>JALKAD010000157.1:337847-350440 GCA_024500015.1 Ulva compressa
CTTGGTTTTGACTGGCCATAAAATACTTGGAGGGAGCAGATGTGGAAGTGTGGAGGCGTAGAAAACGCCAAAAGCCCCGCTAAAGGTGATGATGTGCACCGGAATTGGCTTCAGCATTCAGACGTGCGAGAAGGCTTGCTCTCCATGTGGGTGTTGGCATGGCGGGCATGATGGGGTGCTTGCGGCGGCTCAGGTCAACAGGTCAACGGCACTGTGTGGGTACATGGCCGTGTTGGACAAGTTTCACGAATATGTTACTGGTTTGTTGGGGCATCAGACAAATCTGATTTCGACTTGGTCGGGGAAAGCGGCAGGCCTTGGGCTGCAATCTGAGATCTTGCGGTGGGCACAGACGCCGCTGTCAGAGGCTCCCAGCAACACTGACAGAGCAGTGGTGCAGGTCTGTGTTTTCACCTAACCTTTTGTCTGTGTTGCTGGTTGCATCTCGAGACACTGGATACCTTGACCAGTCAGGGGACAGACTGTCATGACATGTCAGCTTGTGCACTGAATGCTGTGTCAAGGTGCTGAGGCCAGGTCTGTCAGCAAGGCGGGGCACAAGCCAGTACTACCACGTGGTGAGCAGGCAGATACTTTGACAGCAGACTTGTTGAGATGCAGTGGCATCATGCTGGTAAGCATGCATGCTGGTAAGCATGGGACTAAACACCAGAATCATCACAGCAGCAGCAATGTTTTGAAACATCGATGCCTGCACTGGCATTTTCAGAATGCTGTGCCACAGAGAGCCTGCCCGATGGACACGCTGTCCTTGTTTGCACAGCTGCTGCTTCATGGTCCCCACAGCCCCATGTGCCCCACTGATCCTTGTTCTGCAGTTGTGGGGCTGGTGTTACACAGAAATACACGCAAGAGCCCGGCATGCTGCTGTGGCAGTGTGGGCAACAGCAGTTGTGGGGCTGGTGTAGCTGTCACTGTCAGGGTTGGGCATGGTATGTTCTGGATCCAGCAGCTTCTGTGATCTCCGTGATCCCAACAGATGCTGAACGCTTTTGTGCACAGCTGGGCTGAGCCCGCATGCTAGTCCAAACAGATCCACTCAGCATCTGCATGAGTCCACGCAGTTGTTCAAACACTTGAGCAGTTGCAGACAGGATGTCTGCGATGAACACAGGTCCTGACTTGTCACTGACACCCCAGTTCTGGCTTGGGAGGTTTCTGGTTCTGGACACCTGTATATGCTGCACTGTATGGGGTGCTCTGAATGGAGGGTGACTCAACGATGCAAATGAAGGCGGCAACGAAAAAGTTGCATTGGTGGAGCTCCCCCTGGAGATCATCCTGTGTCAGTGGTCCAAGTGGAAATAGGTGCAATTGAGTCACTCGAAGCTTACTTCCTAGCAGTGGCCTTTGCCAATAGGATGGATAACTCATTGTGGATGCTGACTAAGTCTCGCCTGTGGTCAGTGTGGCTTGCCTATTAAAGAGTCAATTAAAGAGTCAACGTGGACCCGTCTGGGGCATGCTTCATTGGGAAGCAGTGACCTCGGGTGTAGGGGCAGTGGACACCTGTGCACAGCTGTGGCGCAGGCCAGGGGCGCGGGCGGGCGGTACTGTTCAACACACAGTACCTTTTGGTCTGGGGCCATGCCAATCCAAGCTTGTCCATGTTGTGAGAATTTGAAGGGTCATCAAATGCAAGGTCGACTTCATGGCGCCAACGGCATCGCAACTTGATAAAATGTATGAGGCGATGGTACGTGAGGTTGTCAAACGCACGGCTGCCTTGCAGTAGCAGGTACAGCTTGCCGTTGTTGACCCCTCAGGCCTCGCGCTGACTCCAACATGACGTGAAACTGCGATGGCTGGTTTTTGGCGGCGCTTGAGTCTGCTGGCTATACAACGGGCCAGGTACCGGCCGGTGCACCTCCGCCAGATGGCCGTGTTTGGCAGACACCGATGCATCGCGATGCTCAGCGACAAATCGCCGCGGCAGCTCATGCAAATACACCGACATGCCAGGTCAGCGCGACATTGTGACATAGATAGAGCTTTGGAGCATGACAGGTTGATCTGGCTAGCATCGGGGTTGACCAGGGCAGCCCGGGCCAGCGCTTCGCAGTGCCAGAGAGTTGGCATGCGCGCAAGCATTCCAAACCTGCAGAGCAATTGGCGCGCAAGATCAGTTTCTGTTGTATTGCTGTCACCATGGCATCAGCTGAGGCTCCGAGTTAGTGGGATTTCAAAACGAGTTCGGACTGCTGCGCACAAGGAAGCATGCAGGTCAATAAACTTTAATCATCGTGCCTACGAGCGGCGCCTGGGCTCGTGGCTGCATGATACGAGCACTGCGTGAAAATTTTGGAACCCGCGGACTTGTATGCACTGCTTGGCGCCCGTTCGTGCCTGGAATGGCATGATTTGCGGACAGTAGTTGACTATCAGCGTGTACAGGTCTTTGGGGTCACCATCCATACGGTCTGCGTAGCAAGGTGGTTTGTAATCGAACAAAGCAGTGAAGGAGAGACAACAATCCAGCACACTCAACTTCCAAGGGAGAACGCCCTCGTCAGGTACAAGCTCGTTCGGACGCACGGTAATCACTGCCAGGCTGAAGAATCCACACGACAATTCCACTAGTGCCCATGGCGAAGCCCGTCGCGAAACCCGGCGCACCACGATGCTGCACGCGTCAAGCATGACCGCTTCGTGCCGTTCAATCCGATGCCAGCCATCAGCGGTTGCCCGCTTTCTGGGAGAGATCGCCGCTTTGAGACCGCCGTTACCGATCATGCACATCCATTGTAGCCGCCCCACTCCTCGCCGCGTCACAGGTGTTTCTGTTTTTGAATTAACCAAGCATTGTCATATGCGGCCTCGCTAGACCTCTCACATCAGAAGCTATGCACAGCAGCCCTGTCACCTCTTGCGGACGGCACATTTGATTGTTTGCGCAGTCTACAGTCGCTCAGACTAGCGGTCTGTGCGACATGTCTGTCGGACCGCGCCTACTCAGCATGCCAGCTTAAATCACACAGCCCTTTCGGCTGCAGTTTGTTTCAGCTGGGAAAGACGATGGCGCAGCTGAGCAACGAGGAGAGGCACGCAGTGAAGGACTGCATCCTGCGGGCCCTTAACAAGCTGAATGATAAAGATACGCAGAGCACCGGAGTTGCTGAGCTTCATGAAATTTTCCAGGTGTGTGTCGAATCGTCCCTCTTTGCCTGCGTGTAGATGCGCCAAACGGCGTGGTGTACGTCTGAATAACCTGGGAGTGACTCGAGACGCGCTTTTACGTGCAGAAATATGTCGATACTGACATCATTGTCTTCTTGATCCCAGTAATATGCAAACCAGGGGAGCAAAGCAAGCCTTTCGCCAGGAGGGAGTGCCTTCGCTTACTCGGTGCCCTGACGAGTACCATATGCCCCAAGGCAGACGTCGTCTTCAACACTGGCAATCTCATGTCTCGGATATGCTCGTACGCAACGTACTACATGCTGTTTCTGTCGCTCTCCTTGCACAAGTAGTATTGGGTGCAAAACAAGGCAACGTGCAGCCCAGAGGGCAGAGCTGAAATTTTGCCATGGATGCATGCAGGCACTTGAAAACAAAGCTTGGTGATTCTGATGCAACTGTGCGCGAGACGGCCGCGGAAGTGCTTGGGGCGATGGCGACGAACTTTCACGCAGTGCGACAGCTTCCGCTGCCATGCAATCACGCGCTCTTCAAAGTAGCTATGGACGGGCTCAACGGGAAAAAAGAACAAGCAGCTGCTGCCATGGCGCTCTCCAAAATGGCCCCTCACATCGACTCGCTTGACCCAGTCATTGTCAAGCAGCTCCTGAAGCTCTTGTCTCTGTCTTCTTTCAACGCGAAGCAGCATATACTGGCCGCATTTGCACACTGGCAACAAGAAAACAACCGAGGCGGTGGTTTCGTGACCTGCGCTCGAGATTCTGTGCTCCAGAGCGTGGGCACCCTTGTGGGAAGCAATGACTCAAGCAGTGCGCCCCACCTCTGCAACTAAAAGAAACCCGGCTGTGACGCACAATACTACTCAAACTATCATTCTAATTACTGTAGCAGGGCCTTCTGCAGACGTGGGCTGCCTGGGCTGCCTGGCCTCGCAAGACTGGGGCATCCGCAAGGCTGCAGCAGAAACACTGTTTGCTCTGAACCGGCTGCTCGGTCCCCTACTAGAGCATGGTGCCTCACCGGACCGCAAGCGCATCCCGCGCTGCATTGACGCGCTAGCTGCTGCCAAGCATGACCGTGTCCGGCCCGTTCGAGATGCGGTCTCTCTGGCCATTGCAGCCTTCACTGAGCTGGCCGACTGGATGACTGACAACCCAGTATGCTCCCTGACGCAGTTCCGCCCGCTGCCATCCCTTCGCATGACCCATTGCTACAGACATGCCTGTGTGCCGGCTGTGCCTGAGGGGAGAGCCATGCTTGCACAAGGCACACGTGATACTCAGTCACCCAGCCAAGCTTGACTCAATGCACATCATGTTATGTCATGGGCAGTGATGCAGGGTGGCGATCTCCTTGGGTGGCGCTTGTCGTGTGGGACACACCCCCAGAATGGCCGCGGCTCCTCTTCACCTACACGCAGCCTTGTGAACGGTGCCGGGCCGCTCCAGGGCTCCTCCCGAGCCAACGCGTCAGCCATCCGGGCGAGTGCCGTGTTTGAGCGCTTTGTAGCAAGCCACCCGAGCGGCGACACGATCAAAGCAGCGCACCCGCCGCCGGGGTCGCTGTCGCCGCCCCCCAGCGGTGATGTGGTTGACGTGCTGACGAACGGCGCGAGCCGGAGCAGCGCGTCGCCCGTGTCCGCCTCCGAGGCCCGCGCCACGCTAGAGAGCCTGCAGCACCTGCTGGAGGCCGCGCAGCGCGTGACGGCGTCGCCGCCCGGCCCTGCTGACGCCACGCCGGCAGCGCCGGCAGTGGCGGCGCCGCCGCCGCTGCCCGCCGGCCGCCGTGGCCGAAGGCCCCCCCCCCGCGACGCGGCAACCCGCCGCTGGCGGCGGCAGCCGCCTCGCAGGCGCAGGCAGAGGTCACGGTGGCAATGGCGCACATCCGCGGCATGGTGGCGGACCTGGCGGGCCGCGTCAGCACCGCTCTGGAGACGCTGGAGCGGCGAGTGTCGACGCTCGAGGCCCGCGCGGCCGCCGCGCCGCAGGCCGGCCCGTCCACCGTCATTTCCAACCCGTACTTTGGCCACGACCGCCTCAACTCGCCGAGCTTTGCTGTGCCCGCGCAGCGCCTCAGCGCGCCGCAGCTCGGCCCGGCCGACATGTGGCTGCAGGCGGAGGAGGGCCAGCGGGGCGCGGCGACGGCGGACGGCAACATGCGCATGCCCCCCAGCGGCCCCCCGGAGACGAGCCAGGACATACAGGAGCTCAGCCGGGAGTCGTCCAAGGTCGGAGAGGACGGCGACTCGACGGATCTGCTGCTCGCGCACTACGGCACGATGCACAGCACGATGCAGAGCGCGCTCGTCGCGGAGGCGCCGGAGGCGCTCACGCTCGTGCCGTCGAGCCGCAGCGGCACGGCCACGGCCGCCGCGCCCCCTGGCCGTCGCCGCCCCGCCGCCGAGCGTCGCCGCTTTTGCAGCACCGCGCGCTCAGCCGACGGCGAGCTGCTCGCGTGCCCGTGCCGGCGGCCCGCCGGCCGCCTCTGGCAGGCGCCGTCTGGCGGCAGCGGCGGCGGCAGCGTCGCGAGCAGCGCAGCCCGGTCGGTCACCGGCACGTGTACGAGGCGCGCACGAATTGGCCAGGCGCTCGAGGAGGTGTCCGCCGCCACGGCGGCAGCCACCATCGCCATCCCTCGCAGCCCCGTCCCCCCCGGAGATGCGCAGCAACCCGCATTCTTCCAGCACGGGCAGCGGCGGCGCCCGGCCGCGGCCGCAGCCGCGGCGGCTCCGCCGGCAGCGCCGCCGCCGCTGCGGCGCAGCCCTCAGCGGCCGCAGCGGCTCGGAGCGCGTGGCGAAGGACGTGAGCACGAGGGTGGCGATGCTTCTAGCGTCGCGGAACGACCTCCAGCTGCTGCGCCTGCTGCAGGAGCTCGCGCAGCCGTGCTGGGAGCTGCTGCAGCCGGACGTCGCGCGCGGCCTGCTCGGCACCTTCTGCAGGTGCCCACCCCCCTCCCTCCCCCCGCTCCCATCTGCGTCTGCGCGGCCTGCTTGCCTGCTGTCATTGTCTGTATGCAGCGACCACCCCGCGCGTCGTGGTCAGCTCTGTGTGCTGTGTCTGCATTCGCCCTCGTCCCCCTGTGCGGTACTACCATCCGCAAGCACGATCGGTACCATCCGCAAGCGCGATGGACATCTGTAGCACCGCTGCACCTATCCAATCCGGCCGTCCCCGCATCTGCTGCATTTGCGCTTAACGGTTCGCGGCTTCCCATGCCATGAGGCCCGCGCAGATACCCCCCCCCCCCCAGACCTGCTTCCCAGTATGATCTGCCCGTGCGAATGACTGGACGCGTCTATCAAACTGTTGCTGCTCGAGACGTCCGTCCACGTTGCTGTTTTCTGGACTACTAAGCCGTACAACTCATCAGCCGTAAAACAAGAACTGAGGGGTTCAGAGTTTGGCGCGGATACAGTATTAGACGTATCGGATACAGTATTAGACGGCCCCTATGCAGCTGAGGCGGCACTTCAGTGCTAGTACAGTGGTACCATCATCTGTAACGTATCTCTTACTACAGTGGTACTGCAGTGCTGCTACAGCGCTACTATACTGCCACTACTGTGCCGCTACAGTTCTGCCTACGTGCGGCTACACAGCCACTACACAGCCACTACACAGCCACTACACAGCCACTACACAGCCACTACACAGTCACTATCCTGCCACTACACAGCCACTACACAGCCACTAAAGTGCTACCAAAGGCTCTGTGGTACCAAAGTGCTACCAAAGGCTACAGGAAGGCTCACCCGGGCGCGCGTGCAGGTGGGCGGAGAACGGGAGCAACCTCGTGCGCATGAAGCCGTGGCTGTACCGGCTCGCCGACGAGGACAACTCCGCCGTGCAGGCCGTCTTTGCGGCGGCGGCGCGGCAGCGGGCCGTCGAGGCGGTGCTCCTCGCGTCGCGCATGCCGGCCAAGCCCGGCGCCGCCGACTACGGCCTGCTGCACAGCACGCTCGCCACGGTGTGGGGCAGCCCGCCATCCGGCGACGTCGCCTCCGGCGGCCTCGCAGAGCAGGTGCGCACTGATGATGTCACTCCTCATGCATGCCTGCTCACCTGCTCATAGCACAGGCCTCGAGGAGCAGGTTCGCACTGATGACGTAAAATTACTCGTGCTCACCTGGTGACCTCCTCACAGCGCAAGCCTCGCAGCGCAGGCCTGTTCTATAGCTATGAGGCCTCGCAGAGCAGGCGTGCGCTGATGCCGTCATGTTGCTCATGCTCGCCTGCTCACGGGGGCCTCGCAGAACACAGTACATGTAGAGTCCGCCCTGTCGCTGAGTCGTGAGGTAGTGTGTTTGATGTGCAAAGTGACAATTGACAGTCCCTTCGCGGCATCCTGAAACACACGCATGTTAGCCTACCGTCACACCACCACCTCGCCGGCCCTCTCGCCGACTTCACGCCTGGATAGTCAACCTGGCTCCCGCCACCCGCAGAACTCGTGGCGCCCACATCCACACCAGCAACGTCAGCACACTGTTTCCAGATGCAGAAACTGCCACATGCCCTCTCATCAGCCACCATGCCGTCTCGACGCGCCTGCAACGCTTGAAGGCTCCACCATGCATGCAGGCTGGCGACGAGGCCGGCGGCACGCCGTCCCCGCGACGAGCGCCCATCCCGCCCGCCGACGTCTTCCAAGACCTCACCTCGCCCCTCACCGACAGCCCCGACTCTCCGTCTCCCGGCGGTGGCAGCGTGCGCGACACGCTAGCGTCGATCCGCACGATCCGCGACTCCCTCGCGCCGGGCGCGCCGCCGTTTGAGCCCGTCGCGAGTCCCGCCGTCTGACTGAGGCGCACGACAGATCTGCCGCCTGACCCAAGCTGCCCCGTGCGTGCTGCCCGCTGCGGTTGCTGCGCAGCGTAGCTCAGCGCATTGATCAGCAGGACGCTAGCTGCCCAAAGTCTGGGCTCAAAGTCTGAAGAGTCTTTCAAGTCTGGAGAACAGCGTGGTCGTTCCTGCACGTAGACTGCATGTGGGTGAAGGGCGCCGCGAAAAACGTCCTCTGCAGCTCTACTCGGGCGGGGGACGGGGAGGTGGGGGGGTGGGGGGGTTCCTGTCCTGCGCTGTTCGACGCTGTCCGGCGCATACATCGACGCTGTCCGGCGCATGCATCGACGCTGTCCGGCGCATGCATCGACGCTGTCCGACGCGTGCATGACCCCAGGGGCTGCGTGCCCCCAACTGTTAGTGAACGATGCGTGCCCCAAAATTTTCATTTTTTTAAAGGCCAATGCAGTGGATGGGGTAGCGGGTCATGAGGCGGCAGCTGGCTTGACAGGCACTCTTGCCCTGATCATTCAGCCTGTCCCAGGGTCGTCGGTGGTAGCATGTGCCCGACGTGGCTCAGGGGGGAATGGATGGGAGCCCGCTCGTCGTTGGCGCCAGGGAGAGGCGGGCGACTGTAGCCTGTGGGCCCGGCATGCAGGGCACACAGCACGCAATGTAGAGTCAACAGTCAGAGTCCGGACCCGCCTGCTGCGAGAACAAGAGTCAGAGTCTTGTTGACCCGCCTGCTGCAAGAACGTGCAGCATGCTGCAGCCACTGTTACCACAGATCACCAGACACGGGGAGGGGGAGGGGAATCGGAGGTATATCAGATGGCCGCGTGATGCAGCCACGGATTGGGCGTGGCGATTGGGAGTAGCACTTGCGCATGTGGGGTGTTGAGGTTGCTGGGCCGTCAGGTGTGCTGCAGATGCGTCAACTAGTGAGCCGGGTGTGAATGTCACTGCATCACCTGGTTGCTGGAGGCACGTGGATGCCACACCAGCCTGCAATGTTCTGGCTGGATCATTCACTTTCTCAGACAGTATGAGTGATAACATGAATGGGAGTGGGGTGCTTGGTTGAAATGTTGAGTAGGGTGCGGGTATGCATCAGGGGAGCAGGTTTGCTGGAGAGCTCTCGAGGGTTTTCTGGTGAGGACGTTTCACCACACGACCGGTTTTGCAATGAATTCGCGGCAGTGCAGTCCAGCGACAGAGCCTGTGGCTGCAGCCGCTGCGCTCCTTCTTTCAGGCATGTCGGTTCTCATGTCGGTTCTGTACCTTTCTCGACTTGTAACCTCAGACTGCTGAGTGTCACCGGATCGTCTTCGCTGAGCTTGGGTGGGTGATGTCTGCACCTTGGCAGCATTTGCCACAATCTCCGCTTCTGATGGCATAATGTTGCATGGAGAGTGCACTGTTGGTCCGCCGGCTCAGAACAGGGCAGAATCGTGGTCTCGTCTGAGGGGCAGAAATGTGGTCTCGTCTGAGGCGCAACATGTGCATGTGCTGCTGACATACAGCAGTGATCTGGAATGGTTGCCTGGCCTGTACTGGGTGTATGAGCCTGGCTAATGTAACACAGCTGATCACTGCTGTGCTTCTGTGCGTGGTGGCTCGTGTGGCATGTGGATATCAGAGCACATAAGGCTCTACAGACTACAGGAGATACATAATCCTACAGACTGCAGGAGATGTATAATCCAACAGAGTGCAGAGTTTCAGCGCATGCAGTCCCGTTGCAGTTGCAGTCGGTGTCTTGGGTTCAGCAAAGGTGTCTTACACCGTCTCTACCGGATTATTTGCGATCACATCTACACGCGCCTACCATGCCCAGCGGAGCAATGAGGCATACCGGCGTCTTAAACGCCGAAAGCGGCTTGGGTACTACGAAAAAGGCCTCAATTCACATCAATGCTAAGAGAAAAGTCGAGGCACAGCTACCGAGAAGAGACGACTCATCCTGCCGAGGGCCCCTCCTCATCCCCACAGCACGCAGCATGCGCATCAATAAAATACGCCGCACAGCGCCAACGCAACTCACAACAAACCTCAAGCAACGAGCAAATCTTACCGGCGTTCAGGTCATGGGTGCAGACATTCCATTGTCTTGTATCAGTCTACGGCCAAGCGGCCTGTCCGCTGGACCCTCCAGGGCAGCTGCCATCACAGCACAAAGACGTCTCTCTGTGACAGCCCATAATTCGGATACACGCTTCCTACCTATACACCACTCGTTCCTGCCTTTCAGCAGCCCCGGAACATCAGCTTCAGGTGCTTCCTCCACAATCCCCCCCCCCCCCCCCCGCCCCCGCAACGGTGACTTCTCCCGCCACCCTGCTGCCTGCCAGCTGTGCTGGAACATCGGCGGTCCTCCCGCAGCCACCGCGATTTCCTGCTTTCTCGAGTCCCCCCATCCTGTGTCGTGCAGCTGCAGGTTCATGTCTGAACCTTGAGCTGCGGGTTTGCCGAGCGCATCGCCGCCATGACGCGGAACAGCGCCGCGCGGTGCTGCTTGTACATCAGCAGCAGATCCGGGAAGTCGAGCACGCGCAGGCTGTGAACTTTCGGCACCGCGGCCGCGAGCGCCTCAACGCCCTCCATGCCGACCGCGCAGCCCGAGAGCCCCAGCTCGCGGAGCTGCGGCGGCCCGGCGCCGCGCGTCGCGGTTGCGCCGCGGCTGCTGATCTCCATCGCCTGCTTCGGCGGCGCGGCGCAGCTGCCGCCGCGGCCGGGGCGGGGTCGCCGGCGTGCGCGCCGCCGACGAGCACAGCGCACAGCGTGCGCATGCCGTCGGCGCCAAACATGTTGCCGCCGAGGTCGAGGTGCGTGAGGGAGCGTGAGCGGCGCAGCGCGACAACGAGCTCGTCCATGCCGGAGTTACCGATGCAGTTAAACTTGAGGTTGAGCGAGGTGAGGAGCTCTGGTGCGATGAGGTGGCGGACGAGCGCGCGAACGCCGTCGCCGGTGACCTTGTTCCACGCAAAGTTGAGCACGCGCAGCGCGCGCATGCCCGATAGTGCCGGCGCGAGAGCACGCATGCCATGCGGCCCGATCGCCCACCCCTCGATGTCGAGCTCCTGGAGCAGCGGCAGCTTCGGCAGGCACTCGGCGAGCGCGGCGGCGGCGGCCGCGCCGCAGCCGGAGCGGCAGAGGCGCAGCACGCGCATGCGGCTCGCGCTGCGCAGCGCGGCGGAGAGCAACTGGAGGCCGGCGGGGGAGACCTTGCAGTTCGAGAGGTCGAGGTGGTGGAGCTTGCGGACCTGCCGGAGTCCGAGGGCAGCGCCCTCGGCGGCGGTGTCCGAGAGGGGCACGCCGTGGACGGTGAGGCTGCGGAGCTGCGGCACGGCGGAGAGGAGGTCGCCGAGGGAGGAGCCGCGGACGGCGTTGGACAGGTGCAGCTGCGTGAGGCTGACGCAGCGGCTGAGGTGGCGCGCGAGCGCGTCGCCGAGCAGCAGCGGCATGTGCGCCGCGCCGCGGCGGCGGCGGGGCCCCGCTGCGCGGCGGCGCAGCCGGCGCCGGCGGCGCCGGCTCGTCCGGCGCGCCTGCACGATGCGCAGCTCGCGCAGGGTCGCCGCGTTGCCGATCGCGGTTGCGAGCCGCTCCGCCAGCGCGGCGTCCTCGGCGATGCTGCTGCCGTCGCCCGAGTCCCCCGAGTAGCCGCTGTGCCCCTCACAGCCACCCTCCGACCCGCCGCTCCCCGCACACGCAGCACCCCCGCCTCGCGCGCAGTCGAAAAACGCGCCCAGCGACTCCTCCAGCGTGAGCACGTTCATCGCCGGCAGGCGTGCGCAGTCCGCAACGAGCGTCGCCGCGAGCTTCGCCGGGAGCCGCATGTGGTGCAGTGCGAGTTCGCGCACCGACGGCATCGTGCGCAGCGTGCGGCGCAGCCGCGTCAGCGTCGCGTCGTCCGTCGGGCAGCTGCGGAGCTCCAGCCGTGCAAGCGCCGGCAGTGTCTTGAGCGCGCCCACGAGCTCCGCCCCGGCCGACCGCTTCAGCGGCACGTCGTGCAGCGCCAGGCTGCTGAGCTGCCGCGCGTTCGGCAGGCTCTCTGCGATCGCGCACACGCAGATGCCGCGGCGGCCGAGCCGCTTCAGCGTCAGCGCCTCAAGCGCCGGCAGCATGCACACGTCGCTGATCGTGCGCTCGAAAAAGCTGTCCGAGATCGTGTCGGCGTTGTGCGAAAACGCGAGGTGCAGCGTCTTCAGGTGCTGAAAGCCGGGCAGCACGACGGAGATCACGTCGTGTGCTGCGGGGAAGAGGAGGAGGTCGAGGCTCAGCGCGCTGTGTTCGGAGATCGAGGGTGCGAGCGCCTGGACGAGGAGCGGGAGGAGGGCGGGCGAGAGGTGGGAGAACTGCTGGGGGAACCAGAGTACCGGGGGGTCGGGGTCGGAGGGTGCGGAGGGGGTGGCTGCGGTCTGGGAGGGGGGCAGGTGAAGGTCCGGTACGAGTGCGGTGCGCAGGAGGGTCGTTGCCAGGTCCGATGGCAGGTGCACGAGGACCTGCAGCAGTGGCGAAGCTGTGAATTCTCGCACACGTTCAGAGCCACAGGTTCAGAGCCACAGGCGCTGTGAAGACACGTTCAAAGTGTGAAGCTGTGGAGGCAAGTTCAATAGAACAGTGGCACAAGGAAACGGCCTGTTCAAACATGGA
>JALKAD010000157.1:350540-362906 GCA_024500015.1 Ulva compressa
CCTCCGTAGTGCTTGCCACCTGTCCGCCACGAACTGCCCCGCGGGGAACTGCGGTCGGACGGCGCCCCGTCCAACAAAGCCCAGGGCTACCAGCACGCCGTACGACGATGCAACCCGCATCGAACACAGCTGCACAGGCTGAGGGCGCTAAGGACGAGTTGCCCGGGTCCATTTCCGCGAGCACATGTATGCATATGATACGTAGCGCTCTACAGCTGCTTGCATGCAACATCAGTGCGATTGTCTAGATGATTCAGCAGTGCGATGTGCGTGTGCATGAATGGCTGACCGCTGTTGCCACTGACGCTGCACAGGCCTCGCGAGTCCGAACAGTCCTTGGCGCATCCGCAGGCCTATGCCTGACCAACCTCAAATATTACGGGGAGTTTGGTATACACATGAGCAAACACAGAGATGCCCCAGTGGTCTGGTGTGCCAGCTGGTGCAGAGCTGTTGCAGAGCTCTGCCAAGCCAGCCTTCATGCACACCAAAAGCCACAAATCCTTTGCAGCTGGAGGTTATTCACAGCCAAAGACAAGCAGCTGGCTGGCAGGACGTGTGCAGAGCTGCTGTCTGTGCCAGGGCTTGGACATGGGCCTGGCCATCAACACACCACAACATACTCATTATTATGCAGCTCTCCCATGAACCAGGAGCAGGAATAGGAGCCAGAATTCTCAACAGGCCTAGGAGGAAGAACAACCTTGCATCACATACAGTGACTTCCAGATTGTCGGGGTGGCCATGGTTTGGGTGAGTAGCTGGGTGAGTAGGGGGGCTTAGTTGGCAGATTAGTTGGGCTTAGATGGACTGGCAGTTGGGATTAGGTGGGTGAACAGGAAGGCTTAGCCTGGGGGTGATCAGGGTGATGGGTGATCATTTTCTGGGTGATCATTTTCTGATGGTGCCGCATCCAACAAATATAATATTTTGTCTATCTAGTTTCTTGCGCTGCATGTCATTTCACGGGTCAACACGCAAACTCCATGGCATGCCATGCCATCCCACGCATGGAATTTGCATCGCAAATCGCAAATCCCATGAAAGTTCCATGCCAGGCCACGCAACCTGAGAGTCTGCCAGGACCAACCCTCACGTGTTTGCGGACGTGATGGCATGGCATGGCCTGTGTGCCCAGCTGGTGTCCCGGAATCAATCAGGCGCACATGGAATCAATCAGGCGCACATGTAACACGTCGTGGTGCATGCTTTCATGGAATTCCACCAGATGTTCATGACGAGTGTTCACAGGTGCTTCCAACGTCATCCCTGTCTCCCACTCTGACACAAGCTGCAGATCCCAGTGTTACATCTAGAGATCAACGCAAGATCTCAGTGTTACACAGAGATCAACGCAAGATCCCAGGGCCATCATTTGGCCTGCTGTCACAGCTGTTGACTGCTTTGTACCTTGGCGCATCTGGGTCCTAGATCTATCGCAGTGTAACACATGCACAGGCGTAATGCTCTGTATGTATGTACTCTTACATCGAGGGGCTCCGAGCCAGTGCACCAAGCGAATGTACAACTAGGTTCTAGACTCACATGCTACTCAGCAGATGCGAGCCGGCCAGGCGATCACCTGGCACGAACTGCGCACCCGTGAGCCGTGCTACCCTGGACATGGTCTTTCTGATCACAAACCCGTTGCCTTTCACTGTCGCCGCACTGAACTCCCGCAAGGAATTCTCAATCCAGCGAGCCTTCGCTCGCTTGTCGAGTGGCCCAACCAACGACACTGCCAGCTTGTTGAGGTACTGCATGGCCTGCGACCCTAGTCTGCCATATGTCTCATGTACAACCGGCACCACCTTGTACGATCCCTGCACACTCTCTTTGTACTTGTTGAGTTTGAATTGTATGTATGTATGTACTCTTACATCGAGGGGCTCCGAGCCAGTGCACCAAGCGAATGTACAACTAGGTTCTAGACTCGCTGTATGTACTCTTACATCGAGGGGCTCCGATCCAGTGCACCAAGCGAATGTAAAACTAGATTCTAGACTCACATGCTAGCCAGCAGATGCGAGCCGGCCAGGCGATCACCTGGCACGAACTGCGCACCCGTGAGCCGTGCTACCCTGGACATGGTCTTTCTGATCACAAACCCGTTTCCTTTCACTGTCGCCGCACTGAGCTCCCGCAAGGAATTCTCAATCCAGCGAGCCTTTGCTCGCTTGTTGAACGCCCCAACCACCGACACTGCCAGCGTGTTCAGGTACCGCAAGGCATGCGACCCTAGTCTGCCATATGTCTCATGCACAACCGGCACCACCTTGTACGATCCCTGCACACTCCCTTTGTACTTGTCAAGTTTGAACTCACATGTATGTATGTATGTATGTATGATTACATCGCCGTATCCATGAGGACATTGACACCTCCGACAAGCGGGACTGATTTCACCCTCAATGCAACACGCGCCTGCAAACCTCGGTCGAGACCGAGGCGTGCAACCACGCGAGCCAATTCTCCCAAAGGCAACGGACGAGCAACCACACCGGCCACTCCAGTCACTGGGCCACCGACACCAGCGATCAGAGTGACAGCCAAATCAGACCAAGAAACACGTTCCTCCTTACCCAGGCCTGATTTGAACGACAACACATGAGACACAACACTCAACAGACCATGGCCAAGACGCTGTGCCGTCAAGTCGGGCGGCAAGACCGACCTGATGGGTGCGCGCGAAATGTAGTCCGTGAAGGCACCAGCAGCCTGTGCAAACATCAAATGCTTGAAAGGCGGCGAAACACACAGGACATGGGACTCTCTAGACCGTGCGCTCATCAAAACACGAGCCAGGGCGGGTTCCACTTTATCTATGAACGGAGCACGAGAGCCTAGGGCATGACACACGACACTACGAATCCACGAGCCTAGTACCTTGTCTTTGCCTTCTCGTGCTTGAAGAGTCTTCTCAAAGAACGCATGCCAGATGCCTGCCAATATGGTCTCTGTGAGGACACTGTATGTTTGCGCTGGTACCACTCATGCCCTGTGTTTGTGAGCATGATTCGTGACAGCAAGCATCAGCCAATACATATGCTGCTTCTGATGTTTGTTGTGTCTCGAAGATCTTGCTTCCTTGCTTTGGTGCTGTTGAGGCCCTGATCTGTCTCAGTGCAACACAACTGTTAACAATTGTTACAGCTCATTGGCAGAGGCCTGACCACTGGCAGTTGACTCAGCGTTGCGGGATTCATGATAGTGCCACAGTGTACAGTCATTACTGAGGGAGTATGCCATTGTTCACCATGTGTGCCATGTTGTTGACAGGGCTGGCTATAGTCAGGCCTGGATTGTGTGATCATGTGAGCTGAGTCAACAGGCCAGGTGACTTTGCAACATGTATGAGCACAGGGCTTAAGCTTGTAGGAGGCGCCTGTGACTGTGATAATTGGAGACCAGAGTCATCACAGACCTTGCAGTCCCATGAGCACAGGGCCTGGTAGGAGGCCTCTGACAGTGACAATTGGAGACCAGAATTGCTGATGTGTGGTGATCGTTGTTCTTCAACGACTGGGCAGCAGTCAAATCTTGACTCTGGATGTCTGTGGACTAGAGGTTTGCAAGCAGCACCACCGTCCAGTGTACCTCCTACGCAAGCGGCACCATCCAGAGTATCTCGTACTTCTTGGAAACCATCCAGAGTGTCTCGTACTTCTTGGAAAGAACACCTGCGTGATGGGTCAAACACAGCAAATGCCGGACATGTGCGAGGTGGCATGAGCACAGGGGTAAAAATTTTCAAGCAGTGCTCAACTCATATGATATCAGCTGTGATTGTAGTGCTTCATAGCCTTCACGGTAGCAGTGCACATGCACACATGCGGTCCCTGCAGCTGCAGCTGTGCCAGATTTCTCATCATGCTTCCATATGCAACGATGCCACCTGTCAGATGAGAGTCATTCTGTCAGATGAGAGTCATTCTATCAGATGAGAGTCATTCTCACAGCTGCGACTCCACACTAGCAGAACAGAGTGAGCCTTACTGCAGCCTCCGCTGGCAGCAGACCTCAGGACCAGCCTGTCCGACCAGGTCACCTCATGATGCCATCCATACGCTAGCTTGCCCAGGCTCACATGTACAGGCTCAACTCACAGGCTAAACTTAAGCTCGCGGGAGCAGGGTACATCAAATCTGTTACATGTTTCTGCACATGCGTCTGCAGAATGGCCATGCACAATGTGCATGTACCTTGAATTGCTTGCGTAGCCGGTCACCGGCTATGACGGTTAGCGCACTGATATCTCCAGCGAACTGGGACCCAGCAGCTATGGACGCTTTTCTGAACCTAGGCCTAGGCTTCGACTAGCAGTGGAGTGCGTGCTAGTGCATTTCACTGTGGCGGGATGGATGTGTCAGCAGGTTGCTGCCAGCAGGGGCTGCTGAGAATGCTCATGATCACTTGCTTGGCTCTCACGTATGATCATGTTCATACTCGCGTACGAGCATACGCGCGCGTGGGACCCGCGCAGGGTGGTTCTTGTTATACCTACTAGTGCTACTTGTGCAGTTTGTGATTCATCAATAGTCATGCATTTGTAGTTCCCACGCCTCAGCGCTGTCAACTGCGGGTTCCAGCTCTTGGCAGGTGGGGAAGGGGTGGGGTGCTGAGCATGTGCAAGATGGCTTCACACGAGCAGGCAGCACGAAGCAGGCACCAGACGGGTCTGTGTGGCTATGTCTTTGCATGTGGGTTTGCGCGCATGCTGCACTTGCCAGTGCACGAGGGGGGGGGGAAGGTGTGAGAGGGTAAGGCTCGCAAGAAAGGGGGGGGGCGCGGGAGAGGGGGGGCGCGCGGGAGAGGGGGGGGCGCGCGGGAGAGGGGGGGCGCGCGGGAGAGGGGGGGCGCGCGGGAGAGGGGGGGCGTGCGGGAGAGGGGGGGCGTGCGGGGGAGGGGGGGCCCGAGAGAGGGGGGGCACGGGATAGGGGGGGCGCGCGATATGGGGGGCGCGGGATAGAAGGGGCGCGCGCGAGGGGGGATGCACACGAGAGAGAGGGGGGGTGTGCGGGAGGGCCGGCGACGGAGGCCTGCACGACCGAGTTGAGCGACAGAGCTGGGGCCCTGACGGGGATGCGCAGGGAAGGGGGCGTTTCAGACTGGGGTTGGGGGGGGGGGGGGCTGCCCACGAGTGTATGAGGTGTCTGGTGGAGCACATCTTGGCAAGGTGCAGGTAACCCAAGCCATGCTAGCTAGGACATGTTGACTTCAGTGCGCGCGTTCACAGTCACAAGGCACCGCCTACCGCGCGACTGCCGGGCCGCGTTGCGTGCTCTCAGTGACCTCGCACCTCTCAGCCAGGCATTAACTGTCAACAGCATGTGCACTGAAATCACCGGACTGCCGAGCACGCACGCCCTGGCAGACCTGGTCTGCCAGGCGGCTGAGGGGCTACGTAGTGTGCTCAGGCTGGCATGCCACGCAGCACAGCACAGCGCGGCTCACAGCTGAGTGTGAGGTCACAGTGCCGGAAGGCAATATTGAATACATTATGCAAGGCAAGGCGACACGAACATGGATCCACAGTGGACGGCAGCCATGCATGTGTGTGTGTTGGCTTGAGTGCTCTCTTAGTTGAATGACAGTAGTGATTACCTCTCGCTCGGAGCCCCTCGATGTAAGAGTGCTCCCTCTGCTACCCTGTCTGATGTGATTGAGCGTGTTGACCGTTCTTCCGGCCCTGACGGGGCTGCGCCCATGCATGGTCCGGTGCAGTGGCAACTTTCGAAAGCTTGCCCCTGCAAACGGCAACGGCATCATGGTGCACGGCAATGACATCTGTCTCTGCCCTGGACCATGCTTGCATGGTGCTATGTATGGTCACTCGGCTGCGTGGCCATGGCGCAAATTTGCGTTTAAACATCAGCAAGCGCAAGCGCGCGGTGTCCCCAGTCACCGGCCAGTCCTGTAGCAGCAGCCCAGCGCATGCCCATGCATGGCGGACAAGGTGGCCACAGGTGGTTGGTGTACAGC
This sequence comes from Ulva compressa, assembly GCA_024500015.1. Classification (NCBI taxonomy): domain Eukaryota; kingdom Viridiplantae; phylum Chlorophyta; class Ulvophyceae; order Ulvales; family Ulvaceae; genus Ulva; species Ulva compressa. Next base: position 356,523 of record JALKAD010000157.1, read on the forward strand.
ACTGTATAGGATTTGACTTGCACTCGCCAGTCACGATTGCCAGTCACGATTGCCGTGAGCCACCCCCACGAGACGCCCTTGTAGCCATTCACATGTGCACACGCAGCATGGCCCAGGTGCCACAGCACAGCACAGCACACGACCGCACGTGTACAGTGGGATCTGTATAACAGAGAACCATTAGTGCACGGTGCTTGATCAGATCATGTGCAACCACACTGCAACTGGCCCAGGACTTCTGCCTGTCCCGCAGCTAGGTGCATGGGGGTAGTGTGCTTGCCCTCGTGGTCGCAGTTAGTTTGTACGTACGACATGATTACAGTTGCGGGTCGCAGTTGCGGGCTTGGTGTGCTGGCAGTTGCGGGTTTGGTGTGCTGGCTCGGGTGCATGCGTGTGTTCGCGCTCCTCCCGCTCCTCGTGGTCCTGTTGCTGCTTCGTGCATTCTTCTTTCACGCATTGTTCTTTTTGCACGTTGTCCCTTCCCCCGCCCCTGCTCGCAGGGGTGCCGTAGCCGATGCCCGTCCGGGTCTTTCGGGTGTGGAATGATGTCCCAATCAGTATACTACGTTTTTGTTTTTTGTTTTTTTTTGTTTGCATGTTACAAATGCATTATTCAGGAGTGACATGCAGACACCCAGGGTACATTAACAATTCAAAACATTAGTGCGCTGGGCCATGCTGTGTGCTGGTCGCTGTTCTGCTGCTGTGGGGAGCTGCTAGCTGCACTCCTCGGTGCACGCACTCCTCGGTGCACGCCATGGCTGATCAGTATGTCGGTTCTGCGTTAGTTGCTAGTTCTATGCGTTTCGTGTGGCATGTGTACTGGCGGCTCTGGTTCCGTGTGCTCCCGTGTACACCTGAAGAGTGCAATGTTCTGTAACCGCATGCATGCGCAAGTGCACTCTTGGCAACCACATGCATGGAGACAGCTCACAGCCTCAGCCAAGGAGTGGCACGCACATGCAGCAGAGAACACATGCAGCAGAGACGCCATGGGAGCTCCAGCCCAATAGGAGCTCTAGCCCCACTGTAGTGTTTGTGTTCTTGTTCTCGATCAGGCTCTTCATGGTTCCACGCATGCCTCCACAGAGGCCACACATACATACACAGGCATGCACACACATGCATGCGGCCACGTGAGCCTGTGGTGGGCTGCAGCCGGCCGGCTGTGGGCCACTGGGGGGCTGCCACAGTGTGACAAGAGTGTAACAGGAGTGTAACCGTGCAAGTATGCATACACAGCGCAGCACAGCACTCCCAGCACGCAGCACAGCACAATGCTGAGAGCCCACCATGGCGCCCCTAGTGCGAGGGCTTGAGCTGGCTCCATCACAGTGACCTGCGGCATGCATGCGCAGCATGGCATCATGCTCAGGTGAGAGATGGCACAGCACACCACAGCACACACCACAGCACCCTATACCACTATGCAACACGTGCGCACATGTACAGAGATGGCACAGCACACCACAGCAAACACCATAGCACCCTGTGCCACTGTGTACCATTGCTGCCAGAAAGCAACCCAGGTTGACAACAGGTGCAGGGCGCCTCCCATCAGCCACAGCCTTGTGGATGCCCTTTGGCACACGCTAGTGGGACGTCTGGCTAACATGGCAAACAATTTCAACATGCAACTTACAACCTGTAACTTACAATCATGGTTGCACAGCCTGTGCAAGACTGTCGACGATCCGCATGTGTGGACCATCTGCGCGTGCTGCGTCCATGCTGCGGCATGCTGTGGTGTGCAGTGGCTGGAAACAAATAAGTTCATGATAGGCTCGCAGGAGGCGGTGGCTCAGGGGGCACCAGTGCTGACCTCATGGACTGTGCACAGCAGCCGCAGCAGAGCTCCTGTGCTGTGCACAGGTGTTCACAGTCAGCACACATGCCAGGCACCGTGTGCACAGTGGGCTGGCTGACAGTGAACACCCAACCACATGCCAGAACAAACCAGGCAGCAGCGTGTGGCCAATGTGAATGCATGCACACACGCAGCACGCAGCACCCAGCAGCATGCATCAACACAGCACCACCAGGCCCCAAGTGCACAGCGAAGTGCGCAATCGCTGTGCTGTTTCAAGCACGAGCTGCATCACAATGTACATGTCAGGCCCGTTGAACTTCCCTTGTAGCCACGTAGTGGCCTTCCCTAAGCACCACTTGCTTCATGAGGGCCTATTCGGTGAACGCAAACCATGAGGTGAGAAGAGAATTAGACTTAAAATAGGAACATAGGTGGCTGTAGTATCAGAGCTCAGCCTGACTGAGCAGAGTGGCCAGGGTGGCGGCCTCAGTGGCCGCCAAGGGTGCTGTGTACTATCAATGAGGTGCTGTGCTCAACCTGACCATGCATGGTCATAGGTGAGTTTGCTGCATTCTACTACATTCCACAATCTACTACATTCCACGGGCGGCATCCTCTCGATGTCGGGAATGTTCACTCCACCCTACTACGTTCCAAGTAGGGCAGATTCTCATTCTTCTGCCGCTGTTCCTGTTCGCAGGGGTGCTAGCTATTGCCAATGGCTGTACGGGTTTGTGATGCTCGATATTCTTCTTCTTCTTCTTCTTCTTCCTTTTAGCATGTCACGCTTGCAAGCGCTCGCCAGAGCATTGGCAGAGGTCCAGAGCATGCGGCAATTGCTTAGTTAACTCGCAGCACAACATAGTGTATTCACTTTACCTGACAAAATTCAGAAAGGCTCCAAGCTTCTCCTGAAGAGGCATGCCACATGAGTTTCTGGGGTCAATTCTGGCTTTAAATTTTGTTGGGGATATCAGCCACATCAGCCAATCATCTCGAGAGATATTGGATGTATGTGTTACACAGTAATAGATCTAGGTGTGACGATTCTGGTAGATAGTCACTCTACCACGAATCCCATGCACATCACGACGTACATGGGATTCGTGGTAGAGTGACTATCTACCAGAATCGCCACACTAGGACCCAGTAGTTAGGGGTTAGGGGTTAGGGGGTTGTGGAGCATAACTCTGTAACGTATCTCTTTTAGTAGTTAGGGGCACGCCCCCCCCAGGTCACGACTCATGTGGCACGCAAGGTTGTGGTATGTGGCCACCAGCACTGGCATACCAGATAACTTGGTTGCACGACTCATGTGGCACGCCCCAACTTGACGATTATGGCCAGAGGAGCAGTGCTAGGCTGTGACAAGTGGGCGCAGCACGCGGCACGGCTCACAGTTTCAGCTCATCGCGGTGTGGTTCCCTAGGCAGTTGCCATGTGTTGCTGCTGCAGCAGTGTGGGACCATGTAGCAGGGTAGCGAGCTCAAGAGCTTGAGTGCGCGTGCCCGTGCGGCGCAGCCATGGGGCGTGCGGCGCAGCCATGAGGCGCCATCTGGGAGACAGCTGTGACAGATTGATCTACGCGCGTTGTAATGGTGCAGTGTAGTGTGAGCGTGCGGCGGCGTTAATCGTATCTTGTGATAGTATTGAATGGGCGTGGAGTTGGGAGGCCAGCTGTGAGCACCATTCTGCATCGGGGCTGCAGCTCAGGCTGCAACAAGGCAGCTGCGTCTTGGCACGACTAAGGACAGCAAGCAATTTTTACATGTGGTGTGGTAGCCACGATTGAGTACTGAGTACTGCAAGCCAGAATTATTTGGCGCCGGACTGACATCCCGCCCATTAAGCTCCGCAGGCTCACGTCGGCCGATTCGCACTAGCGTGCCTTACCTCATACAGTGCACCATACTTCATCTAGTGCACAACAAATGGCAGGTAAAAGTACCCTGAACATGGGTTTCGTATCCTAGACATTTTATCATGTAACGAACCAGGCAGCACAACCGCTCGAGGCGTTCAACAAGTTGGCATGCATACGTACTACTACTAGCTCAAGAGGATGCTGCGCAGCAGTCAGCATTCGCCCACCTGCGAGCGATTGCACACACGAGTAAATAGCATCCAGTTCAAACAGCATTCAGACGAGGCCCATGCATTGGCCAAGCTGTAGCCAGGCACAGAACCCGCGGTACCCGCCACATCACCGACATCACCATGCATAATTTCCACTGCACCTGTGGCATGCCCCAGGGCTAAAGCGCCCGGCAACACCGGGAGCTCGTCCATGTTCTCCATGCCTCAGCTTCAGATCAGATCAGATCCGCATGTGTAATCAGATCCGCTCGAGCAGGCCTTCAGCACTATCTTGACCTAGCTTAGCACGATCTTGACCTGGCTGGCTTCGGGTGCGCCGGTTTTCGTCACGCCATCTTCTACTCGCTGATCAACCACATGTGCCGCGCTGTCTGGATCTTTAGCCACGCTGTCTGAATCTTTGGCCATGCACACGCGTTCTTCGCAAGCAGCGGCCGCAGCGGCGGCCACGACTTGGCCATCTTCGTGCGGCAGCTGCCCAAAGAATGCCCGGAGGAGCCGCGGCTTGGACGACATCACCGCGAAGCACGCGCCAAGCAGCAGGTACCACGCACATGCCACAAAGCCGCATATGCATGAGTACTGGGCCCACCAGGTCTCTCGGCTGCCCCAGATGAGCAGCCGTGACGCGTCGCACTCATAGCCACCCTCTGCATCGCAGCACGGCGTGTCGAAACGGTGGAAGATCACACAGCGTGCGAATCGCACTGGCATTGATGCGGCCTTGAGACACATGGCATGCGCATGCATGGGCCGGAGGCCGCACCGAGACTTGCGTCAGACTGTGCTTCAGACTGTGCTTCAGACGCTGTGCGTGTCTCGTGATCATGCGGTCTGCCCTCAAACTCCCAACTCTTCATTTCGCCGCCGAACGCAGCCCAGCTGATGACCACCAGTGGCTGCAGCATGACGATTGCTGCACACGGCAGCACCACCGCAATTGCGTGGCAGGCATGCATGCGCATGTCGGAGGTGCGGATGAAGGCCCTCAGAGGGAGAATGGCAAATGCAAGAAACCAGGCAGCCACAAGCACCAGCACCAGAAGCGCCTGAGCGTTGCCGGAGGCGTAGCGTAGCCCCTGGATCCCGGACGGTAGGCATGCCCTCTTGCCGCCACGGTAAACCTCTGCGTATTTATATAGCATGGCCAGATCGTCGCTACTACTGGTAAAATTGATGTGGACAATTGATGAGACAAATGCGGTTAGGGCCTGCACACAAGCGCACAGAACCATGAACGTAGGATTCACTGGAGGTGTGTTAGTGTTGCTACAGGGGTGGCTAAGGGCGGCTGCAGTGATCATGACGGCTGAGATGGCATTGCAATCATGGCATTGCAATCATGAATACGGCCAACGTGCATGCGCACGTGCACCACAGCTGGGTCACGGCCGCTGTGGGTCCGCACAGTGTAAAATCTATCACAGTGTATACGTAACACACAGTGTAACACACATATATATGCATGCGCACGTGGATGTGCACCGTGTAACACATCTGTCCTGTCGATCTATCACAGCTGTGCTAGCATAACACATGCCCTCCAGCAGGATCTTGCAGGATCCTGCAGCTGGCCACTCATGCATGCAGTATGGATATCCAAATGCATGCTCGATGTGCACAGTTGCAAAGTGCTGGTATACATAGTTACTAATAGCGTAGTTACTAGTTACTAGTAGCGTACTAGCACTACAATGATGACTTCCACTTGAAGTGGATTAAGATATTGCAAGAGTCAACTAGCAACACTGTAGGCGGAATCAGAGCTCCGGTTCAACACTGCGGGCAGAACTTGCAATTGTGGAATTAGAGCTCGGAATCAGCAGAGCCTCCGATGCCTGGGCCTAGCTAGGGGAGGGAAGTTCCCAAATTGGTGGCTGCCAGTGGCCTCAGGCGACGTTACCAGCGATCAGATCTAGACGGGCAGGGGCCCGGGGCAGGGGCCCCGGCGATACTGCAGCTGATGAGACGGGCCTCTGGCCGGGGATGCGTACGCGTGTTATGGGTTTCAAAGGACTCATTGCAAACATTATCGACCCGCATTAATCAACATATTCCGAGCATTCATTATAATATTAATATCTCGGCGGGTCCACTGCGGCTCCAGGCACAGTTACTGCACGCTGGGAACAGCGCTAGCTCTGAAAACGAGTACGTACCATTACGTTCACCAGTGGTGCCACGCGTACGCCGTCGGTGCCCCTGCCCATGGGCCGGCACTCTGGCCGGGAATCCGAAGCCTGGAGCTTGCCCTGTGACATTGACGTCGACGTAATTGCTGGGTAAGAGTCGCGGACCGTCGAGTCGTCCACGTTCAAGTTCATGGTCGGAGCTTCCGTTTGCCGAATACTCAACTCTTGAAACGCGTACGCCTAGTCTAATTCCCGAAGGCTGGCCGCAGACTCAGACGCCTTCGTGCGGAGAAAACGTTCTACTATAGTTCTACTATAGCTAGCGCTAGCTTGTGGCTGTATAAG
>JALKAD010000157.1:364023-384322 GCA_024500015.1 Ulva compressa
TAACAGTGTCCCAGGGCTCCTAGTCACGACAGGTACGTCGCAAGATATCGATATTTAATGTTCTCGGCACGACCTAAGCGGGCGATGCTGATCATCACTCCTGAAGGTTCAGCGCTGCAGTTTGCCTCAGCGTTGTACAACATTCGGTTACCGGACATGCTGGTGCCTGCGTCACCTTGAAAGTGGCTATAGTAAGTGGATGCTAGAAGAATAGTTCAGCTAGTTCGATGGGTTGGCAGGTCAGCAGCTCAGGTGCAAGCCGTCCAGGTGGACCACCGTTCAGGTGAACCACCGTCCAGGTGGAGGCTGCTTGCACTTGGCTACTAGTAGCTACTAGTTTGCAGTTTGCAATTGTAGCTTCGAACAAGTTGCTCTCGCGTGTTCGCTAGGGGGGGCATGGCGAGCTGCAGCCAGCAGTGCGGCCCGGGCCAGCTGCAGACCCCAAACCAGTGGCGCACACAACACACACTCTAGAGCCGATGCATCCATCGTGGACACAGCCCTTCCACGGCAATTCAGGACATCCAATTGCAAGCGCACGGCGGACGTGACCACAACCCCCCCTGTTGTAGTGAGCGCTCGCGGCCCCGTGCACATGGGGAGTGCATGTGGTCTGCCAGACATCATACATCATAAATTATGATTCATAATGATACATCATCACGATACGGTGCTCGCCTTCAAGGCCGTGCATGCGCTGGGGGCCACCGCGAGCCGTGTGCTACTAGTACCCTTGCAGTCCCGCCGCAAACTGGCAGCGCTTGCCTGTGGCAGTACAGTTCACTGTACATGTGCGTCGGTGGATGTCCTTTGGGTGCACTTGCTGCGTACTGTGTGCTGCGTGCTGTGCGGTGCACAGCATGGCAGTTCCTGCAGGTGTGTCAGCTGCCGCAGTGAAGCTGTGCTGTGTTCAACGGTGATAGATGAACTTGAAGGCCCCAGCAGCGTCGAGGGAAGGAGGCACACTGGCAGAGCAAAACAAATGACCAAGAGCAGCACGGGCGCCCATCACCTCGGCATGAACCGCACGCACAAGGAACACAACCAGCAGCTCGAGCACACAGCACGCCGACCCAGCGCAGCATGGCGCAGCCGATTCGCAGGCACCAGGTGCCGGGCGCCGCAGCGGCTACTAGTAGCCTGCGCCAAGTCGGCGCAGAGCCAGCCACAGCAGGCAGCATGCATGGCACCATATGGCCACTGCCACGACACGATGCTGCGACCCTCGTGGCCTCGGCTGCGACCCTCGTGGCCTGGGCCTCGGTCAACCACAGCAGGCAGCATGGCCACTGGCGCGACACGATGCCGCGGCCATGCACGATCCTCGTGGCCTCGGCCCCAGATCGGCGACACAGTGTGGAAGGCGATGCCTGTCAACAGCGCGGCCAGGGCAGTGCCTGGGCATGGGCCGGGGTGGGAGGCTGGTGGGGGAGGGGGCCGGAGGCCGGCGTCAGTGCGCGGCAGGGGCCGAGCGGGACAGGCCACGCGCGGCGGTCTACGCGCGATGGCACGTCAGCGCCGGCAGGGCCGTCAGTGGGGCTGCCATGCCCGGCAGAAGCACCCGCGTGGCGGAAGCGCCCGCTCGGCAGAAGAGCCCAGCATGGCGAGGAGCGGAGCGGGCGCGCGCTCCTGGCGCGTGGCACAGCGGCGTGGCACAGCACGCGGCACAGCGTCATGGACAGATCGGGCAGGTAGGCCACGGGGAACGTGGTGGCGGTAGCTGGGCCTCCGGTTGGCGGGTGCACGTGGAGGAGGTGGATGCGATGGTGATGGAGTGGAATCCGCCGATGCATGCCAGATGCGCACTGGCATCAAGCGGAGGAGGTGGGAATGCAGCTGCGATGTCACAAGGATGGTTTAGGTTTGGCACAACTGAGGGCAGCAAGCAATGATTGCATGTGGTGTGGTGACGTCGACCACGTTTGATACTGAGCACTGCAAACAAGAAGTATTTGGGGCCGGACTGATCATCGACTGTCAACAGCCCGCCGGAACAGCTGTCCTGAACAGCTGTCCTGAACAGCTGATGAGTCAGACACCCCTCAAGCTCCCCTTCAGCTCCCGCCGGCCGATTCCCCGAGCCACTAACTAGCGTGCCGTATTTCATTTAGTGATTATTCAAATTACCCTGAACAAGGGTCTCATATCCCGGCCAGTTCATCATGCCACGGCCCAGGCGGCAACATCGCTCAAAGCGCTGGCACGGTCCGGTTGCTGCAGCGTTCCAACACCCGCGAGGAAAGAGAATTCGAATCAAACAGCATTCAGACGAGGCCATGCATTGGCCAATTGCAAGCTGCAGCCCGGCACAGATCCAGCATCATATGATGCATCATCGACATCACCATGCATCACTTCCATGCGCCTGTGGCGTGCCCCAAGGCTGTAGGTTCCGGCTACACCGGGAGCTCGTCCATGTACTCCATGCCTCTGCATGGGTGATCAGATCCGCTTAGGCCTTCAGCACAATTTTGACCTGGCTGGCTTCGAGTGCGCCGGTTTCCGTCACGCCATCTTCTACTATTAGATCAACTACATGTGCCATTCTGTCTGGATCTTTGTCCATGCACAGGCGTTCTTCGTAAACATCAGCCGCAGCGGCGGCCACGTCTTGGCCATCATCGTCCGGCAGCTGCCCAAAGACCGCCCGGAGGAGCCGCGGCTTGGACGGCATCACCGCGAAGCACGCGCCAAGCAGCAGGTACCACGCGCACGCCACAAAGCCGGATACGCATGAAAACTGGGCGAATTTGGTCTGTCGGGCGCCCCAGAGGAGCAGCGCTGACGCGCAGCACTCATAGCCACCCTCTGCATCGCAGCACGGCGTGTCGAAACGGCAGCAGAGATCACGCAGCGTGCGCACCGCACTGGCATTGATGCGGCCATGAGATGCATACATGTATGCGATGTGTTGCATTGTGATCGATCAAGGCCCCAGCAGCGCCGAGGGCAGAAAGCACAGAGAAAAACAGACAACTGCAATTAAGCCGCACGGGCATCCAATTGGGTACCCGTGCTGCTTAATTGCAACACATCGGCATGAACCGCACGTGCCCAAAACACAACCGGCGACCGTTGAGTGACTCGAACACGAAACACGCCGACCCACCGCGGTGCAGCATATGCATGGCGCAGCCCACTCACATGCTGTCGCTTACCGCGGTGCCATGGCCGGCGCCTGACCGGCCACAGCAGCCAGCATGGCCACGGGCATGTGACACGTATGCCATGTGACACATGTGATGCACATGCATGGGACGGATGCCGCACCGAGGTTTGCATCAGACGCTGTGCGTGTCTCGTCATCATATCGTCTGTCGTCAATCTCCCACCGCTTCATGTCGCCGCCGAACGCAGCCCAGCTGATGATCACCAGTGGCTGCAGTGCGACGAGCGCTGCGCACGGCAGCATCACGGCCAGCGTGCGGCAGGCATGCATGCGCATGGCGGAAGTGAGGGTGGAGACCCGCAGAGGGTGAACGGCAAGAATCCAGGCAGCCACAAGCACCAGCACCGGAAGCACCTGGGCGTAGCCGGAGGCGTAGAGCAGCCCCGGGAGCCCAGAGGGCATGCATGCGCTCTTGCCGCCGTGGTACGCCCCTACGGCTCCGTATAGCACGGCTAGATCGGCGTGGCCCATGGTGAAATTGATTACGACAATTGCTGAGACAAATGCGGTGAGGCCCTGCACACATATGTACACACTCATGCACACAGGGTTCGAATCCGCTGGACGTACTCGTACAGTTGGTGCCACAGAGTTGCTACAGGGGTGGCAAAGGGCGGCTGCAGTGGCGGCTTGAATGGCCATGGCTGCAGGCAGAATCAGAGTTCTGGTGGGAGTGGGAAGTTCCCAAGGCTGTAGTGCTTGTTCTTTTTTTTACGAGCACGTACCGTCGCTAAGCTCAACAGCCGCGGCGCGCCGGCGCCGTCCTCCGGCCGGGAACCCGAAGCCCGAAGCTTGCCCTTTGACACCGACATAATAATATTAGCAACAAACAAAATTAGATATATTGCTGTGATAGAGCCCATCACTCGTCCACGTTAGAGTTCACGGTCGACGTCGGAGCTTTCGTTTGTCCAATATCGATGTCCAATCACGTATACTCAAAGCCGTGTCTGGTTCCCGGAGGCTATAGCCACAGGTTCAGACGTCTTCGTGCGGAGAAAATGCTACTATGGTTCTACTACACTGAGCGATGGCTCGCAGCGGAATAGGTACCTGCAATGTTGAGTTCGTGTATATCTACGTACGTAAAGAGGGAGCCCTGCTCTCGCAAGCGCATACACAGCCAGACCACACATGCCCAGCTCGAACCGCCGGATCATGAGTTCTGAATCGATGTACTGCGATCGCTGCAGTGCATGCGCAGCTGTCGCATGACCTGCATGCTGCAGCTGCCGCATGTGTGTGTTACACGGAGAGCGACGCAGGAGGCCGTGAGGGCAACAACAAGCAAGCCGTGAGGGCAACAACAAGCAAGTAAATTCTAAACAAGCAATCAAATCCCATCAAGCCACTGGTAGCAAGTAGCAAGCTTAAGCGTAAAAACATCCACCAACCACAATGCGCTGCCACTATCCAAGCTGTCGCATGCGTGTCGTGGCAGGAAGCATATGCACGTATACGTATGCAATCGTAACTGTAAGCGACTTGACTCATCTGCCCCGGGCCTTGCAGTCGTGCACCGCCCTGTGGCGTTCCGGGCATCAATCGATCCTGCGCAGCCGCGGGGGCCAGCAAGCTTAAGAGCTCTACGCACGTATTACACGCAATACATACAATACATACGTGTACATGCAATGCATATGCTAGCGCACTGGGTAACTGGTCTGCGATGCTGAAAATCGAACTAGCCAGTTCAGGTGATTTTCAGTCACCTGCGCCTTGGCTCTGCCTGGACTGCGAAGTCCAGGCGCATGCACAGCTGCGCAGCTGATCTGTCGAGCTCGAGGCGCATGCACACTGGAAGAACTGTAGATCTGCATGTGTGGTGCCATGTGTTGGGTGTACACCGGTGTGGGGGGAGGGGGGGCCATCATGCACTGTGGCGTGCAATGCCTCCCGGGGGGCCCCCTCAATTGTCAACATGGGTGCGGGCGCTACCGCGGTTGCATGCCGTAGGAGAAACAAGGGACTCCCTTGAAGGGAGGGCTACCGCGGTTGCGCGTCGTGGCGGTGCGCGCGTGAGCTCAAGTCAATTTTCATGCTGGTAGCCGGCGCGGCTGGGGCTGTAGTCGGCATTGTTCTGAGCGATATGGTCGAGGCGGCTCACCCTCAGCGGCTGTTGCTGGACGCAAGATGTCACAGTGGGCGTGCGATTGTGAGGGCAAGCTGTGGGCGCCATCGATATCGCGACTGCGATGTCACATCTGAGGATAGCAAGCATTGATTACATGTTGTGTGTGGAAATTATGAAAGACTCTTTCAGAAAGAGTGCTGAGTACTGCAAACAGGAATTATTCGGCGCTGGACGGACAGCCCGCCGGAACACGCCCCCAGGCTTCGACTTCAGAGGGCAGGGTGGCCCTCACTACCCACTACCCAGCCGATTCTCACTAGCGTGCCTTATTTCATCTAGTGTTCGTCCAAGTACCCTGAACGCCCAGCCAATACTCACTAGCGTGCCTTACTTCATCTAGTGTTCGTCCAAGTACCCTGAACGAGGGTTTCATATCCCAGACAGTTCTTTATGCAACAAACCAGGCAGCACGACCGCTCAGGGCGTTCGCATGCGTAGCTCAAGAGGATGCTGCGCAGCGGTCAGCATTCACCCACCGCGAGCGCACATGTTTGCACACACGAGTACACAGCATTCAATTCAAACAGCATACGAGGTTCATGCATTGGCCAAGCTGCAGCCAGGCACCGAGCCCGCCACATCACCGACACCAGTGTCACACCACCATGCATCATTTCCACTGCGCCTGTGGCATGCCCCATATGGCTGCATGGCCAGGGCTGCAAGTTCCGGAAACACATGGAGCTCGTCCATTTCTTTGCTTCAGATCAGATTAGATCTGCATGTGTGATCAGATCCGCTCAGGCCTTCAGCGAGATCTTGACCTAGCTGGCTTCGCGTGCGCCCGGTTTTGTCACGCCCTCTTCTACTATTAGATCAACCACACCGTCCGTGTCTTCACTGGCAGCCGCGCTGTCTGAATCTTTGGCCATGCACACGCGTTCTTCGCAAGCATCGGCCGCAGCGGCGGCCACGACTTGGCCATCTTCGCCCGGCAGCTGCCCAAAGAACGCCCGGAGGAGTCGTGGCTTGGACGGCATCACGGCGAAGCACGCGCCAAGCAGCAGATACCACGCACACGCCACAATGCCGCATACGCATGAGAACTGGGCTGCTACGGTCTGTTGGCTGCCCCAGAGGAGCAGCCGTGACGCGTAGCACTCATAGCCACCCTCTGCATCGCAGCACGGCATGTTGAAACGGCAGCACAGATCACACATCAAAGATCACACAGCGTGCGCAGCGCACTGGCATTGCTGCGGCCTTGAGATGCGCGTGTGCCGTGTCACACATGTCATGCGCATGCATGGGCCGGAGGCCGCACCGAGACTTGCGTCAGACTGTGCTTCAGACTGTGTGTGTGTCTCGCGATCATGCGGTCTGCCCTCACTCTCCCAACTCTTCATGCCGCCGCCGAATGCAGCCCAGCTGATGACCGCCAGTGGCTGCAGCGTGACGAGTGCTGCGCAAGGCAGCATCACCGCAAACGCGTGGCAGGCATGCAGGCGCCTGTCGGCGGTGAGGGTGAAGGCCCTCAGAGGGTGAATGGCAAGAAACCAGGCAGCCACAAGCACCAGCACCGGAAGCGCCTGAGCGTTGCCGGAGGCGTAGAGTAGTCCCTGGATCCCGGAGGGCAGACATGCGCTCTTGCCGCCTTGATAAACCTCTGCGTATTTATATAGCTTGGCCAGATCGTCGTGATTACCGGTGAAATTGATGTAGACCAATGACGAGACAAATGTGGTGAGGGCCTGCACACAAGCGTACAGAATCATGAACGTAGGATTCACTGGAGGTGTGTGAGTGTTGCTGCAGAGGTGGCTAAGGGCGGCTGCAGTGACGGCTGAGATGGCAGCCAGCCCCTGCCCCGGCGATATCGATGAGACGGGCCCCTGGGCGGGGACTCGTGTTATGTTTTCAAAGGACTCAAACATTTTCGACCCGCATGAATCAACACATTCCGAGCATTCGTTATACTATCGCGGCAGGTCCGCTCCGACTCCAGACACATTTGCTACACGCTGGGAACAGCGCTAGCTCTGAAAACAAGTACGTACCAACGCCACGCTCAACAGTGGTGCCACGGTGCCCCTGGGCCGGCAGTTTGGCCGGGAATCCGAAGCCTGGAGCTTGCCCTGTGACATCGACGTCGACGCACTTGCTGGGTAAGAGTCCGTCGAATCGTCCACGTTCAAATTCATGGTCGTCCGGAGCTTGCCGAATACTCAACTCAACGCCTGGTCTGATTCCCTAAAGGCTGGCCGCAGATTCAGACGCCTTCGTGCGGAGAAAACGTTCTACTACAGTTCTACTATAGCTAGCGCAAGCTGTATGTGACACACTAGACGGCCGGATCAGGATGCGTGCATCTGTTGCAGCAACGAGCGAGAGCTCTTTGCGTATAGCTGCTTAAACGTATAGATGTTTACAAGCCAGCATCGATTAAATGTATAGCTACATAAACTGCCCGCGTTGCCTGAGCTCATGTGCAGTGCACCTGCAGCTGGTATCTAGAGGTGCAAGTGCCTCGAGCGAGGTCGGTGCGCCAGTGCGCTGCCTTAGCTTCGTTTGAACATGTACAGATCTAGAGGGCTGCTCTCGCACACCGCCAGACAATACACGCGCAGCTCGCACTGCTTGGCCACACATGTGTTCTGAATCCATGTTCGGGAACTGTGCACGCGTGCACATGTATGCGCGCGCATACATGGCCTGCATGCGCACAGCTGTCGCACGCTTGTTGTGGCCGGCCGCGGGTGCATATGCACACACACAATCGTAGCTGTACGCGAATTTACTCATTTGCCCCAAGCCGTGCAGTTGTGCACCGCCCTGTGGCATTCCGGACATCGATCCTGCCGCAGCCGGCGCCAGCCGGAGCTGCACGCACGTATGCTATGCTAGAGCAATGGGTGAATGGCCTGCGATGCAGAAAGTCGAATTTGCCTGTTTCAGCTGTTTTTTCAGTCATGTACGCCGTCGCCTTGGCTCTGGAGATCTGCCTGGACAGCGATGTCGATGTCGACACGGATGATCGGCACGCAGAGCAATAACAGTGCCCCAGAGCTCCTAGTCACGACAGGTACGTCGCAAGATATGGATATTTAATGTTCTCAACAGGACCTAATTAGGCCTAAGCGGGCGACGCTGATCATCACTTCAGCGCTGCAGTTTGCCTCAGCGTTGTACAACATTCGGTTACCGGACATGCTGGTGCCTGCGTCACATTGATAGTGGCTATAGCAAGTGGATGCTAGAAGAATAGTCCAGCTAGTTCGATGGGTTGGCTGGCTGGTCAGCAGCTCAGGTGCATGCCGTCCAGGTAGACCATCGTCCAGGTGGGGGCTGCTTGCAATTGGCTAGCTACTGGTCTGCAGTTTGCAATTGTGGCTTTGAACAAGTCGCTCTCGCGAGTTCGCCAGGGGACGTTCACGGGCAAGGTGACACCAAATTCAACGCCCTAGAAATGCATACACAAGGCTGCAGCATGTCTTTTAAACCACAACAAATATTTGTTGTGGTGGCTGGGAGCAGCTTCATGGGCCAGGCCAGCTCTAGTTGTAGCAGGTAGCCATTTGTGACAAACGTTTTGTGGCACACTTGAAGCTGCACGCATGCTAGCATGGTGGCAGCAGCCGGAGGTCCAAAAAATGCTGCAGCAACGTACAACGTTGGGGGGAGGGGGGGGGGGGCATGGTGAGCTGCAGCCAGCAGTGCGGCCCGGGCCAGCTGCAGACCCCAGACCAGTGGCACACGATGGCGCACACAGCACACACTCTAGAGCCGATGCATCCATCGTGGACACAGCGCTTCCAAGGCAATTCAGGACAGCCAATTTAAAGCGCACAGCAGACTTAACGTTAACCACAACCCCCCCTGTTGTAGTGAGCGATCGCGGCCCCGTGGGGAGTGCATGTCACGGTGGTCTGCCAGACATCATACATCATCACGATACGGTGCTCGCCTTCAAGGCCGTGCATGCGCTGGGGGCCACCGCGAGCCGTGTGCTACTAGTACCCGCTGCCATGGCCGTGAGCTAGCTAGCCGCTGCCAGGGGTGCTTGCAGTCGCGCCGCAAACTGTCAGCGCTTGAGAGTCGTGGCTGTGCGCGAGCTCGTGATGGTGGCAGCCGGTGAGGCAGGGGCTGCAGCCGGCATCATTCTGCACGGGCTGCATGGCTGAGGCGACTCACCTTCCGCAGCTGCTGCTTGCCGCACCATGTCACAGTGTCAGGCCGATCGCAGTGTCAGGCAGCAGTGTCAGTTCACTCAAGCAATAATTGCCGCGTGCTGCGACTCTTGTGTATGCAACACGTGGTACCGCCCGCTGGGCAGCCGTGGGCTGAGTGCGGCGGCCGCCGGGCTGCTGTAACTGCGGCCTATAGCTAGGTTAGTGTGGTGGTGCTGGCGTGGTCTGTTGTAGGCCTGCGGTCGCGGTCTGCGGCAGGCAGTCTCCCGGAGTGGGTGGAGGGGACAGACGCTATGGAGAGACCTCTGCCAATGCCCTGGCCTCA
This sequence comes from Ulva compressa, assembly GCA_024500015.1. Taxonomy (NCBI): domain Eukaryota; kingdom Viridiplantae; phylum Chlorophyta; class Ulvophyceae; order Ulvales; family Ulvaceae; genus Ulva; species Ulva compressa. The sequence continues at coordinate 373,779 of JALKAD010000157.1, forward strand.
AGCGGAGGAAGTGTCAGGGGTGAGGCGATGTGTCCGTAGATTGGCGGATGAGGTGCTCCGGTGGAAACGCACTCAGATTGTGCGAATGGGTCGTGTATGCATTGACAAGGTTATAATTATGCATGCATGGAGTTTGTGGCATGAGGCCACTTGCCTGTGGCAGTACAGTTCACTGTACATGTGCGTCGCTGGATGTCCTTTGGGTGCACTTGCTGCGTGCTGTGTGCTGCGTGCTGTGCGGTTCACAGCATGGCAGTTCTTGCAGGTGCTCCAGTTGCCGCAGTGAAACTGTGCTGTGTTACATGGTGATGCATCAACTTGAAGGCCCCAGCAGCGTCGAGGGAAGGAGGCACAATAGCAGAGCAAAACAAATTACCACGAGGAGCACGGGCGCCATCACCTCGGCATGAACCGCACGCACAAAGAACACAACCGGCAGCTCGAGCACACAACATGCCGACCCAGCGCAGCATGGCGCAGTCCACGCACAGGAATCAGGTGCCGGGTGCCGCAGCGCCTAGCCGGCGCCAAGTTGGCGCAGAGCCAGCCACAGCAGGCAGCATGGCCACGGGCATGGTACGTACGCCATGTGACAACTGTGATGCATGGGTGCCGGTTACTGCGGCGCCTAGCCGGCGCCAAGTCAGCGCCAAGTCCGCGCGGAGTCAGCCACAGCAGCCAGCATGCCCAAGGGCACGACACGACGCCGCGGCCATGCACGACCCTCGTGGCCTCGACCCCAGGCGACACAGTGTGGAAGGCCTAGGCGATGCTTCTCAACAGCGCGGCCAGGGCAGTGGCTGGACATGGGCCGGGGTGGCACTCAGTGGGAGGCTGGAGGGGGGCGGGGGCTGGCGGCAGTGCGCGGCAGGGGCCGAGCGGGACAGGCCACGCGCGACGGCACGTCAGCGCCGGCGGGCCGTCAGTGGGGGCTGCCATGCCCGGCAGAAGCACCCGCCCGGCAGAAGAGCCCAGAATAGCGAGGAGGAAAGCGGGCGCGCACGCCTGACACGTGCCAGCACGCGGCGCATCATCATGGACAGATCAGGCAGGTAGGCCGCGGGGGACGTGGTGGCGCTAGCTCGGTTCCCGGTAGGCGGCTTGCGGGGGGTGCACGTGGAGGGGATGGATGCGATGGTGATGGAGTCTGCAGACTCCATGGATTCCGCCGATGCGAACCATGTGCGCACTGTTCAAGTTACACGCTTGATGTTCAAGTTACACGCTTGATGTTCAAGTTACACGCTTGATGCCAGTGGTGCGAGCCATGTGCGCAGCAGTGGCATCAAGCGGAGGAGGTGGCCATGCAGCTGCGGTGTCAAAAGGATGATTTGGGTTTGGCACAACTGAGGGCAGCAAGCAAAGGTTACATGTGGTGTGGTGACGTCGACCACGGGTGAGTACTGAGTACTGCAAGCAAGAAATGTTTGGCGCCGGACCGACAGCCCGCCGGAACAGCATTACTTAGGCTCCCCTGATGCTCCCCTTCAGCTCCCGCCGGCCGATTCCCCGAGCCACTAGCGTGCCTTATTTTATTGAGTGATCATTCAGAGTATCCTCAACAAGGGTTTCATATCCCGGACAGTTCATCATGCCACGGGCCAGGCAGAAGAACCGCTCAGGGCGTTGGCATCATATGCTACCGTGACGTAGCTAAACTTTGAAGACGTTGCTACGCAGCGGTCCGGTTGCTGCAGCGTTGCAACACCCCGCGAGTAAACAGAATTCAAAACAAACAGAAAACAGACGAGGCCCATGCGTTGGCCAAGCTGTAGCCAGGCACAGAGCCGGCCGCATCATCGCCATCACCATGCATCACTTCCACTGCGCCTGTGGCATGCCCCACATGGCAATGGGAAGCCCCACATGGCTGCATGCCATATATATGGCCCCATGCATATGGCCAGGGCTGTAGGTTCCGGCTACACCGGGAGCTCAACCACTGGCATGTCCCTGCTTCAGATCACATCAGATCCGCATGTGAGATCCGATCCGCACAGGCCTTGAGCACAACGTTGACCTAAGTGGCTTCGGCTGCGCCGGTTTTCGTCACGCCGTCTTCTACTAGCAGATCAACCATCCTGTCTAGATCTTTAGCCACAATGTCTGCATCTTTGTCCATGCACAGGCGTTCTTCGCAAGCATCGGCCGCAGCGGCGGCCACGTCTTGGCCGTCATCGTCCGGCAGCTGCCCAAAGACCGCCTGGAGGAGTCGCGGCTTGGACGGCATCACCGCGAAGCACGCGCCAAGCAGTAGGTACCACGCGCACGCCACAAAGCCGCATATGCATAAAAACTGGGCGAATTTGGTCTCTCGGCTGCCCCAGAGGAGCAGCTCTGACGCGCAGCACTCGTCGCCACCCTCTGCATCGCAGCACGGCGTGTCGGAACGGCAGCACAGATCACACAGCACAGATCACGCAGCGTTCGCACCGCATTGGCATTGATGCGGTCATGAGATGTGTGCATGCGATGTGTTGCATTGCAACATGTGCTCGCAACATGTGATCGATCGAGGCCCCAGCAGCGCCGAGGGAAGAGAGCACAGAGCAAAACAAACAACTGCAAGCAGCATGGGCACCACAACACATCGGCATGAACCGCACGTGCCCGGAACACGACCGGCGACCGTCGAGTGACTCCCGAACACAAAACACGCCGACCCACAGCATGGCGCAGATGCTGCGGTGGGTCGGCACCGCACCGCAGCATGGCGCAGCCCACTCACTGTCACTGTGGCACAGCCGGGTACCGTGGCGCCCAGCCGGCCACAGCAGCCAGCATGGCCACGCGTATGCCATGTGACACATGTGATGCGCATGCATGGGACGGATGCCGCACCGAGGTTTGCATCAGACGATGTGCGTGTCTCGCCATCATATCGCCTGCCGTCCATCTCCCAACGCTTCATGTCGCCGCCGAACGCAGCCCAGCTGATGATCACCAGTGGCTGCAGCGCGACGAGTGCTGCGCATGGCAGCATGACGGCAAACGTGTGGCAGGCATGTAGGCGTGTAGCGGAGGTGAGGGTGGAGAACCTTAGAGGGTGCACGGCAAGAATCCAGGCAGCCACAAGCACCAGCACCGGAAGCGCCTGGGCGTAGCCGGTGGCGTAGAGCAGCCCCGGGAGCCCAGAGGGCATGCATGCCTTTTTACCGCCATGGTACGCCCTTGCGTCTTCGTATAGCACGGCTAGATCGGCGTGGCCCCTGATGAAACCGATTACGACAAATTCTGAGACAAATGCAGTGAGGGCCTGCACACATGCATAAGTACACAGTCTCATGCACACAGGGTTCGAATTGGTTGGATGTATGCGGAGAGCATGTGTGGTGCTCATATATACAGTGTTGCTACAGCGCCCTAGCAACGGCTGCAGTGGCAGCTGAGATGGCATTGCAATTGAATATGGCCAGCGTGCACCACATGTGGGTGCGTGCAGTGTAACTTGAACACCTGCACATACCCCCCAGCTCCAGCTGAAGAGCTCTTGAGTGCTCCCGTGGCCACCCAATGATCATGCATGCAGTATGGATGTGTGCAGTTGCAAACTGCTAGTATACTACAATTAGCATCATGATGCGAGCACGTGTAGTGCACTACACTGATGACTTCGACTTGAAGTTGAGTATTAGATATCAGATCATGCAAGATGCAACCAGCAACACACTAAGCAGAATCAGAGTTAACGTTCCTGCAGGCAGAATTAGAGCTCCGGTGGCAGGTCTCTAGAGGGAAGAACTTTGCCAAGGCTGCAGTGCACGTGGCCAAAACGAGTACGTACCGTCGTTATGCTCAACAGCCCCGGCTCGCCGTTCCACAGCCTGTCATTCGGCCGGGAACCCGAAGCCCGGAGCTTGCCCTTTGACACCGACATAATAATAATAGCAACAAGAAGAACACGATATATTGCTGTGATAGAGTCCATCACTTGTCCACGTTCGAGTTCACGGTCGACGTCGGAGCTTTGGTTTGTCCAATATCGATATCCAATATTAATGACGCACACTCCAACTTGAAGCCGTGTCAAGTTCGAATTCCCGGAGGCTAGCCACAGATTCAGACGTCTTCGTGCGGAGAAAGTGCTACTTTGGTTCTACTACACTTAGCCATAGCTCGAAGCGGAATACCTGCAATGTTTAGTTCTACTACAGCTAGCGAGCGCGGCTTTATAAATTTATCAATTGTCTCGATCGCGGTCGGTGCGCCAGTGTCCTGCCTTATGAATAGCTGCGTTTAAACATGAACAGATTGAACAGAAGGCTGCTCTAGAGATCTCCCAATCGCGTATACGTACATGTGTCAAGCTCGAAGCGCAGGCCTGATCATTCTAGAATGATCTGTTCCATCATGGTATGATACCGGTACCCACGTGGGTGCCCTGGCATGAATATGTACCGCGATCGCTGCTGTGCACGCGTGCACATGCGCATGACCTGCATGCGCAGCCAGCTCTGTGATGTCCAGCTGCCGCATGCGCGAGAGTCGAGATCTCCCAATCGCGTATACGTGAACATGTACGTACACAACATACGAGGGGGTGTGCTCCACGGAGAGCGCGACGCGGCTGATCATGAGGTCCATGCATATGCTGGCCAGCATCTGCAGCAAACTCGAGACAACAACATGCAAGTGAGCACTGGCAAAGCAAGCAACCAGCCAACCAACCAAATTCCAGCATGCGGTGGGCAGCAATTGCTTAAGCATCCAAAATCCACAAACCACAATGCACAGCCCCAACCCAAATGTTGGCAATGGCACAGCTAGCACCCTGTCGCATTTGCATGCATGTCGTGGCCGAGTGCATATGCACGCATCATGATGTAATCGTAACGGTAAGCGAAATTTACTCATCTGCCCCATGCCGCGACTGCTCTTAACTCACATGTACAGCGCGGATTTAAGGGCCAAGATTAAGAGCGTTGGCGATTGGGTTCACCCACCCGTTAAGTTGGCTCTTGATGGGTTAAGCGCCCGACTAAGAGCGGCGATGGGCGCGCATAATTCCAGACAGTACTGAGAGCGTGCCTAACAGCGTCGACGGTCGCTTTTAAGGTCAGGCAGCATTAACAGCGGCCCTAAGAGCGTCGCACTGCGCCCATGATAGCAGATGGTATTACGAGTGGCCCTAGCTAAGAGCCTGTGCCCAGCGGCGCACTGTGTTGTCGTTCGATGAGCCGTGGATCTTCATCGCCGCTGATCGGCACAAATAATACGTGTCATGTTCAGACATTTAATTCAGACGCATTGGATCAACGTTACTGTTCCCTATTCAGGCGGAACTCCTGCCTCGAACGATGGTCAAATGTCAGTTGATGTGCACCACACGGCTTGCGCATATGTGCAGGTGCTGACAGTGGTTGGCCGGCAGAAGATCTAAATTCAAATATCGTGTTGCCAGCCCTCATGGCTTTGACCTGCTCGCTGATCACTGACCGTGTGTCAACGGTGTGTGACCACGCTACTGTCCTCATCTAAAAATGCGATTCCTGAAGCACTGGGAACACCGAAAGCACCTACAATTGTATTGCCTGCTTGTCAGAAACCCCTGACTTGCGTGAAAGTATTCACCCGGTGCTGGTGGTATGCTGACAACCTGTGGCCCTGCGTGGTCGTGAAGTCCCTGTAGACATTGCACGCTTCTCGATGTGTGCCGGCGATCTGCTGCGACCACACGTCTGGCCTGAGTGTATGCAACAGTGGTAGGCCTGCAGCTGTGCAGCTGCACGGCCCCAGGGGCCAGCAAGATCTGTACGCACGTATGCAATGAATATGCTACAGCGCTGGCTGGCGCAATGGGTGATTGGTGTGCGATGCTGAATCTCGAACTGGCCAGTTTCAGCTGATTCTTCAGTCATCACGCTGTCGCCTGGCTCTGCCTGGATCCTGGACTGCATGCGATGTCGATGCACGGATGATCGGCAGGCAGAGCGCGCTCTGCGCGCGATAACAGTGCGGCTGTGCCCGAGGGCTCCTAGCGAAGCCAGGTACATTGCAAGACACGATGGGGATGTTTAACGTTGTCAGCACGTGCACGACCTAAGCGGGCCACGTTGATCATGACTCCTGAAGCGCTTGAGCCAGCTCGCCTCAGCGTTGTGGTTACCGCGGCCGTGTACGCTGACGCCTGCGTCGCAGTGATAGTGACACTTGCAAATGGTGAGCGTAGACGCAAGAAGACCAGTTCACCTTGTCGCTGGGTTGGCTGGCAAGTCATGACACCTGATCAGCAGCTCAGGTTCTTGCAGTCCAGGTGGATCGATCGATCATCATCCGTGTGCATGTCACTACGTAGTGACATGTGGAGACCGCTTGCACTGGGCTAGCTAGTGGTAGCGCCACCACTGCAAGGACGCCTTCTGCCTCTGCCCACATGAGCCCCCCGCATAGCCAAACGTTGGGCATACCCATATAAACACAGGGCTGCTGCATGCCTGTTGAAAGCGTTGTTGCTGTGGCTGGGTGGCTGCCAGTGCACGTGGGTGCTGCGTTGGTGTGGCGCTTCACGCCCCAGGCCAGCTCTGGTTTGAGCTGGTAGCCATTTGTATGCCCTGGGATGCTTTCCTGGCTGACTGCTCTACCACCTCAATTGTAGAGCATACCTCCCTACATCCTCACCCATGCATGTCATATGCGAAAGAAGCAAGAGAGCGCAAGGCCTTGCAAGGCAGTGGTGACATCTGTGGCGCTAGCTTGTGCTTGGCAAGGGGTGAGAGCGTGCAGCCAGCACTGCCACAGCACGTGCACTGGCCCAGCAGCATGCATATGCGCACCCTCGCGATCGGCTGGGCCAAGCTCCCCCTGCAGCACGAGGCCCGGCCTCGGAACTTTCAGAGCTATGATGGTTCCGGCACCGAGGGGCACGCGTGAGGGTAGCGGGGCATGCGTGAGGGCCTCGGTGCCACTTTCAGAGCTCCACGCGCGACGGTTCCGGCCTCAGTGATCCGTCGGATTGGCTGGCCCTGCTCCAGCGCGCCCCCCCCTCGAACGAAGCCTCAGAGCTAGCACAGAATGCTGCACCGGCGGCTTCTGGAGTTCGCCATTCCCTATGCATTGGACCCGTCTCCCACCACCCCGCCGCAGTGCATGTACTAGCACCACCATGGCGAGGGGACGTGCTGCGAGGGGTGCTGTTGCATTTGAATCCCCGCGCCTTGGCGCTCGGCTGCTCAGGGCTCACGGCCCTCGGCTGCATGTGTGGTGCCATGTGTCGGGTGTGGGGGGAGGGGGGGCCATCATGCACTGTGGCGTGCAATGCCTCCCCCTCAATTGTCAACATGGGTGCGGGCGCTCCCGCGGTTGCATGCCGTAGGAGAAACAAGGGACTCCCTTGACGGGAGGGCTACCGCGGTTGCGCGTCGTGGCGGTGCGCGCGTGAGCTCAAGTCAATTTTCATGCTGGCAGCCGGCGCGGCTGGGGCTGTAGTCGGCATTGTTCTGAGCGATATGGTCGAGACGGCTCACCCTCAGCGGCTGTAGCTGGACGCAAGATGTCACAGTGGGCGTGCGATTGTGAGGGCAAGCTGTGGGCGCCATCGATATCGCGACTGCGATGTCACATCTGAGGATAGCAAGCATTGATTACATGTTGTGTGTGGAAATTATGAAAGACTCTTTCAGAAAGAGCACTGAGAATTGCCAACAGGAATTATTCGGCGCCGGACTGACAGCCCGCCGGAACAGGCCCCCAGGCTTCGAATTCAGAGGGCAGGGTGGCCCTCACTACCCACTACCCAGCCGATTCTCACTAGCGTGCCTTACTTCATCTAGTGTTCGTCCAAGTACCCTGAACGCCCAGCCGATTCTCACTAGCGTGCCTTACTTCATCTAGTGTTCGTCCAAGTACCCTGAACGCCCAGCCAATACTCACTAGCGTGCCTTACTTCATCTAGTGTTCGTCCAAGTACCCTGAACGAGGGTTTCATATCCCAGACAGTTCTTTATGCAACAAACCAGGCAGCACAACCGCTCAGGGCGGTGGCATACGTAGCTCAAGAGGATGCTGCGCAGCGGTCAGCATTCAACCTCCCGTGAAGCGCACACAGTTGAACACACGACTAAACAGCATTCAGTTCAAACAGCATACGAGGTTCATGCATTGGCCAAGCTGCAGCCAGGCACAGAGCCCGCCACATCACCGACATCACCATGCATCATTTCCACTGCGCCTGTGGCATGCCCCATATGGCTGCATGGCCAGGGCTGCAGGTTCCGGAAACACATGGAGCTCGTCCATGTCTCTGCTTCAGATCAGATCAGCTCTGCATGTGTGATCAGATCCGCTCAGGCCTTCAGCGCGATCTTGACCTAGCTGGCTTCGCGTGCGCCCGGTTTTGTCACGCCCTCTTCTACTATTAGATCAACCACACCGTCTGGGTCTTCAGCCACGCTGTCCGTATCTTTGGCGACGCACAGGCGTTCTTTGGAACCATCAGCCGCAGCGGCGGCCACGTCTTCGCCATCATCTTCCGGCAGCGGCCCAAAAACCGCCCGGAGGAGTCGCGGCTTGGACGGCATCACCGCGAAGCACGCGCCAAGCAGCAGGTACCACGCGCACGCCACAAAGCCGGATACGCATGAGCACTGGGCCCATGCGGTGCCTCGGCTGCTCCAGAGGAGCAGCTCTGACGCACAGCACTCGTAGCCACCCTCTGCATCACAGCACGGCGTGTCGAAACGGTGGAAGATCATGCAGCGTGCACACCGCACTGGCATTGGCGCGGCCAGGAGATACTTGCATTTCCAGGGGCATCACGTATATCATATATGATATATGACTTGTGTCACAAGTGATGCGCATGCATGAGAGATACGATACAGAGGTATGCTCCACAAGTGGTGCGCATGCATATGGGCCGAAGGCCGCACCACCATTTGGGCCAGTCCACGTGTGTGTCTCCGCATCATACCGTCTGCCGTCCATCTCCCAGTGCTTCATGTCGCCGCCAAACGCAGCCCAGCTGATGATCACCAGTGGCTGCAGCGCGACGAGTGCTGCGCACGGCAGCATGACGGCAAACGTGCGGCAGGCATGCAGCCGCTCCGCGGAGTGCAGGTTGAAGACCCTCGAAGGCTGAACGGCAAGAAACCACGCAGCCACAAGCACGAGCACCGGAAGCGCCTGGGCGTAGCCGGAGGCGTAGAGTAGTCCCTGGATCCCGGCGGGCATGCATGCGCTCTTGCCGCCATGGGTCTCCCGTGCGTCTTCGTACAGCACGGCCAGATCGGCATGAGTGCCGCCAACGGTGAAACATACCAAGGCAACTGTTGAGAAAAATGTTGTAAGGCCCTGCACACATGTGTAGAGAATCAGAGCACAGGATCCACCGGAGGTATTATAATGTTACTACGGGGGTGGCTACAGGTGGGTGCGCACGGTGTCACACATCTGTCCGGACATGGTCATCCATCACAGCGTAACACGTGTACACTTACCATCCCGTGGCCACGCATGCATGTAGTATGGATGTGCACAGTTGCAAACTGCAGTATACTATTGTTAGAGTGTGGCTAGCACTAAACTGATGGTTTCCACTTGAAATGGAATAAGATTTTGCATGAGCCAACTAGCAACACCGTGTTACTGTAGGCAGAACCAGAGCTCCGGTTCACACTGCTGGCTCGCGTTGTGGTTTCAAAAGACTCAACCGACCCGCAACATATTCCGAATATACTATCTCAGCGGGTCCACTGCGACTCAACGTGCATGTACTACACGCTGGGAACAGCACTAGTTAGCTCTGAAATGGGAGATACGTTACAGATTTATGCTCCACAAGGTGGTAGAACACACAGGTACGATTCATGGCAATGCACCAAACACATTCACCATGGCCGAATGCCGTACAAGCTCTGAAATCGAGTACATACCGACATTGTGTGCCACACCCATACATGTGGTGCCATGATGCCCACGCCGTGGCACGGCCTGCACTTCGGCCGGGAATCCGCAGCCTGGAGCTTGCCCTTTGACATGGACGTCGACGTAAGTGCTGGGGAGGAGTGCATCGAATCGTCCACGTTCGAGTTCACGGTCGGAGCTTTCATTGGTTAAATTCTCAACTCAACGACGTCGCGACTTCTTCGTGCGGAAAAGAAGCTCTACAAAAAAAAAATTTTACTATAGCTAGCGCAAGCTCGTGGCTGTATACGTATGTGACACACTAGACGGCCGGATTGATCAGGATGTGTGCACCTGTTGCAGCAACGAGCCAGCTTTGCGTATAGCTGCTTAAACGTACAGATATTTGAACGCCAGCATCGATTAAATGTATAGCTGCTTAAACCTAAGTAGGCCCGAGTTGCCTGAGCTCATGAGCGGTGCACGTGGTATCTCGAGTTGCAAGTGCCTCGAGGCCTAGGTCGGTGCGCCAGCTGCAGTGCCCTGCCATGGCTTGTGCATTTACAGATCTGGAGGGCTGCTCTCGCAAGCGTGTACACCGCCAGACAATACATGCGTATCTCGAACCACCTGATCATGACCACGTGTGTTCTGAATCAATGTATCGCGATCACTGCAAGCGTGCATGCGCATGCGCATGACCT
>JALKAD010000157.1:384422-403219 GCA_024500015.1 Ulva compressa
CAATGCGACCAGCGCTGCGCACGGCAGCATGACGGCAAACGTGCGGCATGCATGCAGGCGCATGGCGGAAGTGAGGGTGTAGACCCGCTGGCTGAACCGCGCAGGCTGAACGGCAAGAAACCAGGCAGCGAGAAGCACCAGCACCGGAAGCGCCTGTGCGTAGCCGGAGGCATAGAGCAGCCCCGGGAGCCCGGAGGGCACGCATGCCCTCCTGCCGCCGTGGTACGCCCCTGCGTGTTCGCGTAGCATGGCCAGATCGGCGTGTGTGCCGCCAATGGAAAATCCAACCAAGACAGCCGTGGTGAGGCCCTACACACAACGATGTGTAGTATAGACTCATGCATGCAGTAAGGATGTGCATATGTATTAAAAAACCAGAAATAAAATGCAGACATCACCCCACACACCCGGACGGGCATCGGCCACGACGGGCATCGGCCACGGCACCCCTGCCATAAAACTGCAATTGTGTTCAACTACTACTAGTAGTAGTACTGGGTAGTCAGAGTACCAGCACTGCACGTGCACACTGATGCCTTCCACTTGAAGTGGAACAAGAAATTGCAAGAGCCAACTAGCAACACCGTGTGACTACTGCTGCAGGCAGAACCAGAGCTCCGGTCCCCGGGGACTGTGGCGGTAGTCAAGCCTGAGGCTGCCAGTGGCCTCTGGCAACCGCCCAGGCGCGCCACAGGCACTAATTATAAGCACTGTAGATGAATCTGGCGCTTACCTGGCGCTCAGGCTTATCACTCCTGGCCGTCCGCCATACGCCGCAATGCATCTAGCGTGTTTTATTAAATTGCTAAAAGTGGTTCTAAAGTGGCGCTTGGCAGCATGGCGCTTGAAGGATGACGCAAAAGTGGCGCTGGGGGGCATGGCACATGAAGCCAACAATTGTGCCTGATGTCCCCGAAAAAGCGAGTGTTATCCCCAGGAAAGTGCCTTATGTGGTATGCTTCTTAGCTACGCGCCGAGACAAGGATAACGGATATCTGAAGGGCCACGGCAAGCGCCATCCGAAGCGCCACTGCAAGCGCCCATGGCTCCTAACCGAGCGCCAGCCTGCTCACTGACGCTGCAGCCATACCGAGCCACATGTCGACATCATTTTCATGATCACAAGGAAGAAACGCGCGCCACGCACATGTTCGCAGCCACGCAGAGTGATGAAGTATACTCTATATAGTGTAGTACATACTGCGTAGCAATGGCATTTAGCCCTCAAGATTGCTGCGGGACGTCGATCAGGTCTACGAGCCCCAGGCTGCGGGGAACTCGTGTATCAGACGACGCAACGCGGGTTGATAATGTTCCCAGCAGCATTATTTATACTGTTCCAGACGGTCCGCTGCAACTTCACGTGCATTTTTTCTACACGCTGGGAGCAGCGGGAGCTATATATTGCTCCGCAGATCTGAAAACGGGTACGTACCGTCGTTATGCTCAAGAGCCATGGCAGGCCATCGCAGAGCGTGTACTTCGGCCGAGAGTCCGAAGCCTGTAGCCTGCCCTTTGACTTCGACGTCGACGTAATCGACGAGTCCATCGAATCGTCCACGTTCGAGTTCACGGTCGGAGCTTTTGAGCTGCGTATAGCTGCTTGAACGTTGACGTATAGATATTTACACGCCAGCGTCGATTAAACAATTACGTATAGCTGCTTGAACGTAAGCAGGCCCGCGGCCGTGTGGCTTGAGCTTATGAGCAGTGCACGTGGTATCTAGAGTTGCCTCGAGCGAGGTCGGTGCGCCAGTGCTCTGCTTCGTTGAACATGTGGGGGGCTCTCGCAAACACGGCCAGACAACATCTGCGCAGAGCTCTCGACCCGCCAGATCATGAGGTCTGAACCGATGTATCGCGATCGCTGCAGTGCATGCCTGCGCATGCGCATGACCTGCATGCGCACCTTCTGACTCTGTGCGAGCTGTACCTGTCGCATGCGTGTCGTGGCTGGGTGCATACGCACATACGCAATCGTGACTGTAAGCGACACATCGCGATGTTACTCATTTGCCCCAGGCAGTCGTGTACCGCCTTGTGGCATTCTGGACATGTGTCGGTCGATCGATCGATCGATATCCAGCCGCAGCCTCGGGGGCCAGCAAGAGTTCGAACGAAAGAGTTCTACGCACGTATACGTATGCAGTGCTACAGCAAACGTTGATTGGTCTGCGATGCAGAAAGTCGAACTAGCCAGTGTTCAGTCATCCACGCTGTCGCCTTGGCTCTGCCTGGACTGCAATGTCGATGCACGGATGATCGGCACGCAGAGCGGTACCAGTGCGGCTGTGCCACAGGGCTCCTAGCGAAGCCAGGCACATCGCAAGATACAATGGTGATATGCAGTACCCGCGGCCGGGTATCCGCAGCGCGATCTAAGCGGGCCATGTTGACTTCTGAAGCTTCGGACGGCTGGCTGCAGTTCGCATCAGCGTTGTGGTTACCGTGTTAAGTAGAGAAAGTAGGTGATAGAAGATCAGGTCGTCTAGTTCGCTGGGTTGGCTGGCGGGTCAGCAACTCAGGCGCATGGCGTCCAGGTAGGGAAGGGGGGTGGGCACTCACCCCTCTGGCACTCCCACCATTCACGCGGACACCTGGGACCTATTTGAACAACATTGGGACATCCATAGGGCATATATACATGCTCTGGAGCTGCCTGTGGCCTCAAATTGCAATACCGGTATTGGGAAATCGGACACTTACAGGCCGAATCAGCCCTGATTTTCGCGAAAATGGAACTTCTTTTCCCAGTGTACCCCAGACTCATCCCAATCCTATCTAGGTGTTCCCAATGCCCCCCCAATTGGCCTAGGAGACTTTCAGATGCCACCGAAAGACCTCCGGCATGATAGTTTTGACCAGCCCAATGTGCAGTCGATGCATGCCCTCCTCTGTACACCTGTGGTCATGCACCCCGGGACTGCCACGCTCCTACCTGACACAGTGCCACTCCGCCGTGTTCTCATGCTGACTTGTCAAAAGTGCCATGCTCCATGCCGCATGGTGATATGGCCTATGGTTCCGGGGCATCAACTCAGGTGCATGCCGTCCAGGTGGGGAACTCGCTCGCAATTGGCTCGCTGCTATGTTGTGGCTTCACATTGCTCTCCTGAGTTCCCCGGGGAATGTCCACGGAAGATGTGACACCAACGTGAACGCCCTAACAACGCATACACAGGGCTGTCGCGTTCCTGTTGTTGCTGTAGCTGGTTGCTGGGTCGGAGCATCGTGCCCCAAGCCAGCTCTGGTTTCAGCAGGTAGCCATTTGTGGAAAACCATTCCAGTTGTGGCACATCGCTCGTACATGCAAAGTGTGTAAGTGGTTTCTGAGCGCCCCGCGAGCAAGATGGCAGCAGCCTCAGGCTCTTGAGGCTGAGTACAAAGCATGCTGCAGCAACGGCTATAGCTGCTGGAGCTCGTGCTTTCCCATGCATTCACCCCACTCCCACCACCCCGCCGCGCGGTGCATGCACAAGTAGCACCACCGGCTGCGAGGGGTGTTGCTGCATTTAGATCCCCGGATCCCTAGCCAGCTGCGCCTTGGCGCGCGGCTTCTCGAGACCACGGCTCTTGGCTCAGCTGCAGGGCTCAACGCTGCAGTCCTTGCAATGGAAGGCGTTTGGACCGATCGGCGCGGGGAAGTCGGGCCCCCGCGGGCCATGCAACTTGAAGTCTGAGCGCTGCCAGACTTCATATACATACATCATGAGTCATGGAATATGGGGAATATGGGGAACACGCGGGAATTCTGTAGTTCAAAATATCCCAAAATTCCGCGAGTGGAATACTGCCGGCATGCGCTGGGGGCCACCGCGAGTCGCGTGCTAGCCTATTCCAGGGTGTGCGTGACCGAAGCGCGACACTGCCTCGGCTGTCCATGTGGGCACATGGTCCCCCCGCCGGTCATCTCTTCGACGTGGGTGCATGTGTGTCAAGTTGTCACACTGTACACCCCCCGGACCTCCCGCCGCTGCTGGCCATGGCTCCACTGGCGGAGCGCAGCGCTGGAGGGGGTGCAGCTGCTGTGATGCATGCTGCAAGAACTGCAGCTCTGTGTGATCGATATCAGTGTCATGCAATGGGCTCGGGTGGGTGGAGGGAGCGATTACGCGCTGTGGCGCGCTGTGGCGGGCTGTGGCGTGCTGTGGCGTGCAATGCTTCCCCCTCGGGCCGGGTGGGTGGAGGGAGCGATTACGCGCTGTGGCGCTGTGGCGTGCTGTGGCGTGCAATGCTTCCCCCTCGGGCCGGGTGGGTGGAGGGAGCCATTACGCGCTGTGGCGCGCTGTGGCGTGCAATGCTTCCCCCTCGGGCCGGGTGGGTGGAGGGAGCGATTACGCCTGTGGCGCGCTGTGGGCGTGCAATGCTTCCCCCTCGGGCCGGGTGGGTGGAGGGAGCCATTACGCGCTGTGGCGCGCTGTGGCGCTGTGGCGTGCAATGCTTCCCCCTCGGGCCGGGTGGGTGGAGGGAGCCATTACGCGCTGTGGCGTGCAATGCTTCCCCCTCGGGCCGGGTGGGGGCTCTGCTGACTCACACAGCTGAGGTTACGTGCTGAGGCTGCGTGCTGCGTGCTGCGGGAGACACCTGGGGGCGCTGCTGCGGTTGCGTGGCTTGGCTGTGTGCGAGCTCGTGATGGTGGCAGCCGAAGCGGCAGCGGTCGCGTGCAGCTACCACAGCACACAGCACGTGATGGTGTGCAGCCGGCAACGCGGTCTCTGCTGTTTGTCTCTGCTGCATGGCTGACGCGGCTCACCCTGAGCGGCTGCAGCTGGCATCATGAAAATGCTTTGTCAGGCTGTGCTGTATGGCTGTGCTGTATGGCTGACGCGACCCACCCTCAGCGGCTGCTGCTGGACGCAACATATGGCCAGTGTCAGTTCGCAGTGTTAGTTCGCTCAAGCAGTTCCCGTGCTGCGACTGACCGCATGCAGGGGTTGCTGCACAACGTCCTGCGTTCGGCCACCCGCAAACGCACATGTCTGTACAGATGATGAAACAGCATTTACTTCGAACAGCATTCAAATCTGGCCAAGCTGTAGCCAGACACGAAGTTCACCCCATCACCGACAGTACCATGCATCACTCCCATTGCGCCTGTGCATGTGGTGTGCACCAGCGCTCTATAGCAACCAGCGGTATAGCTACACCATAGTACAAGCTGCACAGGAAACTCGTCCATATCTCAGCTTAAGGTTGGATCAGATCCGCACATGTGAACTGTAAAGTGGAAACTAAGAATTCAATCACTTGATCAAGGCCTTCTACGCGCCCATCCACATGTTTTCACGATTATCTATAGGACATTGACATCTCTGGCGAATCGGGCCGAGGAGCCGAAGGGGTACACCAACCGGAAATCCCCCTCAGCCGCGCGCATGCATATACAGGCGCCTTCCGCACGATCATGGCCTCGCCGGTTTCGGGTGCGCCGGCCTCCCCCACGCCATCTTCTAGATCCACCACACCGTCCAGACATTTGGCAAGTGCCGTCTGGACCTTCAAGATCGGTTTGGCCTTGGCCTTGGAGCCCATAGTTTCACTAGGTACAGGCATTCGTCGATGGATCCGCAACTTGAGCTTCATGTACAGCAGCGGCCACAGCCACACCTTGGCCATCATCGTCTGGATCTTTGGCCATGCACAGGCGTTCTTCGCAGATATCAGCCGCAGCGGCGGCCGCACCTTGGCCGTCATCGTCTGGCAGCCTCCCGAAAACCGCCTTGAGAAGCCACGGCTTGGACGGCGTCACCGCCAAACACACCCCGAGCAGCAGGTACCATGCACATGCCACCCAGCCGCATACGCATGAAATCTGGGCCCACACAGTTTGAAAGCGGCCCCAGGGGAGCAGCTCCGACGCGCAGCATTCTGCTTCACGGCCCTCTGCATTGCATGCACAGCGTGTTGAAACGGCGGCACATTACACAGCATGCACAGCACATTGCCATTGTTGCGGCCTGGAGCGAGAGATATACATATACCCTTACATCGAGGGGCTCCTATCCAGTGCACCAAGCGAATGTGCAACTGGATTCTAGACTCACATTCTACCCAGCAGGTGTGAGCCGGCCAGGCGATCACCTGGCACGAACTGCGCACCTGTGAGCCGTCATATATTAACAAAACACCATGTGACATGCGTAAAACTACATGATGTGATGTGCGAGCACGGGCCAGCAGAGAGGCCGCACCGAGCTTTGCACTGTACTGCTCGTGCAGCCTATCTTCAGCCTCCCAATGCTTCATGTCGCCGCCGAACGCAGCGCAGCTGATGACAATCAGTGGCTGCAGCGCGATGAGTGCTGCGCACGGCAGCATGACGGCGAAGGTGCGGCAGACATGGATGCTCATAGCCGACACGGAGATCAGGCCTAGGATTCGGCGACTTGCAGGGTGAACGGCGATAAACCAGGCTGCCACAAGCACCAGCACTGGAAGCGCCTGGGCGATGCCGCAGGCGTAGAGCAGCCCTTCGAGCATGGAGCCTTCGGGCATGCATGCCGGCTTGCTGCCATTGTACGCCTCTGTGTGTTCGTGGAGTACCGCGAGATCGGAGTATGTGCCGCCAAAGGTAAAACCCACCAAGACAAGTGTGGTGAGGCCCTGCACACATGTGTACAAAATCATCAACACAGGATTCACTGGAGGACTGTTACTACAGTGGTGGCTGACGGCGGCCGCAGTGGCGGCATGCAATGTCGGTCGTGGCCACAGGTGGCACCGCACAGGCCTATAGGCATAGCTAGACCTATGGATGAACACATCGGTGTCGAATGGATTCATCAGAATTTTTCATAAGAGGGAATTCTTGGGAGGATTGCATAGGCCCGATTTCATCAACTCCAAAAATTTCCAGCGGCAGCGCTTTCCCGAAAACAGTGCTCAAGCGTCCGTACACAGCCTTGAGCTTGCAATTGCGTACATGTGCACTGAAGCTGGCACTAATGGTAACTAGTAAATATGAGGTGATTTCACAGATGCAGACCTCAAACGAAGGCGACCTGTGCGCATTCCGGAGGGACCACTGCGACTCTAGACACGCGCCTTTACTACATGCTGGAAACAGAGGCACGTGTGCGTACTGTTGTCACGCCCAGAAGCGTCGGAAGCTGCGGATGCAGGCCGTAATATGGCATGAACTGCGTGTACTCCGGTCGGGAACTCGGATCCGGAGCTTGCCCTGCGACATCGACGTCGTTTGCTGAAGACGAGCCCATCGAATCGTCCACGCCGACAGTCAGAGCTCTCGAATATCTAGCTCAACTCCTTGTGTACGTACGAGGGGTGGCCACAGATGTGCGGATAAAACAGTTCTACTAGCTCCTGCGTGTGACAGACTCGCTCCAGCTCCCGGATCAGGATGTATGCAGCTAGATCTGACGCAACTACGATTTACGGAGAGCGTGTTACGGCCCGCGTGGCCTGTAGGAGCTCATGGGCGGTGGTACAGTTGCCTCGAGCTCGGGGGACCAGTGCACTGCTTCACAGAGAGCTGCTCTCGCAAGCGCGTATCCGGCCAGGCATTACGCCAGCTGATCAGAAGCTCTGAATCGATGCATCGGGATGTAAACTAGCATCATGTAGTGCACGAGTGACCTGCATGCACAGCTAGCGGTAGATCTGTATGAGCTGTCGCATGCGCGTCGTGGCCGGGTGCATATGCAGATATGCAAGCATAGTTGTACTTTAAAACAATTTACTCATTTGCGCAAAGCCGTGCAGTCGTCAACCGCCTGTGCCATTCTCGACATCGATCCGGGGGCCAGCAAGCAACGTAATACTGCAGTGCTCGAGCAATGGGTGATTGAAATCCTATCCTGAAAGCACAAATAGCCGGTGTAAGCAGATTTTACAGTCGACTATGCTATCGCCGTGGCTCTGCCTGGACTGCGATGGCGATACACGGACGATCCGTACGTAGAGCGATAACAGCACACCTGCGACTGTGGCCCATCCTAGCGAAGCCACTTACATCGCAAGACACTATGCGAATAGCTACTGTGCTCAGCACGACCTAAGCGGCCCACGTCGTCTTCTGAAGCGCTGTACATACCTACTGCAGCGAGTGGACGTTGTGGTTGCCATGCATGCTAATGCATGCGCCACATGAGCAAGTTGAGCGCAGATCCTAGACCAGTGCAACTGGTTCGCTGGACTGCAATTGGCTGGCGCCGTCCTGGAGACCATCAGCAGCTACTGCAGGGCTTGCCTGATATTCATGAATATTCATGAATCCAGAAGCACACTGGTTGCGGCTGTACCACGAAGGTATGGGCTTGAAAAAAAAAAAAAAAAACCCAATCGGGCATCACGCCAAACCCACATGGGCATCGGCCACAGCACACCTGCGGACAGGGGCGGAAGAACGGTCAACACGCGCAAACACGTCAGACAGGGTAGCAGAGGGGGCACCTGCAGGCTCAAGCAATGCGCACAACTCAG
The DNA here is from genome assembly GCA_024500015.1 of Ulva compressa. Taxonomy (NCBI): domain Eukaryota; kingdom Viridiplantae; phylum Chlorophyta; class Ulvophyceae; order Ulvales; family Ulvaceae; genus Ulva; species Ulva compressa. Next base: position 392,865 of record JALKAD010000157.1, read on the forward strand.
ATGACCATACACGCAGTCGGGCCCAACGCGGCAGCCACACAGGTGGCACAGCAACGGGCGCAGACGCGCACAAGGCAGAAATCCGGGAAGCCGTGCTAGCCAGGAAAGTGGACACAAGGCGACAGCAGAGGCCACGAGCGGGCCGGGCGACACACGAAGGCAGGGCAGCCGCTGGGTCAAGGAGGAAAGGAACAGTGCACGCAGTCAATTGCAAGACACCATCACACTCGGGTGCAGGTGGAAAAGCACGGTCGATGACGGCACGCGCAGCCACGTCACCAGCCACGGCACGCACGAGATCAGACCGGAGACAGGAAGCGCCACGACAAACCCCGGGGGGGTGAACACAAGGGCTCGACAGAAGGAGATGTTTGATGTGGCGCCACCTGTGCTCACGCGGAGCAAGCTTATACTTCGGTATGGGCACAAAGGTATGCCATGGCCACAGCCCATGGAGTATTGCGTGCGACGCACTGGATGAAGGAACACTGCTATACGTATACGTAAACCTGCCTGATTGTTCGCCGTGCGCATATGAAGCTCTCTCTTCCTGCATACGCTGTGCGCATGTCGTCAAGGATCTGGGACTTTAGGCTCTGCGTGATCCTTCATAGTCTGAGTCTTCGCGGTCTGCAGCAGCTGCTGCAACGCCGGCCCTCCTCAGTGCACGCTGCAGTGGAACGTTTCCTCTGCTGCATTGAGCTGGCTAGCTACTAGTAGTCTTCCGCCCCTGATCGCAGGGGTGCTGTGGCCGATGCCCGTTTGGTTTTGGCATGATGCTCGATCTGTTGTTTTGTTTTGTGTTTTTAGGTATGAGGATTGCTCTCGCGAGCTCGCCAGGGAACGGCCACGAAAAACGCTGCACCAACACGAACGGCCTAAACGCACGTCCCGCCTAAGCGCACATCCCAGGGCTGAAGCATGTCTGTTGCTGCAGTGGCTGGGAGCTGGGTCGGTCTGGCGCATCATGGATGGCATCATGGCATCATGCCCCAGGCCAGCTCATGTGAAATTCAACACGGTGTGATAGCACATGCCATCTGTGGCAAAGCCACAAGTTTCATACTAGTCACTGCCAGCGTGAGAGCGAGTTCGGGACGCCCCGGCCGGCGCAGCAAGATGGCAGTAGTCGGAACACACAAATGGTGTAGCAATCTATCCATGAGGACATTGACACCTCCGACAAGCGGAACTGAGTCGACCATCAATGCAACACGTGCCTGCAAGCCTCGGTCGAGACCAAGGCGTGCAACCACACGAGCCAACTCTCCCAAAGGCAACGGACGAGCAACCACAACAGCCTCAGTGTGACACCTCAGTCTTGCCTGCAGCGACACCAGCAATATACATGGACCGCCATTGCAGAAACTGCTATGGTACAACAATGTTGACTCGGCACTGCTGTGATGATGTGGCTAGGCCTGTAGGTCCTGCAGGCGTTCAATTGAGGCAAGTACCACTGCTTGATTGGTCAGCTTCCTTGGCAACCACAGCCACTCTGGGCTGGCTGAGGACCATTTCTGTGATAGAACACTCGGCATCGCACAACTAAGACGTTGCCGACCCACGCAGTGCAAATCGGAAAATTCGTGTCCTGGAAACCAGACAGCTGCAGCGCCTGTGATCATGATGGGTGCACGGGCATCTTTCTGATCTAACATCCGTACACACCGCGAATAGAGATCTTCTTCTACTGTTCTACCCGGATGAGAATGCTGGATGACAGAGTGTGAAGCCGGCTGCATGATAGGGATCAGCACCGTCGCGGACAGTCGTGCCACACATCCGACCAGCGCTCACAGTTGTACGTTCTGCGTCTGCCGAAGTTGCCATTGGAGTGAAGCGTGCCCACCATGCGACAAAAGTCTCCACGTCGCAGGCTCACAGAAGCGCAATGCAACCGGAAGCATGTCAACCGGAAACCTGTGATAGTGGCCACAGGGCCACTCATGACAACAACGCCTGGGCGCCCGCCCCACTCGAACGTTGATGCAGTCACCGATCCGGATCAGGCGGCGCGGCAGGCGTAATCACATGTGCACTTCAATGGTCCACCGCGGACCGGTGCGTGTTGCCAACCTTGGAGTGTGGCACGGCGCTGGCATGGTGCCCTCGGTGGACTTCAGGGCTGACCGCACATGTTGTTGTCAGAAGCGTAACAGAGAAATTGCGGCAGTAGGTTGGCGAAGGGGTGTTTGCTGGTCGCATGCCTTTCGTGCGCGGTGTACTCACCCGTCTTCAGCTCTAGATAGCTGCCGCGTGATAGCGTAACGCTCACTTCCAGCGTTCCGTCGGCCCACATGTGGGAGTGAGCGTTACCTCGGACATACAACAAAGCGGAGACCCCCCTGACATTGTGTGGATAGCCTTAGCTGGGCAGAATGGCTGTCATGAGTACATTTAGCATGCCGGCGGGCCGCAAGGAGCACATGAACCGATTGTGCCCGACGACGTTGTTGGCCTGTGCCAACGAAACTGCTGCTGACCGCAACATTCGACCACGCCAAAGCACTCGGAACAACTACCAATTGGAGCTACGATCTCAGCATGAGGAGTATGATCGATGCAGAGGTTGGCACGGCGCGATCTGCCCTGAACGATGGCCCTGCAAGCGCTGGCACCGACGGATCGGCCCAGGGCATCCCCGTCGTGTTCAAGGTACGCAAAAGCGCCCACGCACACTAATAGTGCTGTAAGCACGCCGTGCCACGCCCGCATGTTGTTTACACGTAGAGCAGAGATCCTGCACGCCGCGCAACAGTTCGCATTCGGCGCGGTGCCTGTGTTGCAGCACGCATACATCACAACTTCCCTACCTAGCTGTCTATGCCAATCTGCGTTGTGTGGTATACCGAGGCGCAGCTTTCCGCCTCGTCCTGTTCGCATCCCGCACAACGTGCACTGCAACACTTGCATGTGAATGCAGAACTTGACGTACACAATCAAGACAGCTCGATCCAAGGGAACCGGCATCAGCATCCTAAAGAATGTCACAGGCTGCTTCTCTGCTCGAGAGATGTCCGCGTTGGTGCGTGTCTGGCGCCCTCCTTGAGCGTCATGACCACGCAGCGCCACATGCACACATGTTACGCTGGACCGTGCCGCTCACCTACCGATAGCGGCACCGCTCTGGCATCTCCGAATTCTCGGCAGTCAAACCATCCGCGAGGATGCCAGCTGCCTGCTCACGCAGTAACAATGAATACGCCATTGCATGCACACGAGGCTGCAGTGGCGTCAGGGGCGTTTTCAAGTGCGATCGTTCGTTCATTGCTGCGCAACAACGGCTTCACAAACAGCAGTTGAAGGCTACGGGCCAGCATGATCACCCATGGCCCACACTGGCCATGCATGTGCTGCCGAAGGGCCTTCCCTTTGTGGTCACACTCGACCAGATTCATGCCACTGTCCCGATAAAGCTGTTGTGGCTAGTAATGTAGTGGCCAATTGTGCACATTGCTCTTTGCTTGTGGCCTGCCTACACGTAGCTACGTTGCAGCACAACGTTGGAATGCGTTGAAGTTTATGTGCCTCGCCACCGAGCTCCATGTAACACTCTCCCCTCGTGCAGATGGGTGCTAGTGGCTCAGGGAAGACAACTCTCCTAGACGCCATCAGTGGTGCGTTCGCTCCTTGCACTCTCTCTGTGAAATGCACAGTGTGCATGCACGGACAGAGTAGCTTGATCAAGCTTAAGCCTTATCAACGGACCCAAGCCATGCATCTTGCATGCTGGCCCAACAGACTTCGAGCTCTCCTGAAATTGTATCACTCGTCACGACCCGGGGATGTCAACGAATGCTCGGTCTGTTGAAATACTTCAGCCATGCACTTGTATCCGGAGCTGCTTGTTGATGCTTCATACAAACGCCCACCTGTTGCTCATATGAGCATGCATGAGTTCGGATCCTCACGTATGGTTGATCATACATGTACAATGCGCACACACAACATGGCACAACTCACCACAGACTCCACTCATGTTAGAGGTGCGGTACGGTACCACTAGACTGCAACCTTGCAGCCCATCTCGTCAAGCTACAAGGTTGCAGTCTGTGATGTAGTACTGCAACTCTTGCTACTCATCCCCATCATTTTCCCCCTTCTTTTCTAGCGCTCTGCTGCGTGGCCAACACACTCTTAACACGCTGTATCAACACTCTATAACAATACTCTGTAACAACACTCTGCGTGGCACATGGGCTCCTGCGGCCCGGTTTGCCATGGCCAGGGATGTCAATGGCCTGATCGGCTCAGGCGAGAGTTTCAATTTACATGTTCGTTACAGTTACAGTTACGTGCAGGCCGCAAGACGCAAGGCGCGCTGGAGGGCGAGGTCCTCTTCTCCGCCCAGAAGCCCTCCCAGATGTTCCTGCGGCGCTACACCGGATACGTCGAGCAGTTCGACACGCTCATCGATCTGCTCACGGTGCGGGAGATGCTGCTGTACACGGCCGAGATGAAGCGGCCCGTGGAGGAGCCGTTCGCGGAGAAGGCGCGCGCCGTCGACTACTGCATCCAGGCGCTCGGGCTCGACGTGTGCAAAGACATCAAGATCGGCGGCGCCCTCGCCCGGTGCGCGCTCTGCTATGGCTAGGGGCGGATTTGCCAGCATGCATGAGGTTGCAGCCCTCGCCCGGTGCACCCGCGCTGCTCGCTCTGGTTGCAGCGGTCCCGGTCTGTTTCTGCCAGCACGATGCTGCAGACCCGTGACTTCTCGGTGCTGCGTGCTGCGGTGAACTCGCCAAAACACGCCCAGGACAACGCAGCAGGATGTCACAGTTCGAACGGTGGTGCTGTGCTCCGGGCGTCTGTGCTGTGCTGTGCTCCGCTTGTTTGTGCGGTGTTCATGTCTACGGGGGAGAACGTAGAAGGCGTGTGATAGCATTCGGGGCGTTGCGCAGTTTGACAGTCCGATGATAGACGGCTGAAGGACTGCTAGACACCGAATGATGTCAGCCGGTGTGCGATCAGCGTCTGCGCCCAGTCGTGTGTCAGTGTGCTGCGTGTGCTGCCCAGTCGTGTGTCAGTGTGCTGCGTGTGCTGCCCAGTCGTGTGTCAGTGTGCTGCGGTATGGAGACGCTGCGGCTAGAGGTGTGCGGCTCTGTGTTGTAAGGACGCCAGCATGCCATGGGTCCCGGCCAAGTACGGTGCTACCCAGCAAGACCTCGCAAGGCGGGTGTCTGCAATGTCGACGTGTCATGTACAGTCCATACGTGTGCAGGGGCATCTCTGGCGGGCAGGCGAAGCGCGCCAACATCGGGCTCGCGATGGTCGTCAACCCCCACGTGCTCTTCTTGGACGTGCGCCCTCTCCCCCCCCTGCTGATCGCGTAGAACCAAGACCCCGGGGTCCTGGCCGTGGCTCTTACAGATCAGACGGCGTTGCACCGCGTGCAACGGCAGCTCACGCATGCATGTGCATGACACGTGCTGCGTGCTGCGTGCAGGAACCGACGACCGGCCTTGACTCGTTCACGGCGAACGAGGTGATGGCGGCGGTGCGGGCTCTGGCGGCGGAGCGCGGCGTGACGGTGTGTGCGACCATACACGCGCCCTCGCCCTTCTGCTTCTCCCTGTTTGACCGGCTGCTGGTCCTCGCGCGCGGCGAAGTCGCATACCACGGCCCCGGCGGCAGCGAAATGCTCGCCTACTTCAACGGTGTGCGCCAGAGGACCACCCTGGGCCGCATGCATGAATCTGCCACATGCATGAGTGCTGCCGGCAGCGCAATGCTCGGCAGCGACGCATCCGCGCCTTCTTTCGCATTCCGCATTGCACGTGCTGTCGAGATGCCGTGAAGTCTTGCAAGTGTTTCCTGCCGTACAAGCGCGTGCCGCCTCAGGCAGGTCCTCCTCACTGTGTGATTCTCGACACATTCTCCAGGCAATGCATGTGCAGGGTGCGGCGTGACTCCCCCCGCGAGCGTGCTGGACCGAGAGGCGGTGGTGGAGGGCGACGCGGGAACCCTGAACCTCGCAGATTTCCTGACAGATCTCGTCGTCGGTGCGGAGCGGGAGGGGAGATCGCATGAGTACGTACAGGCGTATGCGGCCAGCGCGGCGCGCGCACGCATGGAAGACATCGTCGACGCCGCTGCACACGTGCGCCCCTTGCCACTGTTGTTCCCCCCCCCCTGACGGGGGCCCCGTCCCATTCACTCGTATGGGTGGTGACTCATTGCATGTCATGCATCATTATGATAGTTTCTACCTGGCCGGGGTCCACCTGTGCGAATGTCATGTGCGAGGCACACGTGTTGGTAGCCAGGGTGCATGCATGTGACTGCCATATGCGGACGCCCAGCCAGCCGCCCGGCTTCTTTTCTGTCTTTTCTGTCTGCTTCTGTTTCCGTTGCAAAGTGGCCTGGGGGAGCGGCATCGCAATTGCTTCCGTGGGCCGCTGAGCTGGGTTGCACGCTGGCTTGGTGTCTTTTCACACGTACGGCCCTGATACGTCTCGTATGAGATACGCTACAAGGGTATGCTCCACTGGCACAAGGTGGTAGAACACACAGGCAAGACACACGGCAGATATACGTCTCCTCGGCACGTGCGCCCTTGACATGTGGCCACGACATGAGTGCTCCTGCTGTGTGACAGGGAGATAGAGCACAGCCGCAGCGGCGCCGCGGAAGGGAAGCACGCAGCACTACACCCAGCACATCCATCAGCACACCCTGCAGGCCACCAGCACACCCAGCACACCCGCCAGCACACGCAGCACACCCGCCAGAACACGCAGCTCACGCGCTGAACTGCACACACACAGCCACAGCTGCACCGCCTGTGTGTGTTGCCTGGTCTGTTGCCTCGGAACTTCTGCTGGGTCCTAGATCTATCAATGTGTAACACACTCACAACCACAGGTGCACCCAGCAGGCCACCAGCACACCCAGCACACGCAGCACACCCGCCAGCACATGCGCTGAACTGCATACTCACAACCACAACTGCACCGCACGCCCAACCCACCGCATGCCCCCAAAACCCCCCACACGCGATCCTGCTGTCACCGCGGCGGTCCAACCCTTAAACCCTGACCCCTGACCCCTAATTGATCGGTTAACCCATGCGTGCTGTGCAGCGGGACACGATGAAGCTCTCCAAGGAGGAGCAGGCGCACCTCGCAGTCACACGCGCGACGGTCACGCCGCTATGGAAGGGCTTTGCCACACTCGTCAAGTACCGCACCGTCGCGAACCACCGCAACGGCGAGTTCCTGCTGCACCGCTTCTCCGACAAGGTCATCTTCTCGATCCTCATCGCCACGCTCTACATCGGCAAGGGCTCGGAGCTCAAGGAGAAGAACTACGTCAACATCGCGGCTGTCCTCTTCATGTGGGCTGTCATGCCGGCGTGCGCCCCTGCGTACCCTCCTGCTTGTGGTGCTCTTCAAATGGGCCGCCATGCCCTGTGCTTTATTATAATTAAAATAAACACGTTTTGCGTGAACGCAATGGGGGGCCCCTGTGTTGCTCGTGCTGTGTGCTGTGCTGTGACCGCTTGCTTGGCTCGGCGCCGTTGAGGCCGTGATCAGTGTCAGCGTGAGCCACGCACAACCGTGGGCTGCACCAGGGCTCCTGCCGCAGAATCATTGCCTGTGAGAGCTCTCCAATCCGGGAAGCTCTCCAATCCGAGGTACATCTGCGAACGCATGCATCGACAGACGCAGCTCCACATGTGTCCATGTTTAGGACGGACTGCTGTCCACCGTCTTCACATCGCCTCGCCATGGTCACCTGTCATGCCATCAGGGGCACTCCCACAGCCACCTCTGCCCCCCTCTCGCACCTGCAGCTTCACAGCCGCGTTCTTCCTCCCCGGCCTGTGTTTCAGCCTGTGTACGGCACTCGGCCATAGTGCATACGTCAGACGCATCGCCATGCTTGCTTGCCTCTGTGTTCTACCACCTTGTGGAGCGTATCTCTGTGACCTCTAAAAGAGCTCTCTACCTGTAGCTTCACGGCCGCGTCCTTCCTACCCGCGCTCACTCTCGAGCGGCCGCTGTACGTCCGGGAGCGCAACGACGGCCTCTACCGGCCCATCACGTACCTCCTCGCCAAGGTATTCGATGAGCTCGCGGTCCTCGGCCTCTCCTCCGTCATCTTCGCAGCCTTTGTCTTTTACGTCGTGGAGATCCAGGGCAGCTTTCTCACGTTCTGGGTCATCTACCTCGTCACTCTCTGCACCGGCCTCATGCTCGGATACGTCGTGGCGTCGGTGTCGGCCAACATGGACGTCGCGAACGCTGCCCTGCCCACCTACGTGGTGCGCTCCCGCTGTTAGGTGCTCTGACTCCAGCGTGCTACAGTACTGTACACCCGACACATATTCCCGTCATCTCTGATTTTTTTGGCTATGCTTTCCCACATGCAGCAGCTGTGATGGACACTTGTTTAACAGAGAGATTGTCCGATTAGTAGAGCAATTGTCCGATGAGGATTAGTTCCTTTTGGGCTGCGCACCCAGGAGGTCCATCGGGCTGCGAGCTGATGCAGCGGCACTGTTGCGAGTGCTGGCAGAACTGCAGGCTCAAGTTGTTTGACAGAGCTGTGCCTGGATCACAAAGACGGCCTGATGCACTGCAGCCATGCGGGTGTATGGGCGTGGTGCCACTGTGCATGGCAGCGCCTGGCAGTGGCAGTGCTGTGGTGTGGTGTGGCTTGCCAGCCTGATGAGCAACTGTGTGCATCTGTCTACAGGTGACGCTGCTCTTCTTCGGTGGATTTGTGTTCCGGTTCAAAGACATGCCCGGCTACTGGAAGTGGTACTCGTACATCAACTTCATCCGGTACTCGTGGGGCGCGCAGATGATCAACAGCTTTGAGGACGCAACTGCTGACGATGGCGGTGTGCCAACTCTGAACGGTGAGCCAGTGCTCGATTTTTACGGCCTGGCAGATAGTTCAGCCTGGGAGTATGTCGGCTACGAGTGCCTCTTCCTGATAGCCTTCTTCTTCATGGCGTGGGCGGCACTGCAGTTCATGAACTATTCCAAACGGTGAGTGTTGCTGTGGTGTACATGTGATGGCAAGGCTGAGTTGTCAGCTTGGCCAACGACCGTTTCCCTTTAACTAATTTTAACATACTATACCAGGCAGTGTACGGGATGAGGCTAGAGGCTGTGTGCTGCTTGTGGTCGTGTTTGTGTACCGCTGGGATCGAGGGCTGGCCAATGGCTCTTCGAGTTGCTGGTGGGCGACTGAATGGCGAGCCACGCGTGGTTCCTGCCTTGCATCTTCGGGGTGCCAAGCCACAAGTGCATTGGTGAGGACGAGGCCTCTGTTTCTGACTTCTGCCAGGCGGACCGCAGTATGTGAGCGACGCTGTGCAGCGTACAGGTGACTGCTGTGTGCATGTCTACTAGTCACAGAAGCACTGGGACAAGCACGATAGCAAGTGAGTCAGTTTGCAGTCGATACTTTCCACCACAGTGTTACGCTGATAGACCAGGGCCTCGTTTGGCAAGCGGCACGATGCCCCAGGGGCAGTACTATGCGTCAGTTGTTGGTCCGGATTTCCAATACGTATGTAGTGGCTCAGCTGAGCCACCACAGCTGAGCCACTACATACGTATTGGAAATCCGGACCAACAACTGACGCATAGTACTGCCCCTGGGGCATCGTGCCGCTTGCCAAACGAGGCCCTGGTCTATCAGCGTAACACTGTGGTGGAAAGTATCGACTGCAAACTGACTCACTTGCTATCGTGCTTGTCCCAGTGCTTCTGGGACTAGTAGACATGCACACAGCAGTCACCTGTACGCTGCACAGCGTCGCTCACATACTGCGGTCCGCCTGGCAGAAGTCAGAAACAGAGGCCTCGTCCTCACCAATGCACTTGTGGCTTGGCACCCCGAAGATGCAAGGCAGGAACCACGCGTGGCTCGCCATTCAGTCGCCCACCAGCAACTCGAAGAGCCATTGGCCAGCCCTCGATCCCAGCGGTACACAAACACGACCACAGGCAGCACACAGCCTCTAGCCTCATCCCGTACACTGCCTGGTATAGTATGTTAAAATTCGTTAAAGGGAAACGGTCGTTGGCCAAGCTGCCAACTCAGCCTTGCCATCACATGTACACCACAGCAACACTCACCGCTTGGAATAGTTCATGAACTGCAGTGCCGCCCACGCCATGAAGAAGAAGGCTATCAGGAAGAGGCACTCGTAGCCGACATACTCCCAGGCTGAACTATCTGCCAGGCCGTAAAAATCGAGCACTGGCTCACCGTTCAGAGTTGGCACACCGCCATCGTCAGCAGTTGCGTCCTCAAAGCTGTTGATCATCTGCGCGCCCCACGAGTACCGGATGAAGTTGATGTACGAGTACCACTTCCAGTAGCCGGGCATG
>JALKAD010000157.1:403319-417881 GCA_024500015.1 Ulva compressa
CAGAGAGATTGTCCGATTAGTAGAGCAATTGTCCGATGAGGATTAGTTCCTTTTGGGCTGCGCACCCAGGAGGTCCATCGGGCTGCGAGCTGATGCAGCGGCACTGTTGCGAGTGCTGGCAGAACTGCAGGCTCAAGTTGTTTGACAGAGCTGTGCCTGGATCACAAAGACAGCCTGATGCACTGCAGCCATGCGGGTGTATGGGCGTGGTGCCACTGTGCATGGCAGCGCCTGGCAGTGGCAGTGCTGTGGTGTGGTGTGGCTTGCCAGCCTGATGAGCAACTGTGTGCATCTGTCTACAGGTGACGCTGCTCTTCTTCGGTGGATTTGTGTTCCGGTTCAAAGACATGCCCGGCTACTGGAAGTGGTACTCGTACATCAACTTCATCCGGTACTCGTGGGGCGCGCAGATGATCAACAGCTTTGAGGACGCAACTGCTGACGATGGCGGTGTGCCAACTCTGAACGGTGAGCCAGTGCTCGATTTTTACGGCCTGGCAGATAGTTCAGCCTGGGAGTATGTCGGCTACGAGTGCCTCTTCCTGATAGCCTTCTTCTTCATGGCGTGGGCGGCACTGCAGTTCATGAACTATTCCAAACGGTGAGTGTTGCTGTGGTGTACATGTGATGGCAAGGCTGAGTTGTCAGCTTGGCCAACGACCGTTTCCCTTTAACTAATTTTAACATACTATACCAGGCAGTGTACGGGATGAGGCTAGAGGCTGTGTGCTGCTTGTGGTCGTGTTTGTGTACCGCTGGGATCGAGGGCTGGCCAATGGCTCTTCGAGTTGCTGGTGGGCGACTGAATGGCGAGCCACGCGTGGTTCCTGCCTTGCATCTTCGGGGTGCCAAGCCACAAGTGCATTGGTGAGGACGAGGCCTCTGTTTCTGACTTCTGCCAGGCGGACCGCAGTATGTGAGCGACGCTGTGCAGCGTACAGGTGACTGCTGTGTGCATGTCTACTAGTCCCAGAAGCACTGGGACAAGCACGATAGCAAGTGAGTCAGTTTGCAGTCGATACTTTCCACCACAGTGTTACGCTGATAGACCAGGGCCTCGTTTGGCAAGCGGCACGATGCCCCAGGGGCAGTACTATGCGTCAGTTGTTGGTCCGGATTTCCAATACGTATGTAGTGGCTCAGCTGTGGTGGCTCAGCTGAGCTGAAATATTAATGCAGCCTCAGGTGATCACCGGTGAGCTCGTTTGCCATTGCAACATGCGTGAGTAGACACCACTGGCTATACAGATCTCTTCGAAGAATGAGCTAGCTGACACTGTAAACAAAGGCGTGGTGGCATGACACTCGCTGATTGCCCAAACGCCACGTGAGTTTTGAACAGGAGATGTCGAGCAAAACCTGGATCCAGGTTTGCTGTTCCGGAACAGCAAGGCAGCTGCAAAGATGCTCGACCAGTGGCGAATGACTGGTCGAGCGTCTTTGCAGCTGCCTTGCATTCGCCTCGGCCTCCAGTTACACATGACTAGTATGCTCACACCATGAGGGAGTCCTCTCCAGAATTCTGGCCAGAACAATGCCATCGAATCCATGCTGCAGCATCGTGATTGACACTCTGATCACCCACGATCAGCAGAACCGTCCTACTCACTTACATGCTTAGTGGGATTACCAGCCCAAACCTGTGCTACATCTCAACATCACCTCCTTGCAGTGCCAACAACACCAGCTGTTTCGCCTACAGGTGCACGAACTTGAAGTCCCTTCCCCTTCGAAGGCGAAGGTCGGATCATATTCACTTGATCAGCAGGCTGCCTGAGGCGAACTCATGACGTGGGCAGTATGTATGTATGACTAGTATGATTACATTGCCGTATCTGTGAGGACATTGACACCTGCGACAAGTGGTGTAGAAAGACCAACCCTTTTGACTGAAAGTTACACTCGATTGAATCAGGTGCAGGTACACCACCGTGACTTCGTTTGGCTAGCATGACGGTCTGTAGCCGTGCGGAATTGTCTTTCGCATGATTCCTGGAGGTAGGTGGACTGGCTGCTGATGGTCTTCTGGGGTGATCATGCAGGTAGCTCTGCTGCTTTGAGTGTGCACTAGCATGCCAGCGCACAGAGCAGCTGCAGGTGTCCCTGTTCGAGCTAGCTGAAAATCAGCAGATTGAGGTGCAAATCGGTGCACTGGATGCCCAGATGACAGTCTGAAAATCGTGGGACTCTCAACAGGCTCCACGCGGGGCGCAGCTGCGAGTCCCGACGGTAAGAACAGGTTCGCAAAGGAAAGCTTTTGTGTAAAATATATAGGCAACGTATTCGTTCACAGTGTTGTCCTTCGGGACATCTGATAATTACTGTGAACGATACAGAGAAGATTAGCATGTTCCCTGCGCAAGGATGACACGCATAATATCGAGAATGGTTCAAAATTTTTTGGCAATTCTGGCGGTGCATCCCTGATTAATGCACGATTTTGCACACCATACACCGAAACAGCGTACTGCACCTGTTCGAGTGTGCACAACGTATTCGTTACTTTTTGCAGTAAAGAATTGACTGCTGCTACTGAGCTTGCGGATGGTCGTGCACATGTTAGTTTTCAGCGTATCTCGAGATAGTGGCGCAAGGGCTGCAAATCCATTACAAGTCGAGCGCTCGAGCGCAACCGTGATTCTCAAAGTCGCACTCGCGCAAATGCCTTTCACATTCAGAAGCATACGCGTTGCGTAGACGGCGGGTGTGGGTACAAGTTGAATAGATTTACCTTGAGCTGCTTGCAATTGGGCAACACAAACGCACGGCTGACCAACGATGCGTCCACCAACGATGCGTCCCCCAACGCGCGGCATGATAGACTTGAAATCAAGGAATGAATAAAATCTGTTTTAGGTCTTTTCGATGCGCTGCAGTTTAGCGCAGGCTCTACATCTCCGGCAGGCAACAAATCATGTTTGAGCACTGCTCATCTGGCGATCACGTCCGGGAAACACCAATTCAGCATGTCTGTCTCGCCAATCATCTTGAATCCAGTACCTCACAGCTGATGCAGTACATTTAATGCAGTCAGGCCATAGGCGATTCGCTCCTTCACAATGCTGACAGCATGTGGACAAAGGATCGTCAAAACGAGTTATCTGTTGCTTCACGATAATGTTGGCTGGGCATTTGCTAGAATTTGTATCAATGCTATATCAGGGCGTCCTGACAAAGCATATGGATATGGACGTTTCCTCACGTTGTTGGGGATCCTGCAGCACACATGGTTGGCCACATGCCTAGCCTTGAGGCTCCCTCGTAGCACATGCGTTGGCTCTGGATCGGTCATAGTCCGACGCAGTCCGCAGTGAACTAGCACGATGGGTTGAGTACCACACAGCTGGCTTCAAAAGCATTGCTGCAGCTCGTTTACTGCCTCCTGCTCATCACCCCCTCATCCTCTGATGAGAAACGTCAGGCGTATGCTCCACAAAGCGGGAGAACACAGCTGCAGGTAGCATGGCAATGTACCAAACACATGCACCGTGGCGGAATGCCGAACACAAACTGAAACCAAACCCTCATCCTCTTGAATATTGCCAGGCATGCGCCACCATCGGCACCCACTCCGCGGATCAAGTCCTTAGCGTGTGCCATTCCAAAGCATCACAAAGAGAGAACAGCTTGCTGGCTGCGACCTGTGCCCTGTTGCAGCCAGTGCCTTAGCCCTGATGCGACTCACTAATAGTTGCAATCATGCTGTCGAACATTTACTGAAGACTTGTTGTGCGTAGATCCACGAATGCATGCTCCAGGTGACAGGTAGGGTCATGTAACGGCAATGATGGGTTCATGCCGAAGAACTACGCAGCCCATTCCCACCACATCATCCAGCTCAGACTTGCGCCACCAATCCAGCCGACCCTCCACACAGGCTGCCGTGCCCTGCGATGTCTGCTAGCTGGCGAAACACTCGAGCGTTTTGCTGCTGATTGCTGAGAGGTCCATTGGATGAAGCTGTTTCGTACGTATACCTATGGTAGCCTATCTGTGTGGTGCATCCGATCCCCACAGCTCTGTCCTGGTAGGAGGCGCTGATTTGATATGGGTACGTGTTAGTATCTGTGTTGTCCCTAGTCGATGTAGCATGATCCACGCACTGTGGCCTACGCCCTACTGCCACCTTGCTGCACCCATTGCTGTTGGCCATTCACTGAATCACTTGTTAGCTTCTGATCTGCGCGTGATGCGAAATGACCAACAGATAACAATACACACGTCTAACGTAGATCAAAAAGCCATCTCAAATATGGATTGCCTCGGTGCGCCTCCGACGATGGCGAAGGGAGCTGTCCCATGATCTTCGCAGAGCTCTGCAGAGGTTGTTCACACACCTGCGCAGCTCCGCACGCCGGTTTCTCTTGCACACCTAAGCAAACAAGCCTCTGTGACGTTGATAAGCATCGGCATACTCGTATCTGAGCCTGATGGCCAATCTGAACACGGTGGACCACAGCATGACGTGCAAGGGCTGCATCGATTGGTTCCGCGGAATTCCGATGCATTCTATGACCTGCCGTGCTGTGGCTGGCCATCGCCGAATACCCATCGCGGAGGGACGTGTCTCGACAGTACAAGAATGTTTGAACAATCGCAGGTATCTCGTCAGTGTATGGTCACTGCGTTGTTCTAGAATCTGATCCAAGACTTGGAAATAAGGACTTCCCGGTCGTGGGTTGTCTCGCGCTATACGCCTGGGCTGAATAGGGATTATGATTACTCAGTTGACTTGAATTGATTCTTCTTGGTTGCACAATGAGCGGTAAGCGCCCTTTTGGCATTGCTGCAGGCCTTCGGCCTGTCGATGAGTCTACCAGGCTGGACTTGCAGCGTCAGGTTGAAGATTTCATAGCTGGCCCTGAGACAGGCAAGATCCCTCAGAAAATTCGCCAACACATGTGCATCTGCAGGCGTGTAGGCGCTCTGCCTGGGATGCTGGTCAGCTGAAGCGCGTGGTGCCTTGCAGTGCTGGATTTCCCAGCGTCGCTTTCAAACCACGACAGAGCAATTGTTCACACTCTATGTAGGAAATATGGCTTAAAGTCCAAAAGCTCTGGGTGCGCTCCTTGCCCGTGCCCGCATTTGTCTCCCAAACGCAGCTGAGCGCCGGTTGCGATAGCCAGAGCCGAATGCACATGCGCCTTTCCCACTGCACGTTACCAGTGCGACACTGAGGTATTACTGAGCAGTTCTCAAAGGGATATATATATGTGCTCGAAACGGGCGTGGTAGCCTGTGATGTGTTGACACTGAAGTACTGTGGTGCAGGAAAGGTGATAACCGGGCACTACATGTGAGGAAGCCCTCCGGCAAAGCTGCCCTGTCAGATGTGCACACAATCAGTCTTAGTGCCGAATCTCAAGGTGCATTGTTACAGCACTTCAACGCGTTTCCAGTTAGTGAGGCCGAGTTGGCGTCCGCACTGTCAGGCGAAGAAGTTGCAGCTCCTTCAACGGCTGCTGCAGCAGAATTGAGCGGCTCACAGCAACCCACAGGTGCTACTTCGAGCTGACAATCACTTCAAATGACACGTGCATCCTCCCCAGCAAGTCAGCTGTCTTGCAGCATCAGATCATGTTCCACCTGTATGGCAGAGCTGGTGCGATCAGCCCAACCAGTAGCGACGCCTCGCACCACCTGGCAACATGTGCATTCGCGACAGCCGCATTCGATCAGCAGTTATGCCTGCTGACGGCACGTGTCTCATCCGCAACGCAGCGTCAGCACGGACTAGTTGCTTAGCATATGACTGTGCTGTTCTGAAGCTGAGATGCGCTGCATGGCCCTGCCGCTGTTCCTGCTCGAGTGTGACTGGATCACAATCCAGTCTTCTTTGACTGCATATGCACTGCTGGCAGCTTGCACGCTGAACCTCTAATACCAAGCTGCATTCTGCGACATGAGCATTCAAAGCCTGCAGCTGACACCGGGCCGCCAGTCTTGCTGGGTGAAACACTGCTGGACAGTGTCGATCGATTTGGCACAAAGCTCTGCAGGCCTCAGCACTGCTTACCTGGGGCACACTCATGAAGGCACAGGCCTGTTTTGATCCAATTCTGTGCAGGACTTGGTTCTATACTTTTAGGATTGCAGTCTAGTGGTACAGTACTGCAATCCTAACATATGTAGACCGCAGGCATGCTTGCTGCAGGCCGGCCAGCTGTGAAAATTCTGCCAAAGACACCGTGCCAGAACGATGTCATCAGAGCCGCGCAGGCCTCCGCTGGCCAGTTTCTGCAAGGCCACGCCGGAAAGAGCATCCAGGCGACAAAGCAGAAGCTTCCGATTGCACGGTACCGTGATGAGGTGTGCTGTCCATCCACACATGACTGTCCGTCCGCACACAAATGCACATGCACACGCAGACTGCACCACCGCTGCTCTGCATGAATCCAGGAGCAGGTCACTCTGTGATGATTCTGGTATTTGACACTATAACACGAATATCATGTACATCGCGATTCGTGGTATAGTGTCCAAATTCCAGAATCATCAGACAATCCCTGGCGAATAGACTGCCGTGTTGACTGCGAGCGGACATTAGCTGGGACATTGCAGCCAAGCATATGCCTTGATGCCCGCCTGCCAGCAGCGACGAGCGCTCAATCTGCAGAACTGCCAGTCCAGACTCGCATCCCCGTATCCATCAGCCGGCGTGGTAGGCTGGTAGTGTCCAGCACCACCGCTGTAGCTGCTCCCGCATGCACGTGCACCTCTCAGAAGCAAACATTGTGCATGCAAGCCTTCACAGCCATGACATCCCTCGCAGCAGACTACGATTCGCCGAGATACACTTCCGGCGCCAAGCCCCACCCCGTGGCATCGCAACACTGCAGGCATGCACGGCCCGCCCTTCATGGCCTTGCCACGGTGCAGGCCACCAGCTGCGGTTTCCCAGCAGCACGCATAGTCAGCAGGAAAACAAAACAACAGTGTGCAGATCAACAGCGCGTGTGCTAAAGAAGGACAGTCAAAGAATCACTCTGGTAAAAAACAGTCAAAGAATCACTCTGGTAAAAAACAGTCAAAGAATCACTCTGGTACACCGCCCCTTCACCCGAGTTCAGTTTATTAAACACTGAATACCATCTGAAACAGTCTGCCCCACCCCCCCGCCCTGCAGGTGCTGCGGACGCTGGAGGAGCGTCAGGTGCTCATCGTGGCCGGCGAGACCGGCTGCGGCAAAACGACGCAGGTCCCGCAGTACATCCTCGAGGCCGCCGCCGCCGCCGGCCGCCCGTGCCGCATCCTCTGCAGCCAGCCGCGCCGCATCTCCGCCGTGACTGTCGCGTCGCGCGTCGCGGCGGAGCGCGGCGAGGGCCCCGGCCAGTCGGTCGGCTACGCCATCCGCCTGGAATCCGTTTCCAGCGCCAACACCTCCCTCATGTTTGTTACGACAGGTACGTACCGTCCCGAATCGTACCGGCAGACACAGCGGAATCACCGATGCTGCAACACTTACTGTTTCCTGGCCACGTTGCTCCGTGCTGCGCCAGGCGGATGCGTCGATTTGATCTCTGTACATGCATCAAACGTACGTTTCCAACACACATGGAACGCGTACGCAGCTGTTCCCATCCTCGCGCCGTGCTGGTCACGGGTCCTCACACGGATGCTCGCAGCAACGCAGAGAAGTTGAACAGAGAAGTTCGTCAGTCCGAGGTCCACCGTGGCTGCAGGGGTTCTGCTCAAGGCGCTGTCCGATGATGACGGCCTCGCGGGCGTGACACACGTCGTCGTGGACGAGGTGCATGAGCGGGACCGCAACAGCGACTTTGCGCTGATACTGCTGCGCGACCTGCTGCCGCGGCGGCCGGATCTGCGGGTCGTGCTTATGAGCGCGACACCGCAAATCTCCCTCTTCTCCGGGTGCGCCGCCTCCCATCCTCATGTGCTGTCCCCTGTGCTTCCGCACTCCTGGTCTTAGACTCTCGCGCATCCATCCGCGTGCACGCGCGTTCCCTGGTGCAGCTCTCTCGTCATCGGCTGAGCGTTCCCGCCATGCTGAGTTCCCGCAATGTCGGCGATTTGCAACTGCGCCTGTGCTGCGATATCGGGGCCATGGCTGGCCTGTGGCCGGTTGGAGGAGGGGGTTTGGGCAGGTCTGGCAAGGGGGGGTGAATTTGCAGATATTTCGGGGGCTGCCCGGTCATCCGAGTGCCGGGCTTCACATACGAGGTGCAAGATTACTACCTGGAGGACGTGCTGCAGCTGCTGGGCATGGTGGACGGCGGCAGCACGCAGCGTGCGCAGCAGGCAGCGCGGCCGACGAGCAGCGTATGCTTCACTGTGCAGGGTGCACTCGCCTCGATCTGCGCATGCACACACCCTGATCTGCACGCATGCATGCGCGTTTTGCCAGAACCCGCGATTACCGTGTCTCAAGTCGTCCGTTCCGCCTTTTAACAGAACCCTGTTAACCTGCGTTCTGCAAGCATTCTTTCGCCACCTCTCTTGACCCGATCGGATACGTGGGCGAGAACTTCAGCTCGTCCCTGGGACGGTCACGATCCATCGTAAGTTCACCGGTTCGTAACTGCCTACGTGCCTCGATCTGCGCCCACCTGCATCCTCTGCCCGCTGCTCGGTGCTCGATGCAAAGGTGAGGCAGCTTTCCGGTTGCCTGCTGCTTACTCCTGGTAGGGCTTTTCTCTGATGGCAGAACGGCGCGTGCGTCGGTGTTGATCGCCTGGAGCGCCATGGCGATGTCGTTTGTGCCAGATCAGCGTGTATCTGTATTGCCAGGCAGGTGCCAGGCAGGTGCGCAGCAGGATAGTCCCATTGACACTGCTAGGATCCTGCTGCCATTGACACTGTTTTTGACAGCGGAGTCACCTGATATGGGTCCTTCAAACAAGCCATATTTGACACCGGCTTGAAGAGGTTGCGATGTGCTGTGCCGGTCGTACCGCGATGCAGCAGAACTTACCAAAAGAAACTGCTTCTGACTCAGACTTGCGGTGCCTCTCCCGTGAGAAGGATGCATGTGTACAGGGGTCAGCCGCCGTCAAGGCGCAGGTGCACGCAGCGATCTACACCGCTCTCGCAGAAAACACCGACGCCGCGTTTGCCACGCTGCTGGACATGATCGTCGCCGAGTCGACACCCGACGGAAAGTTTCCCCTGGTAGACACGCAGCACCCTGACACCGGCGCAACCGCGCTGATGGTCGCCGCGGCGCGCGGACGCTGCGACACCGTCGAGGCGCTGCTGCGGCTCGGCGCGAACGTCGAGGTCCGTGCGAACAAGGCCATGCGTGCGCTGGACTGGGCGGAGCGCAGCGGCGGCGCGGAGGTGGCCGCGGTGCTGCGGGAGCATGCGCGGCAAGCGGCGGAGGTCGACGCAGGGGCGGCGGCGACGGCGGCGCTCGCGGCGTACCAGTCTTCGGTCGACCAGGACCGGGTGGACCTGCGGCTGATTGAGCAGCTGCTGAAGTACTTGTACGCGGTCGGGGGCGGCGCTGCGGCTGACGTGCGCTCCGCCATGCTGCGTGCTTTGATGCCGCGGCGAGAGCTCCTGCGTGTGGTGGAATGCGCAGCGCTCTGTCCTTGACTGTGAAGCAAACTTGAGGTGAGTGGCATAGCGGGGCGCAGCACAGCGCAGCATGGTCAGTGCGCACGCACTGGAGTGCTAGGTGCTGCCAGTGCAGGTTGCCACTCGGGCATTGCGCAGGGTGTTGAGGCTGCGCTTCTGGCTGTGCACGGTTCATGCTGGCCCTTTTGACGTTGCACTCGTAGCAAAGTCCTGCTTCGCCGTGGTGCCGCGCCATGCCGGTCGCTCCCACCCCGCTTCACCTGCTGCATGCTGTTTACACACGCTGTGGCTCTGCAGGCACAGGCGGTCGCCGGCGACACGCTGGTCTTCCTGCCAGGGTGGGACGAGATCTCCACCCTGAAGGAGAGCCTCGAGGCCGGCAGCTCACCCTTCCGGTCACCGCAGTTCCTCGTGCTGCCGCTGCACAGCCAGATCGCTCCGGAGGAGCAGAAGCGCGTCTTCCAGGTGTGCCAGTTCCCTGCCATGTGTACAGTTTCCTGTGACATTTGCACAGGTTGTTCAGGGCGGGAACTACAAATTGCAGGTTTTTGTGGGCTTTGGTTCCTCCTGAAGGCTGCCCCACTAGCCTTGCTGTCCATCCCAGCACACCCTTGTCAGAGACCCCTGGGATCAGGGACTCATGCTGACAGCGGTGGGGATCACTGGCCCGGCAAGTGTGTTGACCAATTGCAACTGATTCATCTGTTTCAGCATGTGTACGGCATTCGGCCTTGGATCATGTGCCTGATGCTTTGCCATGCTTGCTTGCCTTCGTTCTGGACCACCTCATGGAGCGTATCTCTGTAACTTTTCGCACTGATAGATCTATAGGGAAGATCAGTATTGGTCAGGTCAGTTTTGATCTACCTTCTGGTATGGAGACCAGAACCAGGCAGGACAAAGCAGGTGACATCGCGCACCATCATCATGAGGTTATGTTGACAATACAAGCGTCTGTTGACAAGACCAGCGTATGTTGACAACATGATGTCCAACGGAGGCAATGTTGACAACATGATATCTAACAGAGGCAACGTGGTGCAGGAGACGCCGGGGCAGCGCAAGGTCATCCTCGCGACGAACGTCGCCGAGACCGCGGTCACGATCGACGGCGTCGTGTGCGTCATCAACAGCGGCCGCGCCAAGGAGAAGCGCTTCGACCCGTTCTCCGGCGTGTCGACGCTGCAGACGACGTGGGTGAGCAAAGCGAACGAGCGGCAGTGCCGCGGCCGCGCTGGCCGCACGCGCACCGGCGTCGCCTTCCACATCTACTCCCACGCGCGCGCCGAAAGCTTCCTCGTGCGGCGCTGCTCCTCTCACACGCATTCATGCCGCTTATAGACATCCCACAGGCATTCCTTTCACCTATCCCCCCCCCCCCCCCCCCCCCGGACGTTCTATCCTGCTTGCCTGTCCCGCTTGCCAGGCACATTTCGCCACCTGCTGCACTGCGGTGCGCATACATGCACAATTCGCCGGCTAAGCTGGCCACGCCGATGGGCACGTCCGGGTCCCTTACGGCCGGACGCACGCAGCTGCTGCCCTCCGCGGGTACTCCACACATCAGCAAGCCAACCCTGACGCGCCCCTTACTGCTGGTTACCCTGAGTCTCTGCAGCACTGTGAAGCACCATCCGTTGACACATGCCGGCATCTGGCGCCCCGTTTCATACGAGCCCTCCATCAGCCTGCACAGGTCGTACACCTCTAGCAGTGTTGACCTCCATCACAGGCACGACCTACATCCGCCCAGCACCCGCATTCAGCACGCCTCAACCCTGAATCCTCGCCCCAATTATTGACCCCTCATAGTGTCATCACTTCCAGGAACACCAGCTCCTGCAGTCAGCACGCCTGAGCCCCAGACCGCCCCTAAAACTGCCACCATTTCCAGGAACACCAGCTCCCGGAGCTGCAGCGGTGCTCCCTCGAGGAGCTGTGCCTCGTGGCGCGCCTCATCGACCCCACCGCCGCGACCCCCCTCGCTGCCTTCCTCGCCAAGGCCCCCGAGCCGCCGCTGCCGCAGGCTGTCGCGCTCGCGGTCGCGCTGCTCGTCGACATCGGCGCGCTGTCGCCGGAGGAGCGGCTGACGACGCTCGGCCGCCACCTCGCGGCGCTGCCGCTGCCGCCGCAGCTCGGCAAGCTCATCCTCTACGGCCTCCTCTTCCGCTGCCTCGCGCCGGTCGTCACCGTCGCCTGCGCCATGTCCTACAGGTGCGGTACCTTGCTACCCGATACTTGCAAATTACTTGATCAATTGAATTTATTGATGAGCTGAATTGGGCAGCTTCTCTAAAAAACGTCCATGAAATCTGCTGTATTTTGGAATGCACAGCCAAAATTCAGAGATGAGGGGTTCCATACTTGGCAGGATTATGGTGTTCGTCTCGCTGCAGCACGCGCTTCGTGTCGCTGCGGCATGCTACTCGTATCGCTGCACCATTCTGTTCGTACTGCGTCCTCAGGGCTGATCGAGCAGGGTGCGGGCGCGGCTGCGCTGTTGGCAAACGCGTAGAACATGGCCGTGCCTGGGGGCACGCACTGCGTGCTACGTGCTGCGCTGCAGCAGGGTCCGAGCCATGCATCGCTCGCAGACTGCCTTTCTGCAGCTGGGCTGTGACGCCGCCGCGATTTGAACCACGTGCTTGACATCTCAATTGCTCGACGTCTGACGCGAGTCCACGCATGGTGCATTCCATGCAAGTACGGTGACAGCAGGGCCGGATCTGGAGCAACACAGCCGCCGCATATGCTCGAATCACTGCAATCACCCTTGGACGCTGAGCTGAGCTTTGTGAGTTGAAGAAGTGGGGGGGGGTGCCTGCAGGAGCCCGTGGGTGATCCCGTTGGCCGACGACGGCCGGCGGCAGCTCGCAGCCGCCAAGGCGCGCTTCGCGCGCACCGGCGGCGTCTCCGACCACCTCGTGCTCGTGCGCGCCTTTGACGAGTGGGCCGCGCTGCCGCCGCATAAGCAGCGCGGCTTCGCGGCCGCCAACTTCTTGTCGCCCGCGACGATGGCGATGCTCGGCCGCATGCGCGGCCAGATCATCAGCCAGCTGCGCGGGCAGGGGCTGATCGAACGGGGCGCGGACGAGGCTGCGCTGTCCGCAAACGCGCACGACGTGGCTGTGCTGCGCTGCGTGCTGGTGTGCCCCTCTAGTCACAGCACGGTGACCTTTCAACAACATCAACGCAGGAGGTTATTGGCCTGTTCGCCATACCTTTACTGCGGCTTGTTCGCCACACATGCCGATGCGGTGCCTGTCCATGAGGTTGAAGGGCCCTAGGTGGGTGGATCACCAGGATCGCGTTTCGCACGGCGGCTCCTTCAGGCCACAATCGCGACATGTTTCGCTGCATGTTGGACTAGAACGCGAATTGCTCAACAGGTGGATCTGCGCGTGGCTGCAAGTCTGGTGCTCGAGTGGTTTGCTCCAGCGCACCGCAACTCTTCTACGACCAAAATGCCTCGTTTCAAACGATGCATCTGACAACTATGTGGCTGCTGAGACTAGCGTTCTGCGGTAACACGTGCGTCGGAGCAACGAGTGTAGTCAGGGCATGTGAAGGCGTGTGGGCTGCACCCGATACATGCATGTGCAGGCGTGTGGGCTGTACCCCCTCATCGGCCAGATTGACAGGACGGACCGCTCCAACGGCCAGCAGCGCCGCAAGGGGCTCACGATTCAGACACGCAAGGCGGAAACTGTCAGCCTCGCACCGTCGTCCACCCTCGGCACCTCCGCGGCTGCTGCGTGCTTTGGCGGCCAGCAGGCGCCGGCCCACCTCGTCGCCTACGAAGAGGTCACCCGCGGTGTGCTGCGTGCTGCGTGCTGCCCTGCAGCCACTGACCTGCGCGGCCGTGCGTGGCCTCACACAGCGCTCGTGTTCTGCTGCAGAAGGTTGAAACTGCACATGGTTGAAACTGCACATGGCTGAAACCGCTTGAGTACTGCGCTTTCCCGGTTGACGTCTGTTGCACATTATCGAAACCGCTTGGGTGCTGCGCTTGGCGTGTTGGTGTCTCTCGTGTACATGGTTGAACACACTTGAGGCCGAACGTGCTTGTCAGGTTGGGGGCTCTTGCAACAGGCACATGTACAGCTGCGGGCATAGCAGGCGGTGGCTGTCCGGCTGGTTTTGTGGTGTATGGTACGCCTGCTCAGAATCCGCTTCACATTAAGGCTGTGGTTCAGTCGTATTGAGGTCATACTGGGAACGAGGAGCACTGACAGCATCAGCAGCCTTGTTCCACCTCCGCATTGCCACACCTGTCTCTGCGCAACTGTCTCTTGCCCCAATCACACGCACGAACTGCCGTAGCTGCAGGTGGCCACCTGATTGCGCCGTTGGTGTTGGTGTGTCTCACACTTCAATGTCCATTGCATGCCATTTCCATTCCATGTCCGTTCGCTCTGACGCAGCTCCAAGCAAGCCTTCAGTCTGTTGTCTTGTTACATGAGATCAACGAATCGACGAATCAACGAGCCCAGCAGCGGGGGCGGTTGTTGTGTGCTCACACAGGTGAATCAGGAGCGAGGGCGGTTGTCGTAGATGTCAGTGTGTATGTGAATGTTAATGTCAGTTGTGTGCTCATGCAGGGGAATCAGGAGCACTGACAGCGCAAGCGGCCACGTGCAGCCCCGACGTCCCGGTGCTGCTCATCGCGAGCCGCCTGGCCACAGAGGAGGTGCGCTACGAAGCCGGCGACTCGAGCGACGACGAGGACGGCATGCATGGCGGCGGCGGCGGCGGCGGCGGCGAAGTGGTGGTGCACATGGCGCTCGTGGACGGGTGCGCTCCGCCGCACACGCGGCGCTCGGCGCGGTGTAGCGGGATGACTGTTGCTGAATGATTGTTGCGGAGTGATTGTTGCTGTGTGATTGTTGCTGGATGATTGTCGCGGACTGTTTTGTGCTCCACGTTCTGATCCACTAGCGGGCGTTGACGGGGGGGGGGGGCTCTGCGTGCGAGCCATGCATGCTCCCCGGCCGGATCGTTCTGTGGGAGCCCGCACGGTCATCC
>JALKAD010000157.1:457167-469450 GCA_024500015.1 Ulva compressa
ACTGTGGCTTGTTTGATTGTGATGGCTGGGGCATGGATGCACATCAGCTGATGGGCTGAGGCATCACAGATTATCAGGCAGTGAATGATCTGCCTCGGATGATGCACATCAGCAGCAGCAGTGGACTATGGGCAACAAAAAGTGGCACCATGATGAGCAATGGGTGAGGTGTGCCACTGGTGGCATGAGCACCAACTGTCCGGCTATAGCTAGTCACATGCCAGCCACGGCTCCACCTCGCAAGTGACGATTTTCAACGCGTACGTGAAACCAATCTGCAAATTTGAGGTGGTCGAGAGAAACCAGGGGAGCGATGCAGGGATGGAGCAGCAGGGAATTGTGTTTTTACATGCCAAGTTCATCAGTTTTCAAACTGAAAAGCATTATTCGGCACCCTGCACGTCACTGACTCGTGAAAATTCGGTTGCGCGTGTTTGGCTGTCCGAAATTGCACCAAAGCTCACGCCCGGTGTGGCCGGGGTCTAGTCAAACTGCTGGACCACAGGGCTCTTTGGCAGGATGGACGCTTACCCCAACTGGCGCGCCATGGTGCCAATGACTGATGTCGATCGGTCCGGAGTGGACTAAGTACTCACCTCGCAAGGCCTCGCACGGCAGACCAAGGGTTAGGAGGGCCCTCGAGGCCTCGCGAGGGGCACGCTTTCGCAAGGGTGCTGATTCGGTTTTCAAGCGCCCAAAATTGCGCGCGACCTCGTTGCCAACGACGATGTGACCGTTGCACGCATGCATAATACCAGCGGCGCGCCGCGCGCGGACGCTGCCATGCATTGCGGTCTGTACAACAATCCTTCGCCTCCAAGTTGTGAGTCCCTCACGAGGCTTGCGCTACGGCGCAATGGCATCTGCGCAACCTTCGACTGCGCCCTGCGGGATACCGCCGCTGCAGGTGCGGTAAAGCCCTGTCGGCGACACCTGGTCACGAAATACGAAGATGTCGGGTATGTCGAGACATCACTGCAGGGCTTGGCACAGTGAAAACGTTGTTGCAAGCGCTCTCGCGGGCGCCATGATACAGGGAACGCACATCTTCAACCAGTCAACAACGGTGTCTCGTCCAATTTCCACTACCGCGTCAAACTTGCAATTGTGGCGCCCGGCGTGCAAGCGTGGGTGTTCTGCTGCAACCTCGACGGCTGTTGCAACATGTTGGCAGTTCTCTCCGAGTCGGCTCGTGCCCAATATGTGTGCTCTCAGAATATGCTCGAACGTGGGGCGCTCACAGAGCACAAATACATGTACATGCATATCTGTGCTGTCACACGAGAGTGCCATGTTGGCATAGAGAGCATACTATGTTAGCTGTAGATGTACGTGCACAAGGCGGGTCAACGTGTTGGAGCTAGCTATAGGCAGGCTCATGCGAGGATGCATCGAAGAATTCAAACGATTTGCGCGCGTGCGCCTGTGCGAGTGCCAGGTGCCCGGGGCCGGCAGCTGGAGGTGCCGGAATGTTGGAATGTATCGCCGCGCAAACCCCTAGCCAAGGCTTTCTCGCACTGTTGCGGACTTGCGGTGCCGATATAGATCCTGGGCAGCCCTGACCCGAGGCCTAATAACATTTCACCATACTGCTCTTCGTACCCGTGGCCTCTCCGTTAAAGGTCTGTGATGCGGCGATGATTCAAATGCGAACGCATGCGCATATGCAAACAGACAACGTTCGAGCAAGCATATATACGCCGTATTGTAAGCTGCGCTTGTCGTGCCTAGGCCTGTCGACAAACCGCATGCATGCGGTTGACTGACAGCAGTACTTACTTAAAGTGGCGCGATAGCTACGCGCACCTGCCGGTCTCGGTCGCAGCAACCCCCCGCGTTCCCCAGCCACCGATATTTGCTGTAAACTAGGCTAGTCAGCTTGTTACTGCAATATCGCGCGGTGTTGACATGTGCTGACCAGGGCGCATTCTATGGGCGCGACCACTTCGATGACGGCATGCGCGCAGCAGATACTTGTGCGTCGGCGTGTGCTGCCATGGATGCATGTCGCATTCAATTGCGTCACAATCCCTGTCTAGTTTGCGCACATGTGCGCATCTCGTCACCGGAAGTGGATTTGAGTGCAATTTGTGCTGAGGTAGACGATCAGAGCCGTGGGCTATCTTGATGCCGACTCCTGCCACAACACCTGCGCATGAGTACTAAGGAAGGCATATACAACTACATCGCGGATGCGTTGACTCACATGGAGTCTTCGAGCACTCGATGGTGCGCATGGCTATGTTGCAGGCATATAGTCAGTGGGGCCAATCGAACGTATGAGTGTGAAGACAAGCGCCACGGCATGCCCCATCGCTGATAATTAGTTAGGGGTGCAAGCTGGGATTCCGTCACTGCTGTAGGGCGCCATGTGGCAACTGACGCGGGGCGGATGGTACGCATGCGGTGTAATTTTGAAGATAGAAACGCCCATAACTAGGCCTGGCCTGGCCTGGCCTGGCGTGGTTGATGTGCATGCACGGCCTCAGCGTAGAACGAAACGTTTGGCCGTTGACAACATGCACAGGCCCTAAGTCAGCTGTGCGTGG
This sequence comes from Ulva compressa, assembly GCA_024500015.1. NCBI lineage: Eukaryota > Viridiplantae > Chlorophyta > Ulvophyceae > Ulvales > Ulvaceae > Ulva > Ulva compressa. The sequence goes on from JALKAD010000157.1 coordinate 459,717, forward strand.
GGTTAGCCTGGAAAAACCCGAAAACCCGAGAACATGCCGCGCGCAAGCAGTAAACCTATAGATCAACAAAATTCTGTTGTCTGCACATCCTCAGGTTTGAGGATGGACGTCTTAGAAATGCATGGCTGCCTTTTAGAATCTTGAAATGTGCACAACTGTCGCCGTTGTGCGAAACATGATCTGATGCGCATGCATGCAAAATACCGGCGCCCTCTCCTCGAGGCGGGCCCGACATATCGGGCACCATGCAAACGTGTGCTCACGGTCGCGAAATCATGCACATCTTCGCAGTTCATGGCGCTGCTGTACAGCCTTTATGAGAAACAGGACACATACGCCTGGGTGTATCCAATAGGCCAGCGACATATAGTCAGCATCGTCCTGCGTCTTCAGTAAGACTTCATTACCGGTTACTCGCAGTTCCCAGTTGTGCGGCACGTCGGGCCCACTGAGCTGTCCCCCATCACATCTTGTTCGCCTTTTCCCTTATCTGGCAGGATTTCTTTACGTATAGCTGGCTGGCTTGGGCAAGGTGCGCCTTGCAGTGGTACTCTTGTTCGGGTGGCCAACGCGGCGTACACCTGTACGTACCTGTCTGCGCCAGTCAGACACCACGTTCCCGTCCTGATGTCCTTGCCCTTTATTTCAATACATGTTGGAATCGCTTGTTAAGGACCATTTGCTATCGAGCGGTCAGCGGCCGCATCTCCATCGGCTCATGGTCCTCGCGATACCAGCGGCGAAGCGCTTTTCATCTCTGCTCGGCGTGCAGGCTTTCCTTCCACAAGAAATCTTTTGTATTCGACTTTTGTGCAAAGGCACATCAGCCCGCCGAAGACAGACGTGCAAGTTTGAGCACGTTGCGGCATTTGCAGCACCGGCACCTTTCACGTTCTCCTACAACCGGCTGCATCAGCTCTAAATGTGTGCTTATCGAGCGACTCCTATGCCCAGCGGGGCAGGTGGTGCACCAAGACCCCGCGTCAGCGGCAGCCAGTCGAAGGCGTTCGGCGCACACCTCATGTCGTTCCTGCTGTCATGGGTGAATATCTATGGGAAGAATGGGCGAATTCAGTGCCCACCCGTCGTCGTGGCTATTCGGAAGTTCGTCTCGTCTACGCCTGTGTGCAAGGCGATCCGGCCTCAGCCCGTTCAGAACAGGCTGGCGTCCCTGTTTGCCCTCGCATGCATCGGAAATGTTCCCCCAGGGATGGTGAAAGAACACTTTGACAAGTTCTCGCCGGAGTGGATCGCAACCGTGCATGCGTCTGTTCCGGTGGTTGGTGCGTTGAGGAAAGCGATTGTTCTGCCGCCGTATGCCATCCTGATTACTATTCTTGGGTCCGTCATGGGTCAGATAGCTGGGGGAAAGTTGGAGCGCTACCATATGGAACAGATAGAGATGGAGCAGGCAAACGGGTTGTTTGCTCCGCAGCTTGCTCACACCGGTGCAGAAATAGCTCGTGTCGGAGGCATGAGCGTTCAGGACGATGTTGCTCTGGGCAGGCAGGTCTTTGCGCACTGGTGTGCACAGGTTGCTGCTTCAAGTGTTAAGAACCTTGCCAACCCATGGGCAGAGGTGTGATGGTGGTCGTCCATGTTGCAGTGGTATGTAATGTTGAAGCAAGACCTGCTCCTGTGCTACTCCGGGTTTGCAGTACCATGTTTTTGTGCTTCACAGTGCTGCCAGCAGCTATGTGAACCACCTAAATGTGTTGGTAATTGTCCTGCAATTGGTGATGCCTCTGCGATAGTGTTGTGTGTTGATGGGCTGTAATTCGTGGCGTATCCTTCATGCGGCTACTGAGACTCTTTGTGCCAGTCTTTCTCGTTATTTTTGCGCATATCAGCGGAGCAACAGTGCATTGCAATGTCATGCCTATCTCTCTGATCGTGGCCACGCAGCCTGTAGCTGACAGATTACCAGACCGTCTTGTTGAAAATAGTGACACTCTGGACCCATTCTTGGATTGCTTCGACGTGATGTGCGCATTTTCTTTGGGTAGCTACTGTAGTATCATCACGCTGGCCTCGTCTGAGATGACTTCTGTTGCTGCTGTCTCACACGCGCTGTCCTGAACTCGACTAATAATAACAGCGCAGCCGACAGTTTGCGAACACCACATCATTGCCTTTTTTTCATACCGTACTAGCGATGGATAACAACAGTGAGCTGTCGACAGCCATATGGGGTGGCCGTTGCACTTGTGACCACTGTATTCTCAGCTGAGCGCATGCCATGGCAAGAGCGCGCCGAAGCGTGCGCCCTGACGCGTACCGTGATCATGATGGAGTGTGCACATACTGCACTCAATTCCTGGCATGGCTTTCAATGAACGTGCATTACATAAACTATATGAGCATCTACAGGTCTGCCAGGCCAATCTATCCCGGCTCTACTCACGTGTCCCGCTGCGGAGTCTTTGTACACATCTCTTCCAGTGCATACATCATTCCAGTGCTCACACTCGCAACACAGCTTCCCGCAGGCTGAGCTGTAGTACAACATCGGTGGTCTGCCCAGCTTCATGACCTTCACCAGTCCGCGGCGGACTGCAGAACTCGTGCACGGCCGAACTTCCATCCGAGTGATCCATACCGGCTTCACCACACACTACCTACGCCATAGTTTGCTTGGTACTAGTAATCATGGCTGTTGCGGTCGACACCATGTGCACCGGCGCGGTTGAGCGACTCATGAACTACGGGCCAGTTCAGCGTCACCCGGTCCGGGCACCACAAAATCCATGTTCATTCCTTTTAGATATGGCAGACAACTAACTGCACACTGGTCTGGCCACAAATTATGCGGCGTTGTACACGGGTCTCAGTTGTGCAGCTCATGAGCGCTCCATGTCTTGCGCAGCTGCAGGCAGGCGCTAAAGCTCCGTTTCTGCTTTCATATTGTCATGGCTTGACATTAGCTCGCAGAGGTGCCTTGTCTGTAAGCCTAATAGCAGGCTAGGCCAGGCAAGGTGCACACACGGGCGTGCACTTCGATTGCACCGTGATAGCTGAGACCGGGTTGGCCCCCAAGTCCTGGTGTTTCTTCATGCGATTTGATGATGTCTTTGCCGCGCTCTTGCCTTGTTGGTGGCACCATCTGCCAGGTGCTGCAAGCGCTCCTGACCAGTGTAGAGCACCTCAGCACCAGCTCAGTGGCAGACAGTGACTCCGACTCAGTGTCATACCCGGCAGACCAATCAAAAGGAGTCAGCACCTTGCAGACTGCCGAAGTAGTTATTGTGCTCTCCAATCAACTGCGCCATGACTACCTCTGGCGTTGTCATTGGGCACTGCCTCCCAGCAACTCCTCCCAAGCTCCAAGCAACTTATCACACTGATGGATTCATGCGGCACTGCATCATCGATGCAGACTTCGTGGTTGTGTTGCTACCCTAAATCAGGGGACCTTTCCGGATTGGCACAGGCCAGCTCTGCATCACATCACTGCCACGCACATCAGTGCTGTACCCAGCATTTGTGGCAGTCTGTGGCGGTCATGGGTTTGAGAGCATGTGGCCTGTGCAGTGCATGTGCCTCATAGTGTCCGTCTGCCTCACAGCACAGGCCTCACAGCACAGGCCTCGCAGCACAGCACAGAGCTCAACCAGCCAAAGTGTCTGTGTGCCTCTCAGTGAGTTCATGCCTCACAAGCCACGGCTTGAACAGGGGACCGTCGCATTGAACAGGCAGAAAAGATCGAACATCATCCCAAAACCAACCCCGGTCGACCGTTGGGCATAGCACCCGTGCGAGGGGTTGACACTGCAGGCGTGAGTGGTGCTTCAGGCATCACTTGCTGGTGCCACGTCCTCAATTGTCGGGTTGTTCTTTCATAGTCCAGATCATGAGATACGTGACAGAGTTATGCTCCACAAGTTATGCTCCACTATGCTCTTTCATAGTCCAGATAGGTATGGAGACAAGACACAGGTGTATCGACCACGAGGTGGCGGACCAACTCGGCAGGCATGTATTGCAGTGCTGGCACAGACGAAACGCAGGCCAATTGTACATGATCATGATCGCCCATCTGATGATCATGATCGCCCATCTCAGCTGTGGCTGCAGCGCGTGTGGCTGGCTTGTGCTGCCTGCTGGATGTGCTGCGCTGCCTGCTGGCTGTGCCCTCGGGGGCGCTAGTGAGTAGTACTTTGAGAGGACGCCGCTGACTGACTGTAGCGGTTTCGGTGCAGCTCGGTGCAACGGCATCTGCCATGGTTAACCATGGTCCCGGCATCTGCCATAGTTAACCGTGGTCCCAACCATGACTCCTGTGCGTGAACATGGCCATGTGTGGCTTCCTGGATGCTCTGGCATTGTGTGGAGCATGCCCCTGCAGCATTCCTGTTCACGGGCAAGCATTTATACGAGTGTTAGCACGCGAGAGCTCAATCCAGCATCGCAGCCCAGTCCTGTTTACATCGCATATCGTTTGTTCCTACAGTACCATACTGTATGATACAGTGCCTGGTGCACACAGGTACTGGCTGTCATGGGAGCAACTACGGCCATCGCATGGAATGGCTGCCTGAGAGCCGAAGAAATGGCAGCATGGCCAGGGAAAGCTCATAAGCATGCAAATGGAAGCGCGCGCCGCCTCGGCTGCCGCGCAGCCCCGCGTACGCATGGCGTGGGAGCCTAGCATGGCTTCTGCCACAACGCCGGGAGAAGGGGGGGAGGGGGGGGAGGGGGGGGCTTCTGAGCGCAGGATGAGGGACAGCTTGGCGATAGGACTTGCATGGGCACGTCTACAGGGAGGATACGTATCGATACTACCACTCTGCTGCCGCTGAGCTACGAAACGTCACAGCACGGCAGCACGGCAGCAGCAGGTGGGCGGCGGCACAGGCGGCATGCGGGACGCGTGGCTGCCGCTCCGTCACAGCGGACGCCCCGATCGCCGGCGGGCTGCCGCTCCGGTCCGCCATGCATGGGTGTCTTGCGCACCTGGCGCGTAACTGCCAAATGCGCGAGCACCGCACACCAAGGCACGCCACAGCATGTCCGCAGCGGCTAGCCAAAGCATGCCTCTGTGCGCATGATGTCGCCTTGCTGTGCGCCTGACAGGTGTCGCCTTGCTGTGCGCCTTTCTGTGTGCCCTGGGCTGCGTGCCAGGCTGTCAGTCAAGCTGTGCTGCATGACGGGACCACATCACCACGCCGCCCTCTCGGTGACACAAACTCTCTCGGTGACGCCAGGATGCCGGGATGGCCCCGGATGTCTACTCTATCTCTCTACGGTGCTAGCGGAGGGGCCGCCCCTCCATCATCTATGGGCCCAACATCACATGCGCGGCTTCCTTCCGTGCTGTGCGCTGTGCAGAACTGTCCGCACAGATCTTTCGCGCAGTGTGCTGGGCCTGCTGCGCACGCTGTGGACACTGTGTGCTGTGCTTTCTAGAGCTCGTCGCGTCCGGTTGCAGCGCGCAGCACGTGTTCTAGGATGAAGGTGCGGTAGTCGTCCTTCTCGAAGCACGTGCGGCAGCGCAGGCCGTAGTCCACCAGCAGTGCCTTGAGTTGCGCCACGGGCCACCGCGCCAGCTGCGCCGCGTCCTCCAACTTGATCTCTGCACGCCACGCCGAAACAATTCACGCCGCAGCATGCCATCACACACCATGCGCGTCACAGCATGCTCGTGTACCGTTGTGACCTGGAAAGCCAGTGAGGCCTCGCTGTGTGCTGTGTGCTATGCAGCATGCCGAAGCAAAGCACACAGCGCGCAGCACAAAGCAGGTTGTCGGGGGTGATGGGCTAGTGCCTCTCCTACTAGTAGGAGAACGGACCTTTCCGGCACTTGGTGCCGCTTCGGAACTCTGAGAGGAATGTGTGGATCGCCTTGGACTTGGATTCCTCTGGGAGGTCTTCCGAGAGGCACGGCGCGGCGTGGCCGTTGCAGAAGCCGTGCAGCGAGAGGGTGCGCGCGCCCTGGAGCCCCGTGACGTGCTGTGCTACGGCGGTCTGAATCTGTGCAATCGCCACCTGCACACAGCATGCATCCACTGCTGTGAAATACAGAAAGCCTGAACACTGTTGCTGCGGTGTGCTGCGGGCGTGCTGCGGGCGTGCTGCGGGGTGCTACAGTAGACTGCAGATGGCCGATGTGCACATGCAAAGTCGCATTGCCTGGGTCTGATGTGCTGTGCCGGGGTTTTTCCGAAGCAGACCCATCATGGAGACCCATGGCAGAAGAGTCACCCCAGGCCAGAACAACCGTGAGATGACCACGCCCCCTCGTATCCTGCTGACTGGGAGATGCCCCTCATGCTCTCATGTGCTTGTTGTCATGTGCTCATGCGCTTGTTCATGTGTTCTGCTGACTGGGAGCAATGGGGTGTGAGTTGCGAGACCGGCAGCTAAGGGCGGGGCTGGTGGGAGGTGGGAGGACATGGTGGGGGCTGCCCAGCTGGGAGTGAAGCTCCCTGAGATGGACGCAGCAGCAGCCCAGCAGCAGCCCAGCACGTGGTACCCAGCAGCAAGGGCAATAGCAAGCAAGCAAGCAACCGAATCTCAGCAAGCGACAAGAGTCTGCAAGCTGCTGCTATCCACTGCAACAGCTCCTGTGTGTTACACTGTGATTGCACTGGTGTGCTTGGACTGGTGTGGTTGGACTGGTGTGGTTGGACTGGTGTGACTATGCTGGTGTGAGTGGCAGCTGCTCTATGATTGAAAGAGAACTTGGACAGTCGGTATCATGAGTTGGGAGGTGGGCTGTGGTTGACGGCTGTGTGCTGGGGTTGTGGACAGAAGCTGAGCTGTGTGCTGTAGGGTTGTGGTTCTGGCGGGGTGTGAGCTAGAGCCATTGGACCGTGAGCAGATGTGCACAGGGGGCAATGCAGTGCGGAGGGGCACCAGAGGCACCATGTGGCCGCAGCACAGCACAGCATGCCCGGAACAGAATACTGTGGCAAGCATGGGCCCCAGGATGTGCACATGGACAAACGAGCAGCTGGCGACCCATGACCATGGCCACACTGGGCCCCAGGATGTGCACATGCAGCTGCATGCAGGTGTGGCGGAGGCTCTGCAAAAGAGCGGGCGTGGTTACAGCCCCCACACTTCGACGTGACAGTGATCGTGGTCAGTGATCTACAGCGACATCAGCGATCTATATTGATAGTGACACGAGCGAGCAGCGGCGGTGGCGCGCACAGCCCATGCCATCAACAAGCAGTGTCCACACGTGAGCCGTGCGACCTGTGACTCTACGACTGATCAACTGTGTGGCTGGGCCTTGGACAGCCCTGCAGTGGCTGCTGCCGACCGCCCATGTCACGGACGCACGATCCACGCTGCCCGCACACTGTGCCCAGGGGCACCCCTGCCACGGCTGGCAGCGCTTGCCGGGGCAGCAAGCGCTGCCAGCCGCGGCACGCCTGGGAGACTCCCCCCAGCCAGTGATTGCCTCCCCCACTGGCTCCCGCACTGGGGGGGGGGAGGGGGGGGGGGGATTTGCCTCACCGGACCCGTGCACAACCCTCGGCCTGTGCACCCAACCACTGGTGGGGGGGGACACAACCACGCTGCTGCTGCCGCCGCCGCCAACCGTCGTGCCACCACCACCACGTAGCATCACGCGGCCAGCTCACAGGCACCCGAAAGATGTCCCAAAGGCTCAGTGGGTGCCGGCAGTCCCGCGCGCCTCCAACAGGCGTTCGTTTTTAAACAATCATTATTCAATTGCCTCCGTTCACTATTCGACAGTAAACACAAAACTCGATGAAGCTGTTGCGCCTTCGCTCTGACGCAAAATTTGAAACGGTTCTACACCATGAGCCCTTTTGCCGTTGGCTTAGGATTACACCAAAGGTATCTTCTCCCCCCTCTGCGATCCATTCCCCCTCTCTGCACTCAAAGACCAACCCCGCTGACACTGGTCAGCTGTGCCGTGATGAGCTCTGAAGCTCAGACCGCAGGGCACACCAATCCGATGGAAACCACAACACGTTGCCTGTGTTGGATGCATAGAGTGGCGCTGCGTGCTGTGCGCGGTGCGTGGTAACAGATTAGAGTTTAGGTCAGATTAGAGTTTAGGGCGGGTGTGCTTTTGCAAGGCGTGGCGTGATGCCTGAACTCGTGTGTTTGTGGTTGAACTCGTTTGTCCATGTGCACTGCCAGGCCACTCAGTCATCACCACCGCCGCTATCCAGCCGATGGGTGTATACTAGTGTATGTACTCTTACATCGAGGGGCTCCGATCGTGAGATGTAAACAGTTCTGACTCACATGCTACCAGCAGATGCGAGCCGGCAGGCTCACCTGGCCGACTGCGCCCGTGCGTGCCACCCTGACGGTCTTTCTGATCACAACCGTTTCTTTCACTGTGCCGCCTAAGTCCGCAGGTCTCAATCCGCGGGCCTTGCTCGCTTTGAACGCCCGACCCGCCTGCTAGCGTGTGAGTCTGCAGATGTGACTGCCAGCCACTATTGTATGTATGATTACAGTCAGCCAGTGTCGTGGCCACTGGAGTGGAGTGGCTGCAGCACTCCCGCTGCACTCCGCTCCGCTTCCATGAAGCATCAATGGGCATCAATGGGCGTGGTCCACTCCGCCTCGCACAACCACACCACTCCACACACCATACACACGGACCTTGCCTTGTCTTGTAATACATGCTCGGGTGCCCATGGGCGTGATGGTACCAGTGCACATCTGCCGCATCGGTAATTGACTTTGTATTCACATCTGCCTGGGCCCAGCTGGGCATGCATGAGGCATGGGGCATGAGCAGCACGTGCTGGCACCAAACCAGAATCCCAGATGCTCTGAGACACACTGCATGGGAAGAAGTAAAGCACTGCCAGATTCACAGCAGTGGGTGAGATTGCAATTTGGGCTTGTAACTTATCAACACGGTATTTACAGTTTTTAGCTTCTGCCCTCCCATGGGATCCCAGCAGACTGATTGTGGGCAGACTGCTCATGGGAGCACCCCCATGCCAACAGATTATTCATGTATATATTGACTGCCATGCCAGGCAATGTGACAGGTGGGCGAGGTGATGAGCAATGGCCATGCATGGCTAGGGGCAGCCAGGACTAAGTTCCCCACGCAGACTGGGCCCAGCTGGGATACACACTGGTTCCTCCCCGGCTGTGAACTCTGGGCTGTGAAATGTACACATGGTGGGCAGCCACAGATCAGCTTCCAAGATCAGCTTCTCACTGTGCTGGCTGGGCACATGCAACCACAGAAGCCATTAGGAAGGCCAGCTGCAAACTCGGGGCAGGTACAACATGGAAGTTGGGTGCTGGGCAAGCTGCATCTGCTCCCACCACCCATGGTGATACAGTATCTGTATGTGTCTGTTCACGTAGAACAGCAGATATATATCTGCTTGGTACACAGACGACACTGTGGCACTCACACCACAAGCACTCACACAGCTGGGGTGTAGCTGCACAGCATTCTTTATGGGGAATTGGCATCCAGATGCAGGATCAGGCTTCCAGGAGGACGCTCAAGCTGGCAGACTCCTGGGCCACACTGGGCTGCTCAAGTGTGAGCAAGAGTGACTATCTACCAGAAGTGCCACACTGGGCCACACTGGGCTGCTCAAGTTCTTCACCCAGATGTGGTTCACGCAGATAGCAGGCAGCTCTCAAATTCTCTGTGAAAAAAAAACAAATCGTGTATGAAGGCACACACAGTATTGCCCACCCCAGCCCACCCCCACAGGTCAGTGGCAACCTGACGTTCTGGATCTTTGCTGCGAGTCTGGATCCTTGTG
>JALKAD010000157.1:475475-491788 GCA_024500015.1 Ulva compressa
CAAGGCGGTAGTCTGGGACTCCAAGCAACGGCGAGTCGTGTCCTCTGGTCAGAAAGCGTACGATGTCATCTCGACGCGTCCGGGACAAGCTGAGCAGAATCCTCAGACTTGGATAGATGTGCGCAACTGTGTGACTGCTTCATCCTTTGCATCTGGGCCGAATGCCTTCACGCCATGGACACGCCCTTCCAGCCACGACTGCCCGGCCGGCCTGCGGTTCTCACTGCTTGCCCTTCGTGGCGGACACTAGCTCGCGCACGGATCGCTTTCCTAGGACAAGGTCCATCTTTAACACACGCTGCCGTACATCATGAGAAGTTCTCGCAACACGAATGGACACAGAATTGACTACCGGGGCCAGCAGGACTGCACCAAACGTTTGCAAACCTCATCTATGTGTACTGTATTCGCTTTCACAGGTTCGCATCGGCTGCAAGTGCAGCACACGATTCGAAAATCTGCAATCACTATCAGTAGTATGAGCCTGAGAAGCAGCAGGGAAAGCAGCAGTTGCGTCAGCTCCACTTCAAAGGGCCCTGCAAGGCCTCACTGCAGGTGCTCACCAACTCACATCCTCACGACACTGGCACCCGCTTGCTCTTCACTGTCCCATCACCTCATCCTCACAATTCGGTGCACATTGTCACCTTGAAGTGCTTTGAAGTGCACACAGGTGCAGCAGGGCGAAGGGCAGCTTGCACTTATCTGCACAGACTTGCACGCTGCACAATAGCTACCTAGGTTTGGTGATCGCAACAGGTGATGGCCAGACTAAGGTCAGAGCTCTGTAGAGCCAGAGACAGAGCCCTTTGAGCTGCAATTCTCGTGTCATGCGATACTTCATACTTCAACATGATTCGCCAGACCTGGAGAGGCAGCGTCGCAGCACACAGCACAGTGGCCATGGGCTGCCAGGCTGCGGTCAACGGGAAGTATCTGTGTGATGATTCTGGAATTTAGTACCATACCACGGGAAGTATCTGTGTTATGATTATGGTTCAGTGCTGAATACCAGCATCACCACAATCTGGGAGGCAGCAATGTTCAGCAATGGATACGCAACCACAGCACAACTGCAGCACAACCATATATATTCATAACCCATGTACCGGTTAAGCAGCAATGCAGGCAATCGGTTTCTCATCGTGTGCAGGCGTCATGAAACCCAGTGACCCACACAAGAGCGTGCTCACAATTGGCTCGCATGCCCACCCACCGAGCCCATGACCACTGTGCTGTGTGCTGCGTGCAGGCGGTTCAAGAGTCGACCGCCGTAGCGCTGCACAGCGTGGACAGCATGGCCGTTGCCGCAGTCGGTGTCAGCGGCCAGCAACACGGCCTCGTGGCCCTCGACTCTCAGAACCGCGTCATACGGCCGGCGAAGCTCTGGTGCGACGTCGAGGCCGCCCCCCAAGCCACGCGGCTCTCCGCCGACCTCGGCCACACCGTCGTCGCCGGGTTCACGGCCCCGAAGCTGCTGTGGATGGAAGCCGAGGAGCCGGGGAACTTTGAGCGCATCGCGACCGTCCTGCTGCCGCACGATTACGTCAACTTTTGGCTTACCGGGAACCTCGCGATGGAGGTACGTGCTGTGCATGCTGTGCGTGCTGTGGCCTGGTGACGGCTGTCGCCGGCATAGATGTTGTTGGCAAGCGGCTGCGGGCGCCAGGTGGCACACGCACTCTAGGGTAGTGCATGTGCCGCGGCAGAAGCATGCCTGGGAAGAGCGTTAACGTGCGTGCATGCATGCAGTGCGGGGACGCGAGCGGCACCGGCCTCTTTGACGTGCACGCGCGCACGCATGACGCAGATGCGATCTCGCGCGTCCTCCCGACGCTGTCCGGCGCGTTCCCAGACCTCGTGGGTCCAAACGAGTCGATCGGCGCCGTCCGCGCAGAGGCCGCGGCGGCGCTTGGGCTGCCGGCGGGCGTGGCGGTGGCGCCTGGGAGCGGCGATAACATGATGAGCGCGCTAGGGGTCGGCGCTGTGGCTGAGGGGGACCTCGTGGTGTCGCTGGGGACTTCCGGCACGCTCTTCTGCCCTGCAGACAAGCCGGTGTTTGACAAGAGTGGCCAGGTGGCGCCGTTCTGCGACGCGACAGGTGTGCTTTGCTGCGCTGCGCTGCGCGACGCGGCTACTCGGCCTGCCCCCTGCTGACATCACACAAGAACAAGACACCATGCATGCCGTGGCGGCACAAACGGATCCATATAAATCGATTATCTCTTCAACACAGAGCATGATCGGGCCATGAACGCTCTGCCAGACTCGACATGCATGGCGTGCAGGCAAGTGGCTGCCGCTGCTGTGCACGATGAACTGCACGCAGCCTCCGGAGGAGGTGCGCCGGCTGTTCTCCCTGCCGCTCGCCGACATCACCGCCGCAGCCGCCGCCGCGCCCCCCGGCTGCGACGGCGTGAACTTCCTACCCTACCTCGCCGGCGAACGCACCCCGGACTGGCCCGCAGCACGCGGCACGCTGCTTGGCCTCACGCCCGGCGCGCTGCAGCGTCCGGGGCTGCTCTACCGGGCGGCGCTCGAGGGCAGCACCTTCTCGCTGGCTTCCGGAATCACGCTGTGCGCCTCCCGCCTCCGGCTTCCTCCCCTTTCACTTCCATGACAGTTGCATGACCAATGTAAGCAAGTAATCCCCATCCACATGTACATCCGCTGCGTCACCTGTGATCATGCTGTGCGCTGGGCCAGCCGCAGCGAGGCAGGCCGTGGCCAACGTGGTATTCAATTTAATACTTCTAATGTGCGAAACTTGGTATCAGATTACTGTGGCGATTCTGACATTTCATCACTGCACCACAAATCGCATGTACACTGTGGTAATCCTGGGATTTGTGATATAGTGATGAAATACCAGGATATGGTGATGAAGTACCAGGACTGCCACACAGGCCGCTCACCTCCTTCTGCATTACATGTAGCCAAGAACAGTAGCGGCCGTCCTTCAAAGGCCGCTGTCTCGCCCGTTAGCGGCCTGTTGTTTGGCCGAAAGTACGTGCCTGTTGTTCGGCCGAAAGTACGGACTCTGCCGCATAGTCTATGCGTCTTGTTGCATCCCCGGAAACCGGGTCACCAGGGTCGTGGTGTCGTCTGGGTCACCCTTGTTCTGTGGCATGGCCGCGGCCTTCAGGTTTCATTCGCATACCAGGAGAGGGAAGGAAGTTTGGCACGCTCACGCGTGCATGAGACTGTCATTCTCAACAGACATCTCTGTCTAGCGAGGCTCACAGGCGCCGTTTCTCGAGTGCAGGCTGGAGGGCTTTGACATCTCCATCTCGAGCGTGCGGCTTGTGGGAGGCGGCTCGAAGAACACGCTGTGGCGGCAGATCGTCGCCGACGTGCTGGGCAAGCCGGTGAAGGTGCCCAGCATGGCGGAGAGCGCAGCGCTCGGGGCGGCGCTCCAGGCGGCGGCGGTGCACCAGGGTGCCGACGTCGCCGAGTTTGTTGGGGAGCACCCCCCGGAAATGGAGGGGGGGGAGATAGAGCCAGACCCGAAAAATGCGGAGGCGTACGCGGAGGCGCGGCAACGCCATGTTGCGGCAGGGTCGGCGCTGTTTGCGTCTGGGACAGCCCTGTGACCTGGTTCTGTGACCTCGGCCTGCGACTTTGGCCTGTGACTTGGGCCGACGAGCGGCACCAGCGGGTCGAGGGGCGTGGGAGTAGATCGACTCGAGCGTCATGACGTGTCATGGGGGGTGCTGCACGCAATGCATAGCACCTTGATGATCATGTTCAACACAGCAGCTTGATGTTCCTGGCCGCCTGAGGGTCTCCAAGTGACTAGGCAAGCTTGAGCTTTGAGCGGGTTTGATACTGCTACCGGAATACGGCAATTTAATATGGCAATGTAATCATACTTACACGTCATTAAGGCACAGAGAGAGGCATCGCCGTCCCATGCGCTCAAGGATGTCTGATACCATTGCTTCCAACTGAACAATATCAAGCTTTGGTCAATACTGAGAGCGGAGCAGGGAGAGCATTCGCCACAAATCACTGATTTGAAATCAGGCATACAATTACACCGGCGCCTGTGGAGGCTCTGCTAAAAAAAATCACCGCTAAACGCGTTTAAATGCAAACGCTTGAGACAGGTCATGCATGATCCCACAAGCCTCAAAGCATGCTCTCACCACATGACCAAAGGGCTCCGTGCATGGCCATTGTCTCGCGCGCAGTACATGCTACACAGCACTTAACAGTAGACATGAACACACTGGCGGACATCACAGGCCGACTGTTTGCCCTCACCACTGGACCCTGTCTCTATCAACATTTGGCAAGTGCATCCTGCAACTCTACGTCTGGCTACAACCTAAGTCTCTCCTATCGCTTTCCTCCTACGACACTCCTAGCCCGTTCTTGAGACATCCAGCCGGGGGCTGACAGCACTCGATTTGACCCTGGTAGACACGCATTCCATTCCCATGTACACACAGGAACACATCGCCAAGCACGGCATCCTCTGCAACAACTGCATGCATACTAGTAGCACGATACTACTGATCGACGTTTGTCACTACTCTACCAGCGCTGTTCATTGATAACTACAGCATACACCAGCGACGCTATCAGGTGTGACCCTCCCAGAATCAGCGCACTGCCCGCTCCTGACGAGCCCAGCTCTGAGCCGGGCATGACGCTACCAACCGCTAAGACATGCTGGCCATGCTGCGGCGCGCCAGCATGCATGCGCTCTGCAACACCTCCGCAGCATGCCCACGCTGTGGAGCATCTTCCCAGCACACAGCTGCTGTGGTGTCAGGGAAGAGGCAAGCAACGACAAGCTCTACCAGTGCTCTACCTATGTACCTCTACCTATTTACATCTGCAGTCAGACCATGCCCCTCCTCACCACCCCACCCATCACTGACGCTGACCCTGTCACTGACTCTGACCCTATAACTGATAAGCTGTCACTGATGGGCTGTCAGTGATGGGCTGTCAGAGGCACGGGACCATGCCGCCATGCATCAGCTCCCCACAAGCGGTGCTGCCAGGGGCTTGCATCCCAAGGCACTGGTGGGAGGGCCTGTGCCTGCACCATGCTCCCAGGCATCCCAAGCGAGAAGCCCAGCACGGCTGTCATGGCCAGCACGGCTGCCATGGCCTGCCTGCAGCACCGGACACTGCCGTGCTGCTGCACGCAACAACGCTGCCGTTGTGTCAGCAGCAAGCAGTTGCCCGGTTACGTGCGTGCGCATCCCACAGCACACAGCACGCCCTACCGCCGCGGCAGCCGCATGCGCGACGCCATCGCCTGGGCCCGCTTCGCCGCCATCCCCTCCAGGAGGCCCTGAACGGTGTTCGTCATCCCCACCGCGTGCACAGCGGGATGATGCCCTGCCGGCTGACGCCCCGCCGCCGACGCGTCACTCTCGACAAGCAGTGCCGCCAGTGCCGCCCCGGCCGCGCCGCTCGGCGCCGCGGCATCGACCGCGCCGGAGTATGCATTCGCAAGTGTCACCGACTGCGGCCGCTCGACGAGGGCGCCAGAGTCCCGGCGCCCCGGCGACGCGGCGCGGCTGCCCAGCGTGCTCAGCGCGTCGCTGCTGCCGCGGTTCGCGAGCTGCATCGCCATGACCGGCGCAGAGTTTGTGAACACCGATGCCGCCGACAGCGCATGCGGTCCGGCCTCAGTGACAGAGTCCACTGCGGCGCCGTCGCTGCATACGGCTACAGGGGGCAACGAATCGTCATCGTCACCCTCGTCGCTGCAGTGCTCCGGGATGGAGCGGCCGCGCGCCGCAAAGCCAGGGCCGAGGTTCGGTTTCGTGCGCTTTGCCGAGGTGGCCGGGTGTGTCTGCACAGCACGCAGCAAGGACTCTTGACACACTCTGGCACATCCATCCAGTGCGGCTGTCAGAGGCAGTGTCCGGCAGTCAAATCAAACGAGGTGCCCCTGCTCTGGGAGCAACCAGTTGGATGTACGATGCGGAGGCGGCAGTTCTGACATGCAATGCAGAGACCTCGTTGCTCTCATTCATCGCGGCCGTGCTGCGACAGCCGTGCTGCGACAGCATCCCAGAGCTGGAGCAGCTTGCCCGGGCAAGCACAGAATGAGAAACGGGAAGGCGCTCATGATTGATGACCGCCACTCAAACTGAGAGAGCACTCTTCCCACTCAAACTGAGAGAGCACTCTTCCTGCTCGGGCGACCGCAGTGACGGAGGCTTGAAGCCATAGCAACCTCGATGCCTGGGTCGATCACGCATGCATGAGCACACTGGTTGGGTTCCCGCACCCGCGATAACCCGGGGGTATATCATGTCACACGGCCATGCATTCCACACGTGGAGTTGCGATGGCACCTGTAACAGCCAGAGCACGACCAGCGTATAGGTCGGCTCACAGCAGCACAGCTGCACCAGTTGCACAGCTCCCGCCCGCGATCCCCACCGAGCTGCGCCACGGCCTGCTTGAAATTTTCTTTCTAGCGGGCACGTGGTGGCCCTCGGTGGGCACTTCGTGACCAGGGGGAGTTTGTCGCTCCTGCTGTGGCTCAGGTCGGGAACCTGAGCCGCCCTCGCAGGCCCTGATCCAACATGCATGCGCTGTCGGCGCCGCCGCCGCAGTTGCCTGCGGCGCGCGCGCCGCCGGCGGCGGCAGTTTAGGGATCAGGGGTTCAGGCCTCCCTAACACACGCAACGTTAAGTGTGGAACACCGGTAGCCATGTCTAAAGATATACCGCCGCGTGTGGAAAAAAAGCACGATGGGTTTTCTGCACCTTGCTGTCGGCCGGCTCGGTCTCCTGGATGAATTTGACAAGGTCTGGCCGGATGCCGCGGCGCCGCGCAAAGTCCAGCACCCCCTCCGGCGACCCAAACTCGGCCGTGCCCGCCGTGAGCGCGTACAGTGGGAACAGGATCGTCGACGTGTGGCCGAGGACGGCGAGGACGCAGAAGAGGAGCGCGTACGCGACGGCCCGCACTGTGTCGTCGTAGCCCTGCACCGCGCCGCCGAAGATCCCATGCTCGTCCTGCCAAAACCCAAAGATGACGGCCGCTAGGGCGATCGCGTTTTGGAAAAAGGCGTAGCGGAAGATGTGCAGCATGAGGCGCGGCCGGCGGAACCAGAAGAGGTCGAGGAGTTCGGCGTGGCTACTGGTGTCGGCGGCCTTGATGCGCTGCGAGTGGCCGCGGATGGCGCGGCGCAGCGCGCGTGATGCGGTGGGCGCGTCGTCGGCGGAGCGCACTTCGGCGATGCCTCCGGACTGATTGCCGTCGGCGGAGGCGGAGGCGGAGGCGGGTTTGAGGGATTCGGCGACAGGGCCGGGTGCGCCTCCCTGCGTGGCAGCACGATGCGATGTATGGCAGCACACGTCACACGTCACAGTGGTGCATGCCATGCATGGCAGCAGTGGCATGTGCTTTGGATTGGATTGGATTGCACATGCAAGGAGGTCACCCCGGTTTGTTTTAAACCGGTTTTGATGGAGGCATACGTGCACGTGCCCAGCCGATGTGCCCAGCCGTGCCCAGCCGATCGTGTGCGTTGACTGTTACTTATGGTTAGGCATTGAGCAGTCACGTGCACATGCGATCGGCGCTCCATCACAACACATGCTCCCGGAGCAGAAGCAGCAGACTTCAGTCCCCGCGCGGCGCGCTGCCCTGCCTGCAGCTGATCCTCCTAGCACCGTTATAACGCATTAGGGGTAGCTCTCGCATGTGATCACATGCCACCCATGCACTTGCCATGCATTCAGAATCAGCCACGCACCACCTCCACTGCAGCGCCGTCGACATCTGCCGATGTGCTGTCATCCCCCCTCCCGGCACTCTTCAGCTCCGGCAGGCCCCCCCCCAGGCCCCCCCCCAGGCCCCCCGCCGCGGAGGTCTCCCGTGTGCTTCGCGCAAGCTCGCGCGCCACGTCCCGCGACTCCGCGCGTGGCGGCGGCGGCAGAACCGACGCCGACGGCTCATAGTACACGCCGTATGCATGCCGCGCGAGGTGCATCGCGACGACCGTGAGCTTCGTGCCGGCGACGACCGAGAGCAACAGGAAGAAGCCGGTCATCCAGAAGCCTCCGTACGAACCGTCCGGAAACGTCATCCACAGGATTGCGATGCCCCACATGACGATGTCAAAGCGCACGACCCGCGCAAACTCCTCGGTGAGATACTCTTGGATCATCGCCGCAAAGTTGAAGTCGGGGCCGACCTGCAGCGTGCTGTGCGTGCTGGGCGTGCTGCGTGCGCTTTGGCCCAGGGGGAACTGCAATGAGAGACCTACAGCGCTGCCACCAAGCGGACTGCCACAAGTCCAAACATTGCAGATGTGTGAGAGGCAGAGTGCTGCTGTGCATGCTGACAGTAGGAAAGCACGCCAGGGATTTAGGGGACAGCGAGCACAAAGCTGGGCAGATGCAGGGGAAAAAAAACAGTACTAATCGGGCATCGGCCACAGCATCCCTGCGGACAGGGGCGGAAGAGGATTTCTGAGGTACCCAAAGCTTTTGCAGGGGGCGCCATGGGGTGCACACGTTGACTCTGTCCACGAACAGGGCTCTCAGGGCACTGTAGGTTGCGACGTCCAGGGAATGGGTGAACTGGCGGAGGCACTGGCGCAGGCCAAACACGAACGAGGACTCCCCGTGCTTCTGCAGGCCGCCGAGAGGCAACGGCAGAAGCTCACCGCCGTTGACCTGCTGCTCGAACTTATGCCATCGCCTCATGGATGCCATGGAGAGAGCGATGGAGACCATGGCGTAGGCGATATGGCAGGCTGCGATGAGGAAGATGAGGATGTGGGCCTTGTGGATGAGCTCGCTTTCCCAGAGCGGTTCCTTCCCGTCAGGACACGAATGGCCTCCTCCCGAGGCCATGAGGCGTCGGCGGTGATGGCCGTCGTCATGTAACGCGTCATGTGCTTCCGCGGGCGCTCCCGCGTGGTCATACTGGCCGTCTTCAGCTGCTGTGTCGTGTCCGTATGCATCCTTGCCTTTGTCCGGGCTGTTGATACATATTTTCAACAGTTGTTCCTGTGGGCGAACGAGCTGGCGCGTTTGCGAGAGGTTTCCAAACGCTGCCTGACTGGCGGGCTACGACACCATCACAAGGCAAGTTCGCTGTAGGAGCAGGAGCAGCAACGCATAGAGCTTTACAGACCGAGCCAGAACGGCATAACATTGACGGCAGAATATTTCGCGAACATACCTCTCCGACGACGAGGAGCAGTGAGATCAGCCCCAGTGCCATGGTCTCGAACTTGAGCTGCTCCCAGGCGTGCATCAGCCCGACGTGCATCCTGGTCTGCAGGCGATGCGTGACAAACTCGTCAAAGAACTCCCAGGCTGTATCGACCGCGACAATTACGAGAAACAGCGTGACGACACGCCATGTTGCCACTTCGAAAGACCCGCTGTTGTCCTCCGCGACATCTGCCCCCGCCATGACGAAGACTGAGACAGAAACCGGCTCTGAATCTACGTCTTGTATTCCCTCTGTGGAATGCTGGTGTAGAACAGCTAGAACGAGTGCGCAGTTCAGTTGGGCAGAAATAGTGCTTGTCAGCACTGAGGCCCGCAAAAGGGCATCCACAGTCGGCCGTTACAGAAGTGCTCCTGCGTCTCCAAGACAGAAACTGTTTGTACGTCAAACAGATTTAGAAACTGACTACTTGTCGCCGGATCCAGCTGCACCGCTCGGCAACCTGGCCCTCGTTTGGTCCAGCAGCGAATGTCACTACTGCTGGCACCAAGTGGTCGGGACTATGTGTGTGGTGCCCAGCGTTACATGCGTGTGAGGGGGGAGACTGTAGTATACATGCCATAGTGCGTACGCAGCGTGCAAATTGCCAGCTGGTCAATCGCAGTCAACTTCGCATGGCTATGGCCTGCAGCGTCCCGAGACAGTGTCAATCACAGCTGCGCTGCACAGGTCCGGACACAAGTCATGCATGATCATGTTGCATAGTCCACGCGGCAGCACGGCTGCAGCGCGCGCGCAGATGGCTTCGGCATGATCAATCGCACGTTTGAATTTGTACGGTCGCAGGTCGAAATGGACTGTGACCGCTGCAACACAAGCAGTGTCAGGAATAGCGCTTCATGTTGCCCGTATGATTATAATTACACGCTTATCAGAACTCAGGCGTAAACTCGGGTGCACCATGGCCACCAAGTCATCCTGACATCCCTCCACGGAGGATCAAGCACGGTGCTCCAGCCTCAAGTTAATCAAAAATTTGAACGGCAGCATGGCTGGGCATAGCCGACAAAGACCTCACGAACGTTTCATAGACCGCCATGGCATATAGCCACTCCGCCTTGCCTGCCTCAACAAGCATGCCTTGCCTGCCTCAACAAGCATGTGATGCTGCTGAATGGCTGGAGCCTACAGCTGGTGCCCTATTTTTGCAGCAGTGGCACAGCAACGTTTTGCCGGAGCTGTGGCCAGCAATTGCACGTCTGGCAGAGATCTCCAGGAGCCACAGCATGATGCCATGGCCATACACTGAGGCAGGTCTCAGAGGCCTTTCCATTCAAAGAGGCCTCATAGCTGGTCAAACAGCTCGGCACGTACACAGTCCAGCACCTTAGGGCAGGTGTGCGAGTTCTCAGGTGGGGCTGTATGCGGTGGTGCTGGTGCTGGAGTGCATGGGAGAGGTGGGGTGTGCGAGTGGTGGTGGCTGTGGCGGCTTGCTGGTGGTGCGTTTTGTAGGCGGTTTGACTCGGAGTGCGTGGCTTTGGCGTGGTGTCCTGCCTCTCCGGGAGACATACAACCACGACTGGGTCTGTTCATGCATGGAAGGATGGGCTCCTACAGATTCTACATCACACAGTCACTGCGTACAGTTGACAACCTTTTTCTGCCTGCATGCCACGTGTACTGTTCTTTTCTAGCCCTCTGCAGAGCTCTGACCGTTTGGAACCATGTGGACAGCGCCATATCTGAGCAAGCTGAGCCTCTCGTACAGAAAGCTGAGACTCCCTGGCTTGCCATGCTAGCACGTAATGTCTGAGCTAAGTGCGATCATGCGTGGTGGTGGAACACATGGTCGCGATTTCGTCCATTTAAAAACTGCGCGTGTCCACATCTGACTGCGCATGGCCGCGGCGTCACCCTCCAGCACACTCCTGCCATATCGGAATTTTGTGGGAGTCTCTGGTGGAGAAACGGCGCAGCCTGTAGGTTATCCTGGAATCTTCTGGACATTTCTGGCGCCATCCGGATTGGACTGGATAAGCGCCGTCTCACGCGCGATTGTGGAACCGCTGTCATCGCATGTACAATATGCAGCTGTGGAAGTGTATGGCTCGTGTATAAATGGAGCAGTTCACCGTTCGGGCTTCACATTCTAGGTGTTCGAACTTACCACTGATGCAGTTGTTGACCTTCGCGCGTTCGAGCCTTGCTCCACACATACATTCGTTTGCAGAAACCAGTGCTACGCAAATTGGAAAAATGCTTTCATCTGCTGTATCTGTTCCTCCCGTGACGAGGCCTTGTGCTGTTGCTCCTCGGAGCAGGGCATTGTCACGATTCGGATGCAACGCCGTTCCTGCGCGTGTACGCCGCGGTCCCCGCGGCATGCGCCTGTCACCGCTTGACCCGTTCTTCGGCATGGAGCTTGCAAAGCCTTTCTTTGACAGTGAAGGAGCCGCAGGCAGCCTGGCGGATAGGACACGGCACATGGCGATCGACATTGTTGAGGTGTGCCCTTGAAACCACCATGGCCAGATGCAGAAGCATGTCGCGCGTTTTAAAACGTGGCGGCATGCCGCGCAATGCGATGCAGGGGGACGTGTGTCTGATGTCCAACGAGTGTGTTGTGGCTGCGTACATGCGTATGGTGAGCATGGTGTATAGATTTGGTATCTTGCTACGTTCGTATATCCACGTGTACTAGTAGGTAGTCGGTTGATCCGGATCCAGTGTAGATAGGTTGTACGTACGCGGCTCTGAAGCCGCGCTTCCTCTAATCAGTATGCTTTTGTACAGGACGACTCGGCCTACACCGTGAAGGCAGACATTCCTGGCGTGAAGAAGGAAGATATCGGCATCGATGTTGACGGCGATCACGTTTCGCTGTCTGTGCGCCAGTCAGATGAGGCACAGACCGAGGACAAGGACGACAAGGGCGTCACGTTCCACCGGATCGAACGTTCTTCAGAGTACATCTCTCGAACTTTCCACATGCCCGAGAATGCTGACATGGACAGCGTCGATGCCAAGTACTCGGATGGAGTGTTGTTCTTGACAATAGCCAAGAAGAGCACCAATGGCAGTGAGAAGCGCCAGATCGCCGTTCAGTAGGTCTGGCAGGAACGCCAAACAGCATTGCGGCATCTTTTTCAATCAGTAAATCATGGCATCGAGGGATGTTAGTAGAGCTCCTGACTTGCTGCAGTGTGCTGGCATTACCATGGGTGGCCTGAGATGCGGCATTGTTTTCCTTGTCTGTAAGTGCTCGTGTCCAGTACCTATGGTCATGTAAATGGCAGCCGCACTACTACCTCTTCAGACTGATCAATCTGCCTATGTATATCATGCTCATGTGTCCATGTTGTCGTACTAATTATAACCCCTGCCTGAAGACTCAGTGGACCATATCAACACATGTGCTACACATTGACCAGGACTTACACCAGCAGGTTGCTCCCCACGCACGTTGAGACCACAATTGTTTGCCTCCTTGCCTGGGAGACGGCTAGTTGTATAGGGATTCATCTCTCTTCATCTGGACGGTGCAAAACATAGACACCTCATACAACCTACACACACACACACAGCTTGCCTGCTGACTGCTCTGTTGCCTCGGCGCTGCTGGCTCCTAGATCTATGAGATCTATCACTGTGTAACACACGCACAGCGACCTCCACATTTCGGCTCTGACGTGTACTCGCTCTTTACACTCGTGCCATTCGTGGCAGGCAGCAAATTTGCATCATTTCCCCAGGCACAACGCGCCCCACAGCATCGGTCCAGACGATGCACCAACCAAGACCACACCTCACCTGATGCCACACAGCCACGCCACCAACGCCATGCCCACAATCGCCCATGCCTGCCACAGTTCCACTACTCATCGCAAGCACACACTGGCCCTCCGACAGCTCTGCACCACCACAATCTCTCACAGCACGGGCCCCCGCACCGAGCACTCGTTCTGCTCCTGTGTCACGATCTCACAATTACAGTTACACATGCAAGCCATGACACCTGCAACACCGCTTCTGGACCTCCCTGGTACCGATTCTGTACCTCCTCCTCCTTGTAACGTGCCTCACCTTCCTTCCCGGCAGCACACAACCCGCCACAGCTGGCAGAGGTGAGCGCGCACAGCCACCACCGTGGCGGGGGTGCGCTGACCATGCGCTGAACACACGCGGTAGGTATTACTTCAGGGTGCGGTGCCAACGCAGCCGCCAGCGGTGTGGCCTGCCTGCGCGCCGCTGCACCGGCTGCACTGGCGGCGCCGCTGCACCGGCTGCACTGGCGGCGCCGCTGCACCGGCTGCACTGGCGGGGGAGCACCAAAGCCACACCTGAAGCCCCTCCTCCTGAACTGCGCACCGCCGACCCAGTACCCGCCCAGGCCGTGCACGCCTATCATGCCGGTACTGTAAATGCCGATGATGCCGGTATCGTGCACGGACAGATGCTGTTCTACATGCATGCTCCCCTCACGCGTCACACGTGCACATCACATCGCATCGCGCCGCGGTGCGGCTGTGCTCTGCCTCACACTGAGCTGGCGTAACACACTCCCGTGCTGTGCACCCGTGCTGTGCATGCTGAGCGGCCCAGAAGCGTGGCAAACCATCGAGTCGGTTCGCAGTGGCACTGGCCAGTAGAGAGCAGCCAGCCACTGATCATCAGGGAGCAGCCGATGATCAAGGAGCAGCCGCCCTCTGTCCAGCCCACTGTCCAGCATGGCCATGCTGCAGCTGAGAGACGCTGAGGCGAGGAACCGTACACACCCCGCTCACTGGTGCTCGGTCCGCACCCGAGGCAGCGCTGCGGCTCACCCCGACCGGGCAGCGGCGGTGCACACTGTGGCAATGACCGGCGACACACACTGTGGCAATGACCGGCGGCAAACACTGTGGCAATGCCTGGCGACACACACTGTGGCAGTGTCTGGCGATACACAGCCTACGGTGCCCACTGTCACAGCACGCAGCACGCAGCATGACCATTTTGCGCGACTGTGACATAGCCTACGGTGCCCACTGTCACTGTCACTGGAGACTGGAGACTGGTGACTGGAGACTGGTGACTGCCAGTCACTGACTGGTCATTGGCCATTCGAGGGCTGCAGACTGGCGGCTGCGCTGGCGGCTGGCTGGAGTTGAACGCTGTAGCAGAGGCCAGAGCGGCTGGAGACTCGGGCGGCAAACATGCGAGCTGCGCTGCTGCCTGGCCGCGTGTCCCTTGTGGCCACACCGCGCGCAGCACGCATAGCACGTCCGTGATCAGCGTGTGGATGCCCATGCAGTGCGCAGCATTGGATAGATTCTGCTTGCATGGGAACTGCAGACGGGCGGGGAGGTCGGGCCGTCGGGAGCCGTGCGTGGCTGTGCATGATGTAGGGAAGATGGGGGACTAGTTGTTGTCTTGGAAGTACGGCTGAACGGTGTCCTGCAGGTAGCCATACATGCCCCCCACCGCCTCGTCGCGGCGGAGGCCATGCGTGTCGAGCAGCGCCGGGGACGGATCCTCGTCGACCGTCCACGGCATGTCCGCCGCGCCGTACGGCCGCGGCGGCAGCGTGTATGGCAGCGGTACGGGCACGTACTCAACGCTCGCCGTCGGCGCCGTCGGCGCTGCGGCGGCGTGGTTGCGGCAGCGGCCGCGGCCGGGGTGTGCGGCATCGCACCCGGCGATGACCGAATGCGACCCGCTTCTGCTGCGGCGGCTCCGCCGCCGCCGCGGCCGGCGGCGGCCGCGGACCTGGGCCGGCGGGCGAGGCCGGGCTGCCGCAGACGTCGGCGCGGTCGCCGCTACTGCGGCACAGCTCGCAGTGGAGCGAGCGGCATCGCTTTCGTGGAGTCTGTGTCGTCGTTGGGCATTCGAGCCGTCACCGGCGGAGGACAGGTCCACCAGTGAGCCGCTGGATTTATACAGCATACCTCGGTGGACTTTCCGCTCACCGGGCTTGCTAGTCGGCTCCCCAAAGCCACTCCACCGCCCGTACTGCCCCGTCGACACATCGCTGGCGTCGGCTGGCAACTGCCCCGGCGCGCCGCGGCGGCAGCCGCCGACGGCGGCTCCGCGTCGCCCCGGGCCGCCGCACCGCCGCGGAATCGCGCTGCGCGGGCAGCGCAGCAGCGGCCGCTCTCTGGCGGTGGCCGCAGCGGCGGTGCAGGAGAAGCCCCTGTGCGGGTGGCCACGGTACGCGGCCTCCAGCTCCGGCAGGCACAGCACGCCGAGCTCATACGACCGTATGAACAGAGACGTCCGCTCCTTCTGCAGTTCCCCCCACGCCGCTTTACTAAGATTGTGGCTACCCAGCAGAAACCACGCAACCTCATCCCCGCTATACCTGCACCAAACCCTCCGCTCGCTTCTCGCGCAACTGTGGCGTCTGTGCTGTGCATGCTGTGGCTGATGCGCACCGGCAAAACGTCTTGATGTGCGGCATCGCGCGCGAGCGGGGGCCGAGCGCAGCGCCCCAGCGCGACCATAGCGCGCGCAGGAACGGCTTCCGCACGTTGTGCGCGTACCCTGGCACGGACAACCCAGCGCCCCACCCCTCGAACGACCCTGCGATCTGCGCTTGTGTCGGCCAGATGAGCTGCACCGCCGGGGACCGCGCGTCGGCGTCCGCGGCGCCCGGCGGTGGCGCCGGCGGCCCGAGCGTCACATCTGTGCGCTCCCCTGCAACACAGGGGCTCCCTGATTGCACCCAGTGCGCCCTGCCGTGAAGTGCGCAAGTGATGTGCGATGTGCTGCGCAGAGTGTGATGTGCGATGTGATGCGCAACGATTCGCCTGTGGCAATGTGCGCCTTTGCCGGGTGGACGGACGGGTGACCGCGATGGGGATGGGGGGAGGAGGGTTCGGGGGGAGAGGAGTGGGCACACCCGTGGCTGAGAGGACACGGCCAGCGCTGAGGGATGTTGCGAACTCACGCTCGAGCCACGGCTGCGTCAGGCTGCCAAGGCTGGAAAACTGGCAGGCGATCGGGGCCTTGCAGAAGGTCGCGGGGAACGCGTGCCGCGCAAGCACGGTGCGCACACGCATGTGCCCGAACTGCGTCAGCGCGGCGCCAGTGTGGCGGCCCGGCACGGACGGCACCAGCGCGACGCGCGCTGAGCCGTAGTCGGCGGCGGAGACCGCAGCATGCAC
>JALKAD010000157.1:491888-510035 GCA_024500015.1 Ulva compressa
CCGACATCAGCCACTTCACATCCATCATGTAGTTGCTCACGATCGCGAGCTCGATGTTCCCGCACACGACCTGCCGGAGCTTCACCCCGAAGCAGCCGTGGTTGAACGGCCACGGCATCTTCATGCGGATCCACATCAGCGCGACCGGTGACTCTTCGTATTCCCCCGTCTCCTCGTCTTCCCCCGTCTCGGCCACCGTCTCCACGCCGTTCACACGCGCCCGTTTCGCCCCCAGCGCTCCTTGAAAGCCGGGCACGCGGACCACGCCGCGCTTCTCAGCGGCTCCGGGTGCCACAACTCCGGCCCCGCGCACCAGCGGCGGAGCTTTTGCGACAATACCTGTCGTCACCGGCTGCTGCGGCGGAGCCCCGCCTGGATACAGCCGCTTGACCAGCTGCGACTGCGCGTCTTCGCCGCTGCCGGGGTCCTCCACCGGACCGCTGCCATCGGTGTCGTGAACCGCATCTGCCGAGATGTTGAACGAATCCCGGGGCGCCTGCCCGTCTTCCACAGCATACTCGTGTCCCCTGCCACCAGCATGCTGCGCCGGCGCCGGCTGCACACGTCACACACTCTGTAATCTTCGCTGTACTTTCACAGCACGCAGCACGCAGCATGACCGTTTGGCGTGACGCGACGGCCATCACAGCGCGCACCCCATTGCATGGGCGCACCCCATTGCATGCAAGTGAATGGAAGGTGGCGCACGGAGCCGTCAAACGTCGCGTCGCCCAGCACGAGCCGCGCCTCCGCCTCGCACGAAAACCCCATCTCCTTCCAGGTGCTCTCGTCTATCGCGGCGGCCCTGCTGGGGACCAGCCCGTGCTCCGCGACCGTCTCCAACGCAGGCGACGTGGGAGAGATGTAATTATCTTGCGCGTCAAGCGCGCCGACGACACCATGCGGCCCGACCGCACCGTCCGGGACCTGCGCCGCCGCAGCACGCGCAGCATGGGAGCCGCTGTAGGCGCCGCCGTCGGTGCTCAGCGCGCCGGGAAGGCTCAGGCCCCCTGTGGAGCGGGGCAGGGGGTGGGGTTGGGGCTCCGCCGTGCCGGTGTTGACGGCCGGCGAGGCGCCGGGGCTCCCACCGGTTGACCCACGCGCCTGGGACGCCCTGCAGTGCTGCGGGCCCTGATGGATGCTGTCAAAGAGTAGACTCTGCTGATGCTGGTGCTGATGCAATCTACGCAAGCCTGTAACTTGCATACAAGTTACCTTGCGTTACCTTGTATTAACACCAGCCCGGAGAGTACGAAATAAAAAACGACGCGATCTCCTGTATCAATGGACTGTATCAATGTGTTGATAGTTTGTCGTATCAGTTTTTGGTTGTGTGGCAGGAGGGCGTAGGCAGCCTGCCCCACCCCAAAGCAGCCTCTACAGCGCGCTGCGTGCTGTGTGCTGCTGCGCTGGTCGCTAGCACTCCCCCCCCTGCCCAGCACACGCGACGCGACATGGCGCAGGCAGTCGCAGGCGCCTGTGACGACGAACTGACCCCAGGCAGGTTGTCCCCATGCATACGAGGCCCCAGTTTGTGGGAGATGCAAATGTTGGGCTACTGTTGATGTTCACCGACAGGCAGGGGCGCAGCAACCTGTCAGACGCAGCGAACCTGTCCATTGGGCTGGTATGAAACGTGTAAGGCAGGCCGGGTGGGAAGGGGGGTTGGACGTACTGGGGCTGCACGCGCGAAGCTTCTAGAAGCATGTCCAGAGGCGACGTGCGCGGAGGCGCGGGCGCGAGCGGCGGCAGCGCGGGCGAGTGCGCTGCGCGGTCGCATACAAACGTGCAGCCGGCGGCGGCGGGCGGCGCCGTAACCCTGAAGCGCCAGCGGCCGTCGCAGCGCAGCAGGGCAGCCTCGCCCATGCATAGGTGGTCCACGAGGCCCCAGTCGCCACTGTCCGGCGGCATGTTCTCCACAACGATCTCTGCACATGAGCTCCTTGCCATTTACAGTTCTAGACAACTCTACCCAAAACATCTTCCCCGCGGGCGCGAGGAACGGGCGGGAGGGACAACGAAGTGGTGTACCCTATCCTTGCAAATTATTCGACCGCCTTATCTGACAATTGCTGCCAATCATGTCCATCAAAGCTGCTATATTTGGGAATGCATAGCCAAAAAATCAGAGATGAGGGGTTCAATGTTTGGCGGGACTACGGTACTGCGTCTCCAGCGTCATATCATCGGGTGCCGGAAGGTTGTACTATTGATGTTGCTGATGATGTTTACTCGCAAGGACAGCCGCCCTGGCGGGAGCTGGTTGCGGCACACTTTGGCTACGGCACACTTTGGCGACTAACAAAGGTTTACAGGAGTGGCGACTAACGAAGGTTTACATGGCCAAGCTGTATGCATCCACTGCACCACTGCTGATTCGTGCTGCACACCATCAGGGCCGTGATGCATGCTGTACATGCTGTGCTGTGCTTTTGCCATGCATGGCCATGAGACACTGCGCATGAGGCCTCATCATGCATGGGCTCATCACGCGCACACAAGCTCACGGCAGTGCTTATCAAAAGTACCCAGCTCATGTGATGCTGCGATAGCTGCATGTTTGAAAGCCAACAAATAGTAGCGTCTCTCTAACTACCCAGGGAGCTCTAATTACCCAGGGAGTTGTGTAGCGACTTGGTGTTGCATCGAGCGCGATAAAACGATGGCTAGGTATCTAATAGCTATCACCGGACACGATGGCTAGGAGTTACCTAGGTATGGGTTTATCGCTAGCACTGGGTTTATCGCTAGCACATAAACACTGGCACACAACGAGCAGCATATCGCAGCGGTGTGTGTGCCGCGCAGGACAG
This sequence comes from Ulva compressa, assembly GCA_024500015.1. Lineage (NCBI taxonomy): Eukaryota > Viridiplantae > Chlorophyta > Ulvophyceae > Ulvales > Ulvaceae > Ulva > Ulva compressa. The sequence goes on from JALKAD010000157.1 coordinate 494,702, forward strand.
CACACATCACACTTCCACAGCACAGCACATGACATGGCTGCCAGACTCGGAGCGCGAGCCAAAGCACACCTCACACAGATGATCGGGTCACACGGCACGCACACATGCCGCAGCATAGCACACGGCACGGACGTGTCAGCTGAGCGCAGCAGGCGTTCAAGCGGCACATGCAGCGCCGTGTGTGGGCAGGTATTGTATGTACAGGCATCAAGACACACCCTGTACTTGCAAATTACTTATACTGGACTGCCTTGTCGGACAATTGCTCTCAAACGTGTCCATCAAAGCTGCTATATTTGGGAATGCACAGCTAAAAAATCAGGGGGGGGGGGGGGTTCAATGTTTGGCGGGAGTACGGTATGCATGCACAGGCGGTCGGCGTGGGTGAGCCCGCGGGGTGAGGCTGTGCATTATGAGTTCATTTAATTTATGACCCCCTTCATCTAATTTGTGGCCCCCCGGGCGGCCGGTCCCGACGTCCGAGTCGTATATCCCCGTCGTACGTCCCCCGGCCAGTGTTGGACGCGTCGGATGCTGTTCAGCTGCTGTGGCAGCTGCTGGCCGGTACGCTCGCTGCGCGTCCGCCTGTGGGTTGTGTTTGAAGAGCTGGCAACAGAAATACAACAGACAACAGAAATGCGGGTTTCGAAAGGCACGTGCAGTGGCGGTTTCGCGGGAGTGTGGCAGTGGAGACTCACGGAGGCAGCCGGTCGGCATGGGTGGTTTCGCGCGAGCAGGGTGTGCGTTATTCTGACTCGTTATGACTCCGGCCTCCCGCTCGCGGTGTTGGGCGCAGCGGTCGCTGTTCAGCTGCTGTGGTCGCTGTTCTGCTGCTGTGGTCGCTGCTGGCACGCTCGGTGTGCGTCGATCTGTGGGTCGGTCTGTGGGTCGTGCGGGGCGTGTTTTGTGTGGCATGTGTAGTGGCGGCTTTGGCTTGGTTCTTTGTGTTCCCGTGCACTCGATTCTGGTCACATATGCATGTGGGGAGTGAATTTGGCTGTGCTTGAACTGGTTGGGAGTACTTGTGGATTGGGATGCGGAGTTGCGGGCTCACTCTGCAGCTCTGATGCAGGGGTGTACTGCGCATGCATGAGTTGACATTCATGAATACACATGTGGTTCGATCGTCGTCGATGCATGGCGAGCAGAGGCGCAGCATGTGCTGTGGTGTGAAACAGGCGCCATGGTGTAGCTAGGGACTGTAGACGGGCAGCTGCCACCAAGTGCTGTGTCGTCCAAGGTTAAAGACTATGCATGTGCGTGTCCGAAGAAAGCGACACTGGCGAACAATCTTGCTGCCTGATGGGATGGTGTAGACAGCACGAGCTGCGGTGCGTGTCGCTCGCGCACAGTGTCATGTGATATGCGTGGAATGTCTGGCCCAGTCTGGCCAGCACGCGCGTCATGAGCACAGGCAGTACGATAATAGTACACGCAGCAGACGCAGCAACTGATGCAGCAATACACTGTCTAGCTGGCTCTTGCTGAGTTGCGTGCGGAGCCGTGAGGGCGGTCTTCACGCATCGTTGGCATACGCTTCAAGTTGAACATGATGCAGCTGCATGCAGAACGGCACTGAGTTGCCACAACAGCTCAGCTGTTCGGCTACGGACGCTAATCTGTTAGAAAGCGTTACCTACTGACTCTGGTGTGCCCGGCACCCTGTGAACAACAGCAGTCGTGGCTGACTAGCTGGCTCAGTCCAGCGTTCGTCTGTGCGGGAAACGCACCAACGCCCTCGCCAATCACGCGCAGCTGAGCTGTATCTTCGCTATCAGGTATAGGCGAGAATTCGAAGATTTGTTCTGGTGCTCCTACCGCAGGAAAGCCGTGCTCCCCACGGCCCACCTGGACCGTCCCGAGAGCCGAAAAAGAGCTGCCGTCAGGACTGCAAACAGCGCCTTGTCATCAGCAGCACCAGTAGACTGTGTTTTGCAGATCTATGGTGATTACGCACCATTTGACCACAAGGGCCATGTTATGTAAGCCCGTGTTAGCTTGGGCTGAGCGCTCCTATGTCGAGGCAGTGTGGCCGCAAGGCGAAGTGCACTCGATGATGCGTGCTCCTCATGTATCAGTGGGACATAGCTACGCCTGGAATAGAAACCGCTAGGCTGCGAATGCCATTTCGGAGCGAGATAGGGAAACTGCATCTACACGTGCACGCGCCCCCCTGCAGCACAACGCGAAGGACAACCATCGCGAATCAGACCGTGGCAGTTTTTGCTGACTGTCCAGAGTGGGAGTAGTCAGAATGCAGCGAGAGCGGGCGTTCATGTGCCTGCGTCATTTCTGCCCGCGTTACCTCTTCCGCGTGACTGCTGCATCTGCGCCGTGCAAGCTTGACCTTTTCTGGGCGCATCCCCATGAGTTTGCAATTGCAGGCCGCAATTTGTGTTGTATACAGGCAAACCCTCCATTCTCCATAATCTCCTCACTGAAGGCAACAGTTGCCTGTGTTGACCAGGAGGGCGAAGCAGAACAAAAGAGCGCAGGATGGTATTGAATGCGCGCCTATGCACAGCAACCCCGGGTTCAACGCAACTACATGTTTACAGGAAATTACAAGCACAAGCGCCATAGTTCGCAAACGAAAAAATGCATGGATGGCTTGGCTCTGTCGCGACAGGTCCCCATGCGACACATATTTGACCACCATCGTCTACCAACTGCGGCAGGCGTGCAGCACACACGCCCACGACGCCGGCGCATCGCAGGTCTACACCCCTTCGCTCCCGTAACTGCCCCTCCCATAATTGCGAGCGGCTGGCAACTCGACAATTGCGCAGCCAGACAGACACAGCGCGCTGCAGCGCTCTGCAGGTGAAGACACCGATGCCGCACCTGCAGCCACAACAGCGGCGCCCGAGCACCGCCTGTCTACGACCCCTTCTAGATCACAACACGGCACAGCATCACGACCTCAGGCGGCGCACAGCGGCCTTTCTCGCGACCCTACCATGCCCTGGCAGCATCAAGCACCAGTGCCTTGCATACCAATGTCTGGCAACGCCGTCCCTAGCATCCCCTGCCAGAGAAACCACCCAACACCACGCACGCTGGCCCATGGTGTGGGCGCCCACACAGAGAATAATAGCATGCAAATGACTGCTTGCACTGCCGCCTCAAGTCAGCAGCATGAGAGCGCACACACCAGTGCAACAGCGAACTGTTCAGTGCGTCTCGATCCAGCACGATGTCGTGACGATCGGTATTCACGACCGCCAGGTACAGCGAGAGCCTCTGTGTGAAGGGCTCCGGTTGAAGTAGAGGCACAGCATGCCACAGCGTGGGCCATGGATCGAGGGCCACACCAGCATCACTGAATCCGTGTTCACACAGCAGTGCTGAAAGCACTGCATGGGGCAGGCACGACTGCAGACAAGGGTTGGCACTGCACATGCACAAACGTGATAGGTTCGCGAGCTGTCTCACTGTAAAAGCCGTGACCCAGTCGGCGCACGCACACACACCTCCCACGCTGTGCGTGCTGCCTCTCAGCTACGTCACAGCCGTGACCCAGCAGGCGCACGTTCACAAGCCTCCCGCTAGGAGGAACGAGCTGCCTCTCAGCTGCGTCACAGCTGCGACCCCGCGGACACCCCCTGCCACTGCCACAGCGCTTCTGGCATGCGACGGCACGTAGAGAACGTTCCAGCATGCCACGGCATCGGCGGCTGGGCATGGCCCGGACCTGCGCTGAGGTGCGCTGGTCACAGCACCCCAGCGCAGCACGCCGCTACGCCCGCACCGGTGTCCACATGCGGCTGCATCACCAGACGTGGAGGCCTGCATACCTGGTCGCAGGTAATCAGCGCCTCCCATCGGTGGCTACGGGCGCACGCGCCCTTCTCAGTCTGCCATCTAGCCACCGTCTAGCCACCTACACCGCCCAGGTGTCGGGCGCCGCGGTAGGACAGCGGTGGGGCGCCGCAGCGGTTGCCCGCCGCTACAGTCCGCGGCGGACGTCCGCAGGAGTAGGGCGCAGCGGTAGGGTGCCGTTGTGGTCCGCAGCTGTGACACGCCGCTGTGGTCTGCAGCGGTGGCGCGCAGCGGTCGGGCGCAGCAGCAGCGCGCGGCGGTAGTGCGCCGCTGTAGGCCTCAGCTGTAGGGCGCGGCTGTAGTCTGCAACTGTAGGGCGCAGCGATAGTGCGCCGCAGCGGCGTGCAGCAGTCGTCTGCCGCCGTAGGGCGCAGCGGGAGGCTACCTCTCACCCCCGGCCAGGATCATACGGACGCTGCCATGCATGAGCAGCGCGGGTGGAGGCTAGCTGTTGCGCTCGGCGAGGGTCATGAGGATCTCCCCTTTCATGGCCTTGCCGCTCGTCGCCTCCCAGATCTGCGCCGCGGCCTCCCACAGCGCCTGCGGCGCCTTTGGGGAGTCGAGGGGGACGGCGTCATGCCGCGACTTGGACTCGATGAAGTTGCGGATGGCGACGCCGACGTCGGGGTGGTTGATGGAGTCGACTCCGGACTTTGCTGCAGCATGGCGGCCGCGGGTGGGCGTGGGGCAGGGGGCGATCGCATGAGATCACCGCGCAGACGCCGGAGCGACGACGTCAAGGAGGAGGTGTCGTGCACTGGCAGTCGCGCTGATGCGTGTCACATGCGCATGCATGCGCTGATGACGTGTTTGTTCATGCATGTGCGTGGATGCATGCGGGAGGGTGGGTGCTCCCAATGCCATGGTGCTGTGGGCAGCTGAAGGGATCGCCCCCGGGCGCTGCTGAAACGCGCGGCGCGCTGTTGAGCAGATTCTGCGACGCAGTCCACCACAGACATATTGATATAATCTGTCCCTAGGTATACCCGGCAACATGTGGCTAGAGGTGGGGGGCGGTATGGTTGCTGTGTCGGCTACGGGCAGGTCTACAGCGATTGGCAACCACGGCACAGGCTGCTGCGGCGTGCGTGCAGCGCGCTGTGGGCCACGCAGGCGGCGCACCGTGCCATGCGGCCGTGGCCTCAAAGCGCTCCTTCTCGAGCTGGTACTGCCCGATGATCTGGCTGTTGATCTTCTGCATCTTGGTCTTGATCGTCGCCTCGGCAGACCACGTGGTGAGAACGGGCAGCATCGTGCCCCACAGCATCTTCTTCGCGCGGTTCGTGTTGGCGGCCTCCTCGGCGTTGATGTAGAAGGGCCGCGTCAGCAGCTCGAGCTTCGCGGCGAGGTTGGACGGCATCTTGCGCTTGGACGCCTGGCCGGGGGGGAGCTCGTCGGGGGGCGCGGTGACGGCCGCCTCGGCGCGCAGCTCCACCAGCGCCCGCCGAAACTCCTGCGCGCACGCCTCACAAGTACTCCCAACCAGTTCAAGCACAGCCAAATTCACTCCCCACATGCATATGTGGCTTGCAGCGCTTCGCACTTTCATGAAACTCCTGCGCGCACGCCTCACATGCCGGCACGACGCAACTCGACGGAACACGACGGAACTCCTCACATGATGCATCAGGGCGCTCGCCACAGACACTCACAAAGCTGCCTCGTATCATACTTGTACATAACCACAAGGTTTGCGAGCGCCGATGCAGTGGGGAACAAATCAAAATGGTTTGATCCGTACGAAACCAATGGGGGGAACCCAAACGAAAAAGAATCGAGCGTGCGGACTCATTGCAACGCAGAGGCGGACAGCAATGCGGGTGAGCACGGGCGGTAGCGCACTCCTGAGGGAGTCCACCCAGGTAGCGTCGCGCTCTCGGTCTCCGGAACGTCCACCGGCAACGCGAGGATCTCGTTCGCGTGCGCCTCCATGTCGACCTTGGCCGACGTTGTCCCAGAGAGCGGCCGCGAGTCCGCGGGCGCGTCAGACGCCAGGCCTGCTGTGGCTACAGGGGGGTTGCAGCCGGCGGCATCGCTGCCGGCGCCGGGGCCGGTTGAGGTGTCCAAGGACGCGGCGCGGGTGTCTGGGACGGCATCGGCGGACGGCGCCGACGCTTCGGGACCCGCAGATTGACCCTACAACGCATGCTCTGCCCATCCGGCCCGAATCTGGAACAATCTAGGACAGATGCATAATGAAACGGGCGATGGGCGCAGTTATAACTCGCACTCCGTTGAGCAGCTCTCTCAGTGCTAGCAGGTGGGCAGGTGCAACACAGTGGGAGACCCCCCATCTGCCAACTTGCCCGCAGGCGCTGCTGTGATGCAGGGCATCATACAAACCTCACCATATGCCGTCCGCACACACGCCGATGTCCGCGCCGTCACACACGCCGATGTCCGCGCCGTCACACACTCGCCTGGCGACCACGAAGGCTACAGGTCTCTGTGAGCTTGCGGAACATGATTGTGTGGCACACGCGTGCACGCTAGGTTGGCGGGCGTCCCATGCATGCGCAGCAGGCTTGGAAACACTGCTCACTGCATACCAGCATGCCTGCACACCAGTAGCCATGCATGCACTCTGCAGCCAGTCCGCAGCCGGGTGCGGATCGTGGCATCCCCCGAGCTGGCTGGGGCACTGCCGTGCTGGGTGCTGCGCTGTGGTGAGGGCGCACCGTGTTGGGCCGGGCGGGAACTGCGGCGGGTGGGGAGGAGCTAAGGAGCTGGCGGGACCGCATGACACCGATCTGGGGGGATGGCAGCGTGGACTGCGCCCGCGACGCGGCGGCGGAGTCGGGTGCTGCGGCGCCGCTGCCGCCGCGGCCACCGGGTGGCGCGGTAGGGACCGGGTCGCCGGCGGATGACTGGACCATCATGATGGCTTGCTGTGCGATGCTGAGGGGCTCTGCTGGTGCTCGCGTGGCCGCGGGGCGAGCGGGGGAGGGGCGCTTGGGCTCGCGGGCCGGGTCTCCAGGTGGGATGGATGACAGGGAGGTTGTGGCTACAGGGGCGCTGGGTGGAGGTTCAGCTGCTGCCTTTGCTGCGGCCTGCAGTGTGGCGCACAGTTGGCACACACAAGCACCTCGGTCGAAATCACATAGTCACGAAAGGCAGAGGTTAGATATGGGGTGATGGGCAGATATTCTGCATGTGGCGTGCAAGTGTGTACGTGATGGTGGGCGGCCAAATGTCGTGTCGCTAACCATCATGGTGACCTGCGGCACAGTGCACACAACAGCCGATTGACGCATGGCCAGTTTCGGCAGCGGTACGCCGTGATAAGAAGTAATGTCGCGGTAGGCTGGTATCGGTGCATACGCATCCAGTGGCCACGCTTCTGATACCGAAGTGTAACTGCTGCACCGGGCTTGATGGCAATATGTGAGCCTGTGTACCAGCATTCACTCACAGGTTGCCCGGGACCTGTTCACACAAGAAGTGAGAGACACAACCATGAGCAGGTATCTGCTGCTAAATGTATGATGTTGGAAAACCGCCAGGTTTGCTTGGTGCAAATGGGGTGTGTAGGCAGTGCCGTGTGCCAGCTCAAAGGGTATAGACACACACAGAGTGCACTCCCAGTCACCGTTACTGCATTAAAATCTAGAACATCATGCGACAGACGGACCATTGCTCACCTGGGACTTGGCTTTGGAGGCAGCCGAGCCTCTGCCCTTTGACTGCTGACCCTCTTCTGCAGGCGCTCTCTTCTTGCGGGGCTTATAGTGTGCAACGACATCAACTTTCTCTCCAACACGTTCTACTGATCCGGCGTTCACAAAGAAGCCTTGATGTTTGAGTTTGCGTTCGTCTCGCATCTCCATCGCCTCGATGAACTGTGCACACGCGCTTCCTCGGAATAGTGGCAGGAAATGCAAGCGTAGAAAGGGCAACGTCCACGGGACAGATTTGTGATTCTTTTGTGATCATGGTCAGGGATGCGCGGTGAAATAGAATTCGGCTGGCTTTACGGCATACCTCTGAATCGTCTATGAAGTCGTCGTTCAAGTCGTACTGATCTTTCGGCCCGCGGGTACTCTGGTACGTCTCCTCCTTGTCCTCTTCACCCTCTTCATCCTTGTCGTTGTTGTCGTCCTCTTCCTGGACGGCTCCCTCAACATCGTCCCCGTCAGCTGCTTGCTCTCCCTTCTCCTCGTCGCTGTCAACCGCGTCTTTGCCAGTCACGGCCACCATGCGCTCTCGCTGCACTCTTCTCTCGATTCGTTGGATTGCCCTGAGCATCTGGGTCCCTGCATAGTGATATCCTAAAACGATGCCTTGAACTGTAGTCCATGGCAGCATATCGGAATGCCACCACACTCCGATGATCGATGAACAACAGATAGGCTTAAACTGACGAACCATGCTCTTGAGAGGCAGCGTCGCCGCCATCAGATGGGCCCTCTGTAGTTTTCTGGCTGCCATGCAAGCCCTGCTCATGCTGCCGACACGGATCTGGTAGTCTAGCTCCTTTCTGCTGCAAAAGTTTACGATAATTGAAATCATATCCATCACTCAGGCTCACCCAAATGCGACGGCCTGGTTCTGGTGCAGGTACATCTGAATTGTTGACGTGCTGGGTCACGACAGCAACGGCTGGCAGCGGATTGGCCGCCTCAGCAGACTCATCTACAGCTATGGGGGCAATACGACGGCGCTTTACTGTCATGATTTCTCAGCATGGGTCGTTGGTGATCTGTACGCCAGGCAGGCTGGTTACGACGCTGTCTACAACGATGCGTGAGAACAAGCGTGAAGGTGGCATGTGCATCCACGCTGTTGGATTAGACAGAATGCACATCAACACACTCTAAACAGAGTGCAGAGGCACGAGCGGCAGGACGGACGTTGCAACGCGTTGGTGCAGTACGCTGTGCCAGTTTTGGCGTTTTCTGCGGGGTTTCATGTTTTGTTTTTCGCTGAATCCGATAAGACATGTGTGCCCGGCCGGGTCGATATTGCAAGTCCGCAAACGCTCTTGAATGACACTCATGACACGATTGCTCAGACATGCTTCAACGTTGTGCCTGCTGCGGACCTCCCTATTGCGTTGCATGCTTGGCGGCTTCATTGGCGCGAAAGAGTTGCACCATCGTTCCAGTTCTTCAGCTTTTGGTGCAGGATGATTGCCGGCTCTAGGTTCGACCACCCCTTCTGTCGATGACTTCATGAAATGTACTGCCATGTATTTTGCTCACATCGGGCCAGCATTGCAGGACCGCCACGGTCAAAGGAGGGACAGCACCTGTGGCCCGTCGCGACGTACGCTCCGCCATTCCCACCTCCGTTGCCATTCACCAGGGCTCAATCCGCAATAACATCGTGTTACTGGGATGTAGGTATCATGCGCAGTGCAACGTCGAACCAGCCGCAGGAGCAAGCCCAACTGGGACTTGGTCCGCAAGAGTGGAGAGTACCAGTCGCCCACACCCGCACCGTCCGACAACGGGTCATCGTACGGATCGTCATACGAACCATCCTATAGCAATGGTAACGGCAGCAGCTCTAGCTACAGCCCTCCTGCGCCAGCATACTCACCGCCCGAGCCTGCGCCTGCTCCCAGCCCACCACCTCGGGAAGTCCGCGTAGAGCCCCAATCCCTCCGTCGTACCAGCAGCACAAAAAACAAGTCGCATAAAGGCAAATGGAGAGGTATCGATGCCGGCATGGATCAATCAGACGACCAGGTGCGGCTGCTGATGCTAGCTTCTGAGGTAAACGAGGTGCTGCTGATTCGCATCGCGCTGCTCCCACCATCGTCGTGGTTGCCAATTTGTTTTTTTCTAACGGCTCATGGACTATGTCTGCGGGTCGGACGTTCTTCAGCGCTGGTGGGTTGGTATATTCCAGCATCACTGCCGTGTATGCGACTAGGCTTGCGCATTCGGGTCCAGGACACCCTCATTTCGCGCCCCGAAACCACTGCCAATGTCGAGTCTGTTGAGATGATTGCGGTGTTGATCCAAGCTGAGTTGCGGCGGTCTTTTCACAATACTGCTACACGTGGCGGACGCACGTGACGAATGCCATCAGGGTGATTCCAACACCTGTGGTCGTTCCTGGGATTTGATCATCATCAAATGCAAATTATAAGGTCTCCGTGCTTGCAGCAAGACATCATGCGCGGTCGCAACATGGTCGACACCATCTTCCAAGGCCAGTCCGGCAACGCGACCCACCAGGCCATCATGTCATCGGACGAATACCTCTCGCAAGCTCAGCGGAACTTCAATAATCTCGAGGATGGCTACTACATTTCGCCCTCGTTCTTGGACAAGGTGCGGCCTCCACCTGCACCAGGCCGTTCGGCGGGCTGCCTTTGCTGCACAGGGCAGCTTATGGCACACTGTTGCCAATCCCTGCTGCATACAGCTGCACTGCCGCACACCAGAGCTGGGTCCTAGGTAAATCATGGTCCCCACAGCATACTGTGTGACACACCAGAGCTGGAGCTGCGGTATCCTGCCATATGTGTCTGCATCAACTCTTGCGACGGTCATTGCTCTGCTGTCGCAGTAACACCCGCTTCGCCAGCCACACTGTTCAGTGCCACTCCAAGCCCATTATCTCGGGATATCCACTCCCTCTCAGATACAGGCGCACAGCGCGCCAGCAGCAATGCCAGCCCGTGCACATGGCCCAAGCCACCGGCAACACCGAGGCACCACCTCGCCCGTCTGCACTCGCACATACACCCCAGTGTGCCAACTCTTGTCCCCTTGCCATGACTTCTTTCCTCTGTGCTCTACCACCTTGTGGAGCATACCTCGGTATCGTATCTCACCCTGGTCGAGGTGTTACCTCACCTCCTGTGTCACCAGGTCACAGGTCACACCCACCCAATCAGAATGTTCCAGTGTTACCTCACCTCTCGCACCCTTGCATGTCCGTTGACAGCTGCATCGGTCTGCTCTGCACCAACGCATGTAGAGGTTGGGTGTTTGAACGCACCCACACCTCGTCTGTGAGAGAGAATCGTTACGTGTCGTCTGAAGCTGTGCTATCGTCTGAAGCTGTTCCGTACATCACGCCGTACTCATGCATGTGTAACGCGCGGTGCCCGTGTTGCAGATGACGGTGCACATCGCGAAGAACTTCATGGAGCTGCCCAAGATCAAGGTGCCCCTCATCCTAGGCATCTGGGGCGGCAAGGGCCAGGGCAAAACCTTCCAGTGCATGCTCGCATACAAGAAGCTCGGCATCAACCCGATCGTCATGTCCGCTGGTGCGCGCGCGCCTCCTACCCCCTCGCCCTCCATCAATGCCAGCACTTTCCAGTGTTTCCGGCTGCGTTCGGCTGACATTCAGCTGTTCTCGGTGGAGCAGCACACACTGCAGCGCCTGCCGAACACACTCACTCCGCTCGTTTCATCCGCATCTCGCTGCACTGCCGCACCACACCACTTTTGCGCGCCATGATGGCCTGCACGCCACCAGGCCCCTGTGCATTCATCCCAGTGTGTCTCACCCAGCGCCACGCATGCCTGCCTCTATGGTTCTACCACTGTGTAGAACTCTACTAGCATACCCCTGTGCCGTGCCTCGCTCAGTGTGTCACACCCGCACAGGCACCGCGCCCGCACCTCCTGGCCACTGAAATGCTGCCGCAACGCTTGATGATTAGTCCTCAACACACTCGCATCAACCCTCCCGCTTCAACAACCACTCGGATCAACCACCGATCGGCCACCTGCGTCAGACTCCCGAGCATGCATGCGCGCCATGCTCTAGCAGGCAGCACGCCAGGAGCTACCCTGAACAGTGTGTCACACCCGGCGCCGTCCAGGAGAGCGGCAACGTGCCAAAATCATGCCAAAATCCTCACTGCAACACACTGCAAACTAATGCCTATGATGGAGATATGTTTTGCTTGAAGCAGCGACAAGCAGAAGTCAGATGCCGCGAGGCAGAGCTCTTGTTGCGCGATTGCAACTGCAATCACTGCACAACGCCATGACAGAAGGACATCTTCCCACACAGTAGCCCCAGCCGAAATCAGTGTCCAGGAGAGATGGAGAGCGGCAACGCGGGCGAGCCCGCACGCCTCATCCGGCAGCGGTACCGCGAGGGCGCGGAGGTCATAAAGAAGGGTGCGATGTGCTCCCTATTCATCAACGACCTCGACGCCGGCGCGGGCCGCATGGGCGACATGACGCAGTACACCGTCAACAACCAGATGTGCAACGCCACGCTGATGAACATCGCCGACAACCCGACCAACGTACAGCTCCCGGGTGTCTACAGGAACGACCCCATCCCCCGCGTCCCCATCATCTGCACCGGTGCGACCTCTCTGCCCTTTTCGTTTCGTCCCTTTTCGTTTCAGTTTGTCCCAGTTTGTGAATACACGGCAGTAGGCCGCCCGGCGTGCCAGGCGTGTCCGAATAGCTGGTGTGTTTTGCACAGCAAGGTCGCTTGGGCTGGACACGGAAGTTCATCCCGTGAAGTGTTGGCACCGGGCGGCCTGCTGCGTGCGCTGTGCGTGTTGACTGCTGCATGCATGTAATCAGCTTGTGCTGCTAGCGGGATGTGCGTGGCGGGTGATGCATGCACGCTGTGCTTCTGCCAGCGAGCGGCCGCGATGAGGCCGCGATGAGGCTGCTCATGTATTCGTACTGTCTGACGCTACCCAGGCACCGCGCGATGTGACGGCCAATGAAGTGACGGCCGAGTGCGGCCGCAGCTATTCCTACGAAACACACTGCATGTATGCATATGCCTGAGTGTGCACAACAGACACACAACCCGGCGAGTGCCGTCGCGGCTCTGTGATGTGGGCCTCGTTCGTGCACGCCGCTGCAACATGCCGACTGTTGCCCCATGGAAGCTGTTACAACACGCCAGCTGTCGCCACCCGCCGTGTCGGTCGGATACGAGCGCTCTGTAGACACGCACTGACTCTTTCTCTTCCGGCGCAGCACACAGCGCCGGGCGAACGTTCTCCAGTGCCACACCGTGCCCACGCGCACGCATGCTGCAGCCGCGGCCGACCGCCTCGCCGCCCCGCGCCTGCGGTCATGCGTGCGCGCACATATCTGCAACCACAGTCAACCATGCTAGTGGCCGTGACCGTCAAACATTACTCGGTCATGCGTGCGCGCACATCTCGCCTACCTTGTGTACCTCACACACCCCCCCCCCCCCCCGCCCATCAGCGCCGTGCAGTCACTCCACACTCCTACATCAGAACCGGCTGCTTGCCATGAATCTTGCCTGTGTGTTCTACCACCTTGTGGAGCATACGTCTGTAACGTATCTCCGCTACATCAGAACCGGCAGCTTCGCCGCTCCGATGCGTTCCAGCTTTCACTCACTCGCTCGTTCGAGCTCACTAGCACGCTGTGTTCCCCCCTGAGCGGTATCACCCCACCAAGCACCCGCCCTGTGTCGACGCTCTCAAACGCACTCCTGTAAAGGAGTCTCCTGCCAGGCAGGCCCACGCCGACCTCGAGATCCCCAGAGCATGCGCCCCGCTGCAGGGAACGATTCCAGCACGTTTTACAGCCGTGATGCCACAGCTGTGCCTGACCGCGCGCTGTGCGGTGCTGTGCAGGTAACGACTTCAGCACGCTGTACGCGCCGCTCATCCGCGACGGCCGCATGGAGAAGTACTACTGGAACCCGAGCCGCGAGGACCGCATCGGCGTGTGCTTCGGCATCTTCAAGGACGACAACCTCACCCGCGGCGACATCGAGTACATCGTCGACACCTTCCCCGGCCAGTCGATCGACTTTTTCGGCGCGCTGCGCGCGCGAGTGTACGACTCGGCCGTGCGCGAGTTCATCGAGCAGCAGGGTCTCGAGGGCCTCGGCAAGGGCGTCCTCGTCAGCACCCGCGAGGGCTTTGAGTTCCCGGCTCCCTCGATGGACCTCGTGTGCAACCGCTTTCTTTCCTTTGCTCACACCCTCTTCTTTCACGAGCACCTCGCACTCCTGCATTGCATGCGACCTTTATTTCTTTCTTTCTACCTTTTGGTTTCATCCCACCCACATCTCAGCATGACTGACAGGTTTGGAATTGTGGCGTGAGGCGCCTGCATGCTCCCGCACCATGTTGTGTGACGCACACGTGGCTGTCCCGACCATGCATACCTTTCCGTGGTGTATTTCTGTCCCTCAATGTTTGAATATTGCTCGGGCCCCAGTTCTTTACAACTGTGGCCGTCCGTAGCACAGCCGCTAGCCGTGCCACACATGGAATCGGAATGCGTGCACGATTGAACCCTTGCTGTTGACCACAGACAAGCTGAGCACAGGCATGCATGCAAAGCGCATCGAAATTACTCCCCTGGTGCTCTCCTCGTAGCACAAAGGACAGTATCCGGTGCTACAGTGACCAGTCCTGCTCTTCCATCGTCGTATGCGCTCCATGCATGTCGACTCCACGGCGGGCCCACACCTGAACCGACGTTCTGAATGACACATCCACCCTTGCCCTTCCACACCGTCGCACCCTTCCACTCCTCACCACTGTCAACTCTCGCGCCATAGGCCCCCTGATGTTGTGATCTTTTCGGTCCACCAACCAAATCAAGCTTATTGCGCACATCCCTACTGTTCACCCTTTTTACCCGGCAGACAGTTCTGAAGACTTGGATCGTGTATGACCCTGTACCTAGCGTCTACTCGCCTGCTCGATCTACCACCTTGTGGAGCTTGCCTCTGCAAGGTTCCTCCAGTTCCTTTGTTTATAAACACCACCCGCTGTATCTTTTTGACTCATGCTGCGCGCTGTGTGCTGCAGGACACGCTGCTCGCCTTTGGCCAGCTCGTTGTGACGGAGCAGGAGAACGTGCGCCGTGTGCAACTCTCCAACGAGTACCTCAACTCTGCCGCCCTCGCTGGCAAAAAGGGATCCTCCATGCCCGAGCGTGCCCGGTAAGCTGCTTGCGAACACATCGTAAGCTAATCACCCTTGTGTGGCCATGCGCTAAACCGATTTTTTCAGGAGCCCGGGTCGGCGGCCTGTGTGCGAGAGTGCCGCACCCACCCCTGATGAGCGTTTGATGATCTGATGCGGCGAGCGACCCGGTTCCGGACGTGGCACATCTGGCCCGGCAAAATCGCTGCTGGGCCAGCTGGATAAGAGAGTAGGGCACACTGTGGGCAGGAATGAGGGCCTGTGTGACACATGCGGCAGATGGCGGCGGGGCAGGGGGATGGCAGACGCAGTCGTGCTGTGGCCGTTCCGGGCGATTTCAGCAGGCACCGTGAGAGGGTGGGGGAGGGGGGGAGATCGACTATGCTGTGCGCGCCTGTTATTGGCGTGGCGAGCGCGCCTGGCATGAGTAAGGGGTGAGAGGTGTGAACTAGCGTTTAGCGGCTCGAAGCGTTTAGCGGCTCGAAGAGGTTAGCGAGGAGAAGAGGCTGAGCGGGCTGCGGGCGAGCCAGCGGTACAGTCTGCACATGCGTGTTTTGAGGTCCTTTCAGGAGGTGGCGCGCGCGGAGGCGGGTGCCTGTGCCGTGTCTCTCTGCTGCTGTGTAAGAACGAGACACGAATCGAATCGTG
>JALKAD010000157.1:585886-600971 GCA_024500015.1 Ulva compressa
GGCCGTGCAAACCTTGGCTGGCTCACTTCAAAACCGTCGCCATGTAGTCCTCATGCCGTCCAAAATATGCTAACGAAGCTGTGCAAGTGCGGACTATAGCATGCTAGAGAGATCTGATGCAGCTGACTTGTGCTCTGCATGCCACCTTGTACGTACACAGATTGTTCGGACGGTTCTTGTACACTCCGCCGTGCCTTGCAAGTACACAACGACGACGACAGACTCGTCAAAGAATGATGCCATCACGGCGGTTCTACAAATGGTACAGGCTCTGAAAGAGAAAGACGGGGTGCTGGCACAGGTTGTGTCACAGAAAGACGAGCTGCGAAAACGGCATGAGTTGGTGGTGGCAAAGACGGACAAAGTGTGATGATTGAGTGATTCTAGGTCAATAAGAATGATCATGCCGTGTTTTGGTGGACATGCACTTAGATTGTGTGCATGGGTCTGTCCTTTCCTTTTACATTCGGGCACCAAAACGTTTTTGATTCTCACAGGTAGATGACGCCAGCGCAGCTGAGCTGGGTTCAAGCAGACCGAGGAGCAGGAATAACAAAAGGGTTGTCTCACAGCTTTCTAGCTGTGTAATGTTGGTGCTGATGGAGTTGGATGATGTGTGTGGTGCAAGTGAGGTCCATGTTAGCATGGGCTTGCACTGGTGTGTGTGAGGGGAGGTGAGATGACACCTCTCCGGCCCGAGAGGGTCGTTTCAGAAACTTTTGCAACTGCTGACGCAGCGTGACGGCAGCCAAGCTACGTTGCGTTGAGCAGGCTGCTCTGCTTCTGTCCTGCCTACTGGTCACTCTGTTGTTGACCACAGAGTGCACATGACTTGGTCCGCACTGCAACCGCGGCCAGGGATACGCAAAGGCTTCATCAATCGCAGCACGCTGCATGTTCGCGCGTTGCTGTCGCGAAAAGTTCCTACAGTTGAATCTACGCGCAAGTCACGCCCGCCTGTTATCACCAGTACCATCCGTGCACTCGATCACATCAACACAGATATATGTGAGCCCTGGATATCCAGGCGTAATGGCACCGCGATCCATGCGGAGTGGCGGGAGTGGCTTGTCTGAATCGGAGCGCCCATTTGCGATTAACAACGACTGGGGTCGTGCATGCATTGCCTAGGCTATGCATGCATGGTCATTGTGTCTAGAGGCATCTCAACTGCGACAGCACAATTATTAGTCCTTCACTGGATCTCATGGTGTTGCACTTGTTGTGTGGTGAATGAGATGGCACGTAGTTGTGCTGCGACTCTGCACGCACCATGTTGCTGCACGTGTGCATAACATGATGGTAGCTGTTGCTGCGACATGCTGTGTGGACCAGAGCTTAGGTGCCATGGGAGTGGAATTTGAATGCCGGTGTAGCGGGAGCAGATCTGGTGTGAGGGACATCCAATATGGAGCAATGTGCTGTAGTGATCTGCTGGTGAAGGGTATATAAGCGCTGTGCAAGGTCAATGCAGACATCGTGACCTAACAGATGTCTGCGTTGACCAAAGCATGCACAGGTGAGCTGCCCAACCCCGATCCATGCATGTGCTCTTTTGTCTATGTCTATGTGAGCGTGGTATGTACACGCTGCATTCAGTGGGTATGATGCATAGGTGTAGCTAGTGTGGAGTGGACCAGCCGACAGTCTGGCACACACGACCTATAGGCTATAGCTGATACAACCTGTTTCATCACACAAAGCCATCCAAGGAGCTACTAAGACGCTGCGGATTGAGATGCAAAGAAGCCATGCAAACAAAAAAAAACGAAGGTCGTTTGCGCAGGTCGCAAGATTGCAACATGTCTTTGCTTAAAGAACTCGGTAAATACACATGCAAAGACGCTCTGGAGGAAATACACAAGCATATTTCAGATCAAGGTACACTTGACATTGTTTCATTCACAGCATGCCGACTTGAAGTTTGCATGTCCTCTTGCACCCACACCAATCCCAACGATATTGTGCCTATGCAGATTCTATCAACTACGCATGGGCCTCAGCGTTCAAAAGGGACCGGAGCTTTGGGTCCGGCCCCAAAGCTCGCCAAGTGCGTCAAGACAGCACTTGGCAATAATGTCATGCCAGAAGAGGCAGATACGTATATCCAAGAGAATATGTGGAAGCGGCTGTGCGATCATGTGCATAAGCAGCTGTCCGCCGAGCAAAAAAATGAGCGTGGTGATGCCTTGGTGTTGCCAAAGTTACCGACAAAAGATAAATTCTTGTTGAAATGCATGTTGGAAGCCTACAATTACCTTGTTGTGGAAAGCAAAAATGCCAAAATGGTTTGACTAGAACGCTGTTTTGCATGTATTTTGGCATTTTTGCTTTCCACAACAAGGTAGTTGTAGGCTTCCAAAATGCATTTTAGTTATTTATTTATCTTTTGTCGATAACTCTGGCAACACTGAGGCATCACCGCGCTCATTTCTTTGCTCGGCGGACGGCTGCTTATGCACATGCTCGCACAGCCGCTTCCACAGATTCTCTTGGATATCGTATCTGCATCTTCAGGCATGACATTATTGCCAAGTGCTGTCTTGACGCACTTGGCGAGCTCTGGGTCTCTTTTGACCGCTAAGGCCCATGCGTTCTTGATCAAACAAGCCTGATGAACCTCCTAAGAACAGTACATCGCGCAATGAGGCAGACAAAAGTGTTACAAACACGAAATGCGCGAATGCAGAGAATGGGCTCGTCGATCAGTTCCGCTTCACGCGGCACAAAATCGGGCCACAATGCATGTCTGCCATGTGTCAACTTCACCAAGACATAACTTCCAAACCCCAAGACAGAATTCCATGATCTCGAAAGATTCCCCAGCCATTTACTCTTGTGATTACGGATATTGGTGGGGGGGTGTGATGCGAGTGGTGGGTGATGGTGGTTTTCACTGCACCGCCAGCGCTCGGTGTCGTTGACAGCCTGAACTAGCCCACTGGCCAGCAGTTTGGCACGCTACTTGCAGCATGAGACGAGGAAATGGTCCAGGAATACTCACATGTTATGTTACCGGCCCTATCTATACGTTTTCTGTTGCATGATCCGAGTCAGGCGCGACGGTCGCAGCACTTTCGAACGTCTCTCCCTTCTCGCTTTCTACGCACCCACGTAGCTTCCGCTGATCCCGAAGTAATTAGTCTGTGATATGTAAAGATTATGCATGGGTTGTTGCGGGCACAGTCCGGTATTGGTGCTTTCTGGTGTGCTGTGTTCACTGGTCGGACGGTGCGTGAGCTTAACAGCTCGCGAGGCAAGTACGCCAATAGAGATCAGACCGCTCTTTCTGAAGTTGGTGCTGGCTCTAATATAAGTCGTCTTAGAGGTGTGTATGCCAAACTTCGTGGGAAAACAGAGGCAGGGCTTGGGCTACAAGAGAGTATCCATAAAAAACGCAGCCACCTTAGAAACCATCCCCGTCCAGAAAGCCCTCATTCGTCATGCTCTCACCCTTTGTATAGCCTACCATTAAGACTACCTGGACCTGGTGCGGGGGAAGGCGACGTGGGTGCCCTCCAACAACAAAGCGACTGAATCAGTGCACATCACCCACCAGCAAGGACGCCCAGCAGTATGCGAGATCCAGACCCGCATGGATCTCATGGCATCTGTGTTGGTAGGCATGTTCACCTGTGCAGAGAACTGTGTGGTTGAGGGTCTACAGGTTCAGGGTGTGCGCAACCTGAAACCTCTCCTTACCGATCTAAGCATTGCAACGACAGATGCTGGGGGCTACCACTGTGCTGTGCGAGTCACACAGGGCACTGCCGCACACATATGCGAGGCTACGGCTGGCGGAGGATGTGTGATGATCGTAATGGGCAGAACGTGTCAACCCAGCTGCGGCATGCTCTCGAGATTGTTGAGCACCTGCGCCGGTACCATCGTCTGACATGGCGGTCCATCTTGCACAGATTGATTTTTCAGTATCTGTCAGCGTCGGATGTGAGGACGAGCCGCTCGCAGGGTGTGGTTGCATGCATGGGAGGGCATTCGGTCAATGGCATTCGGTCTGCACATGCTTTCGAGCGTTCTCACCACTCGTCAGAGGCGGCCGAGGTGGAGGTGACGATGAGGGGCCTGTATGGACGACCGGACGGGCGCCCGGAGGACAGATATGCTGAGTACACACGATTGGGCATGCTGTTTGCCGAGTGGGGAGCAGTTACGGAGTGTTTTCGGGCGGGGTTCAAACCCATGGCTGTCCCATGCGACCGTGTTGAGGGGAGATTGCAGTTTGTTGGGGTAGCAGCTGATTGCGCTGAGGGAGACGACGATGATGCTCGCATGGCATCTGAATCTTTGAATGCATATGTGCGATGAGGGTGACGACGATGATGCCATGCGAGCAGAGCCACATGATGCAGCAGTTGCTGATCTGCGTGGTGCGCATGAGGTGGTGGGCGAGAGCGCTGAGCGCACTGCGGAGGTATTGCGCCGCCAGGCGCTTGCCGTTCAAGTGCAGAACCGGGAACAGACAAGCCCGTTCGTGGTAGTTGTCGAAGCACCTGCGACAGTGCTGCCCCCTGGCATGACGCATGATGCTCGGCAAGAGTACCTTGCTGATGCTGTCTTAGATGATGGGTGGGAGGCATGGCAGTTGATCCAGGTTCAGAGTGTCCTCCAGGTGGACGAAAACCAGCATGGAGATGCTGGTAGAATTGACAGGCAAGTCTGAATGTGAGTATGTGAAGATGGGGGACTGGTACATGTATAGGGCAATGCACCAAGCACCTCTTAAATGGTCCACATTCTTGACACCATGAGTGGGCGTGCGCATGCATCCGTTGAGCAGCTTATGATGGTGGATGTGAAGCTCCGAAAGAGAAGGAATGTACATGGAGAGTGGGAGCTTGCATGAGCAATGGGCTTGAGCACTGCCTGAAACCAGACATGGCAGCTGTATGCAATACCAGACGTAACATCACCAACAGAGCAGTGTGAAAGTACAAATCATGTATAACAGACTTCTGAAAACGTGCGAAGGCCATCGAGCGTGTTCTTGTTATTGTAAATCGGTGGCAGGGAAACATGCCAACTGTGGTGCTCAAGGGCAGTTCTCCTCTCACGCAAGTTGACATGGCATAAACAGTTTCGCACTGAGCCCCCGCAGAGAACACAGGACATATGTATACTATCATTCTGCTTGGCCTCCACCGTCGCCTTTGGCTGGTCGCGGCCCGCGCGTGCTGATCAGGGAAGGCCGTTTTGAGCGTTGTCACTGGCCCAGCCGATCTACGCGGCCGTTTCCGAGTCGAAGACGTGGCACGGACAGTATATATACATGATAGAACAAGCGAGTTGAGTTCAGATGGCTGATCACGCACTGACTTGTCCTGACTTTGGCCCATGCAAGGCTGAGAGGGAAAGTTACTTTTTGCAGCCCAGGATGACAAGATATTTTTAGCAATCACAGCTGCAAACAAAGCCAGCACGAAACTACAAGTAAAATGGCTGGAGACTCTATTTTCAGATCGTGATTTGGATGTGTTTGTGTCATGCAAGGTGTTGCCTAATGGGCAAAGCGGACACCTCTAGCCAACACTTTTCATGCCGCGATAGGCGGAACTGATCCGTCACATTTCAGCATATGTACTCATGCGACAACTCAGCAACCGCAATATAGCTGGCAATGACCAGCTCACAAATTCAACGCGATCGAATGACAGCATAAGCGAATGACACAGCCTCAGATGCGAAGTCTGTTGCCTGTGAAAAACTTGGATCAATCCATTGTTTGCATGCCAGTGTCGACCGCACTCCATACCAGTGTCAACTTGGAGTGCACCTTTCAGCATCCGCATTTGTTCAAGATTTGGAGCACCGTTCTACAACATATGCCTTTCTTTCCATAAGAGGTACACCAGAAGCTGTTGGTGTCATGTCATCAAGGCGGCAGAAGCCAGCTCTTGTATGCCTGCCTCAACATAGAACAACTGCATTGGAGCAGAGCAGCCGGAGTTCCACCGACCGGAGTTCAAACGGCCGGAGTACGACCCCATGGAGCATGCAGGGAGAAGGTGCCAGACTCATCCAAGAGCAGTAGTATATCTGTGAGAAACGTTACTGAGGTATCCTCTCCACACTGGTTGAATACAGCAAGCAGGTAAGTATGGCGATGCATCAAACACATGTACCACGGCCAAGTGCCGTACAAACGCAGAAACAAATGCACTTCAGTATAACGATACAGTTTCCTTGAATCGTTCTCTCACGTTACAAGCGTTTGCTGCTAAAAACGGCACACCTTGCCAGAGAATTACAATACCACGATCACATGCGCTTATGATACTAGATGCCAAACTCAAAGTAGCGAAATGATTTGCTGCAATGGGAATATAGTTTTTATGCAAGGAGATGCCCCCGTCTGGACCTCAACAGGCAGCTCACCTGCCATGGATTACTAGGTACTGCGCTAAGATCTCAGCTGGAAGCTGTGAAGCACTAGCAACGAACACCCACTCTGCGTGGCGAGCTGCTGCTCGCACCAGCCCAAAAACATCCAATCTCTGCACGGCCTCCAGCCTGCAGCACAGCTGCAGGCCCCTCTAGATACCGGAGGCCAGGGTTTACTAGAGTCCTTCGGTCCACCATCGCCACTCCCACCATAAGTAAAAGTACATTCCACGTTATCTTCCAGGCCGCATTGTGTGCACAATAGTCCCCATGACTGTGCACAAGCCAGGCTGTGAATCACACCAGCGTAGGACAGCACCATGTACATGCAGGACAAGTCCCAGGCTCAGCATCGCTCAACACAGGCAAGCTGCTCCAATTGTTGCATGAAGGCTCCTCTGGTAGGATGACCGGCCTAGGCCTGCAGCAGTGCGGGTCGGGCATGACCCACTCGTGTCGTGGTGCCTGCATATGGCGTGGTAGCTAGCGTGGTACCTGTTCCTGCGTGTTACTGGGCAAGTGTAGTTGTGACTTTGATTGCTTGCCACAGCCGATTCGGCCATTGACATGTGTGGCAAGTGCTATGCACACTTGACACTTTGCACAGATGGGCTTATGTTTAGGCACAGCGGTTATGTTGCAGCGTGCACTCAACAGCGCTGTGATCTATAGTCTCCATGAGGCTGCACTGAGTGTTGGACCGGAGGCAGAACATGGTTCCATGCGGTGACTGTGACAAATTTCCATGCACTGTGGACCTGTCAACGTCATTGGACCATGCTTGGCATGCTCACATGGACTGATGTCGCCAACGTGTGAACAACGGCATCGATTGTCATCAAATATGAGGGCTGCACTGGGCCTGACCCAGTTGCTGGATCGTTCGGTGGACCATGATGCGGGCGACCATGGCAGGGCAGGCGAAGGCTGGGGGAGCGCCCACTGCAAGCACGTGCGCAACGCCATTGACGCGAATACACTAGCATGGTGCAAAGGAGTTGGACCACTGAGGCTGTGCTCTACCTCAGTGTTGAACACACAGGAGCTTTGCGAGGTACACGAAGCAGCACACTGTGCACCAGATCTCAATAGCACCAGATTGTGACTGCACAAGATTCTGACCGCACTAGATTGTGATGGACCGATAAGGCCACATGCCTCTTTGACCCGTTCTGTACAGCGTTGCATCGTGTGCCTGCCACTACAAGCGGGTCAGTGGTTACAATTCTGGCATATGTTCTTTTGGAATCTGACTGACCCATGCACTGTGTCCTCCCACATTTGGCAGCATGCACAACAAGCCATAGTTCAACGCTGCTGTGAGTCGCTAACCCGTCAGATCAGGCCATGCAGGGACACCTGGCTCTCCTGTCGCACTAGGCCACCCGACTCGGCTTGTTCTTGACTGCCATGCGATCACCATCGAACACGGCCGCTGCCTGCTTTGCAGCAGGCAGCTCTGACTGACGTACCCCAACACACCCAGGGACACACACCCAAGGACAGCACAGGCACGGCGTTCATGCAGCAACGGCCGCCGCCACAGCGGCATCCAGTCAGAGGCATGCAGTCAGCTGACTCCCCCCCCCACGCACGGCGCCTCCTCACCAGGCGCGCAGCAGGAAGCCACAGCGGGCCCACGCAGACATGCCAGCAGGGCCTCGCAAAGCCACGGCCGACCACATGTGCCCTGAATCCGAAAACCAGCGAATCGTCGACAAACCCCCCACCCTGCAGGGCCCTGGTCTGGACGACCCACAGCCGGCTGCCACCCATCAAACCGCACTGTCACCAGCCATGCCGTCTGGTCCACACACCAGCCTCTCGACCGGTTGCTCTGACCGCCCGATGCTCTGACCGCCCCTGGCCACACCCACGAGCCACCCGCACGCGCAGCTCCGCCGCTCTACGCGCCAAAGTTGTCAATGATCGCAGCCGTGAAGTCTGTCGTCTTGGCGGTGCCGCCGAGGTCCGGCGTGCGGTACTTGCCCTCCGCGATCGTCTTGAGCACGGCGGCCTGGATGAGGTCGGCCTTGTCGACCATGCGCAGATGGCGCAGCATCATGGTGCCGGACAGCAGCAGCGCGGTCGGGTTGGCGAGGTCCTGGCCCTTGATGTCGGGGGCGGTGCCGTGGACGGCCTCCATGAGGGCGAGGCCGCCGGCACCGATGTTGCCGGAGGGTGTGAGGCCGAGGCCGCCGATGAGGCCGGCGCAGAGGTCGGAGATGATGTCGCCGTAGAGGTTGGGCATGACCATGACGTCGAACTGGGCGGGGTTGGACACAAGCTGCACGGTGCACGCACGAGTGGTTGCATGGTGCCCTATACTTGCAAATTAATGGACCGCCGTATCGGACGCTTGCTCTCAAACGTGTCCATCACAGCTGCTGTACTTGGGAATGCACAGCCAGAAATTCAGAGATGAGGGGCTTTGTGAGAGTATGGTATGATCCAGATGGGCGCCTGTGTGTGCGGGATGCAGAGCGAGGTGCAGACGACATTCATAACAGACGACGTTTATGTCGTCTAGCTGCCGCGTTGCCACCTCGAATGGGGGCATTGGCACAATTGATGGCAGAGTTGTGTCAAAGCACCGGTGACACCAGCAGCAAGACCATTGCTCAGGCCACTTGGCGGATGACCGAGAGAACAAAGGAGGGATTTTCATACCTGCATGCAGGTGTTGTCGACGATCATTTCGTTGTACAGGATGTCCGGGTAATCCAGAGAAGTCTCGCGGCAGCACTCGAGGAAGAGGCCGTCTGCAGCCTTCATGATGTTGGCCTTGTGCACGGCTGTCACCTTCTTCCGGCCGTTCTCGCGAGCATACTCAAAGGCGTACTTGGCAACTCGCGTGGATGCTTGACGCGTGATGATCTGCAGATGGTCTGTGTACTGGTTGGCTACACATCGGTGACAGGGAGGCTGACTGGTGCTGGAAGCACAAATCAGCACATTGCAAAAGCAGAAAAGCAGGCGGGAAATACCTTAAGAGACTCTACAACGCCTGGGACGACCTCGTGCTCCAGACCCGAGTACTCTCCCTCTGTGTTCTGCAACGAGGGGGGATGTGTGCAGGTCTCAGTCGAACTATACTCCCCCGAGCCTCGGAAGCGACGGCCTAACATCCGCAGCTTCATGTCAGCAAGAAGACTTTGCGGTGGCGTACCTCGCGGATCGTCACGAGGTCGACGTCGTCATATCTGGTTTTGTACCCGGGGATACTCAAGCATGGACGCACGTTTGCGTACAATTGCAGCTCCTTGCGCAGCGTCAAGTTCAGCGATCTGTGGCCTTTGCCAATTGGAGTAGCCATCGGGCCCTTCAGTCCGATGCCATATTTCTGCAAAGGGAAGAGGCGACTCAAGTGTTCAAGCCAGGAAGGTCACCATGCAAGCACGAGCGATTGCACGCCAAGGCTGCAATAGGCAGATTTCATACCAGCACCGAATCTAGATTCTCCCGGCTGACCATGCTGTTGGTCCTCTCGTCCACGTCTGTGCCCACATACTGCACGTCCCAGGTGATGGGCACGCCGGCTGATTTGAAAATCTTCTTTACAGAGTCAGCAATTTCTGGCCCAATCCCATCGCCTGTGATGTCATAATGACGTAAAAGGAGCTGTACGGAACAGCACGACTCGTGGTGAGATGGCGGTATCGGAGCAGACCTGGGAATAGAGTCGCGGTGGTTGCTTCCGTCGAGTACAGGCACCTCTGGCCAGCAGCCGCTGACAGCCTGGATGAAGAGCCGAGCAGACTGCGCAGCATTTTGGAGGCGTTCGGACAGTGGCGAATGCACTGTGTGGCGGTCAGAGCAAGCAAGGGGGCAGGCAACGCTGAAACAAACGCTGAGTAATAACTAATCTTTGCGCAACACAGATTCGAGAGAATTGATGCGCGCGGTGAGGCTAATTCAGTCTGCCTCTCTGGTTTGTCGGCCCCGACAGTATCGCGATCCCTCGGGTGGTGGCATGGAACGGTGCAAGCGCGCGCTGTGAATGGTGTTGCGTCGAGGGAGCGAGGGACAGGGATGTCCAAATCAACAATGCGTCGACCACAGTCCACCAGCCTGGAAGCGGAGAGCGTGATCATTACCCACGCTTGCAAGTCCTTGCCTCACACTGCATGATGTCCTACGATGCCACCTGTCAGACTGGCTCAGTGCAAACGTCAATTGTGTACAACGTCTTGCATCACATACTGTCTGTTTGGTGATTCCAGTAAATCGCATTTTACACCTAAACATATGAACAGTCTCTGCTCGATTGTCTTGCTCGCTTAGGGGTAGAGTTGAAGCCGGTCATGGGCGATCACGTCGCTGTCAGAACTCCGCTGGCGGAGAAACAACGGTCCAAGTCGAAGACCTTGCCAAATAAAGCCGGCTCACATCCTTCGACCGAAGATCTGCTGCATGTTTCCCCAAATGAGAACTCCGCGCCCTGTCCTGCCATGGGCAGGCACAAGGACGACGACGCGACAATTGAGAAGCTCAAGCAAGAATGCGAACAACTCAGACAACAGCTTCAGCTCCTTCAAGATGAAAGGGAGGAGGATCAACAGGGGATTGTTCGTGCACGCGCTGCTCTGGAAGAGAAGGAGTATCAGGTGAGGCCTGCACTGTTAGCCGCTGGCAGACTGCGCTCTTTGCGCACGTTCGCAATGCCGCCACCTTCAAATGAGCCTGTACCCTGTTATAAGGTTTCAGGTGCTGAGTGAGCTCCGATGCTTCACGCATGCTGCAGACACGGATTGTTAACCTTGGACTGTGCGTGCAGTTACTCAACCGAATGGAGATGTCGCGCTCAGAGATGAGGAAACACGAGGAAGCAGCAAGTCGAGTATGCAGCTGCGTTGTGATTATTTTCGCCATGCTGTGTCATGTTCATGGGTTCTGAGCGGTGTCCCGATGGTGCAGGAGCGATCGGCGAACATAATGTTGAGGAAACAGCTTGATGCACTTGAGGTGCGCGTACGGTTTACCGATGCGTGGCCGATGTCACGGCCTGTCAGCACAGCCTTTTTCATTCTCGTCCAGGTGGCATGCACAGTGATGACGACACACAACCAGAGTGCACCTTGACAAGGCCCATTGCAGCATTGCAGACATCATCCCTGTTCGATTCTACAGTCCCCTGTTCCAAGACATGACTGGTGTCCAGTGATCTGTGGCATGACAAAGTGTGTATGCTCAGAGGGCCCAGGTCTGTGCTCCCAAGCAGCTTCATGTTCACAGCCACCAAGGCCCATGCAGTGACACCCATTCAATGCATGCAAACTACCCCCATTTTCCTGTCGCCACGATGTTGTTTGCTTGCTGTTTGCTTGCGCTGCTGAGCAGTGCACGTAGCATCGCTCTTGAAATGTCAGGAGACATGCTTCCCGAGGTGCACAAGATGTGCATCACCACACCACACACCACGCCAAGACGCTCACATCCAGCATCACAGCAGACATCATACAACCAGCGGCTTTGTGCAGCTGGAGCGCAAGAGGGACATTGCTGGACTGCAAGCGGAGCATGCACGCATCATGGATGATGAGAAGGAGCAGCACGAAGCTGACCTGGAGGAGATGCAGGCTCAAGTAACAGATGAAATGGCTCAGGACATCATGGCCAAGGTGAGCATCGCATGCTCCGCAGTGAGTGATGTTCTGCTTGTCCAGCCTGTCACATTGCACACATCTACAGGTACTTGCATCTGAATGTTGCACCAGCGAGACGCCACTGCTGCTGCTGTGAAAGGCAATCTGTCATTACCTTGCACATATTTGCAGCCATAAAGTGGTTTAGAAGAAGGTTGTGCTTTATGATACCATGTTTGCAGACCAACATCTTGATGGCATGTTGGCTGGCACGAGGCGATGCTAACATGCCACAGCTTGTGTTTGCTGGGATGCACGAAAAATTATTTGTATTTGCAAGGTTGACTGATGCTGGCTGTGCATGTGTTCTTGTCAGCTGTCACGTCCACCTGAGCCACCCTTGTCTGTCTTTGTGACGAACCATACATCGGGTATCAACTGATCATGACCTGTCCCAACTTCGACTTCTTGCATTTATAATCCACCAATGCAAGCACCTCATGCGCAACTGTAGCCATACTTGAGCTGACCCCTCATGCACAGCTGCAGCCAGACGTGGGCTGAACATGGTTTGCTGGCTGACAGTTGTATTGGCACGTGAGCTCAGGGTTTTGTAAGGCAGTTGCTGGTAGCACACAGCCCATCCACATGCAGAACCACATGCAGAACAACACACAAAATGCTGACAAACATCGAGTCATGCCCACAGCCAGGACATGGACGTCCAGCTGGATCTTCAGCTGGTGCTGGCGTTGTTTAACTAATAGTTTGGGTAGCTACTGGTAGGGTCGTCGGTATACATGGCACCAGTGCATCTGGCAACATGAGATGCGTTACAGGGGTATGCTCCACAAGGTGGTAGAATACACAGGCAAGATTCATGGCAGTACATCAAACACATAACCATGGCAGAGTGCCGTACACACACTGAAACAAAACAGCTCCAGAATCGCGCTACAGCATCCCCGGAACGTTCCCCGGAACGTTCTCTCACTCTATGCCCTTGTGCTGCCCACAGCACGGCTCACTACTCACTCAGTTCTGTTGCCTCGGCGCTGCTGGGTCCTAGATCTATCACTGTGTAATACATCACATGCCCTTTGCAGGCGTGCCGCCATGACCACTTGAGCAATCTCCAGCATTTCCTTTCCTTGCGTCCACATCGCACCGCCATGCTTGCTGGCCTATGTCTTCTACCACTTTGCGGAGCATACTCCTGTAGTGTCTCTCACTCTGTCCACATGTGGCGGGAGACGGCGTGAACGCAGCAGGCACAATGCTCAGGCGACGATTTACATTGGCTTTGTCCTGCACTGGTTTCCAGGTTCCCAGGTACATTGGCATTGTCCCGCACTGCAGGTTTCCAGGTTGCGAGCCATGATCGCCGAGACGGGAGCACACATCGGCATGAACATCAGCTGGGGCCCGCCGATGGATGAGACCTGCCTGGAACAGGAGTTTGACGAGATGGAGACACGCATGGGGCGGCTGTCAGAGGCCCTGCGGCAGGTCATGGCTGACTTTGAGTCCGTCAAGGTATGCCATCCGCCCACTTGTCGCCATGCCTGTACATGTAGCAGGCACTGCGATGGTGCGTCGTGCATGTACCTGTACAGTCCTTGCTTCCTGCTGTCTCAGGTTTGTGCCATCTACAGCGAACTGGGCTTGACTGCAACCGTGTGGGCTGCGAGCGCGGTGTAATCTGCAGTACATTATGATTTTTGGGGCGTTGTGCTTTGCAATGCGCCAGCCAGGTCATGTGGCTGTAGGTGGCCTCGACCCCGCTTGCCATACAGTCATGCTGGCGCTCGTTCGTTCTGGCATTTGCTCGTGCGGAGAGCGGCCTTGTTGCTTGAGATGGTCTGTCTGTCTGTTTGCATGTTGACTGGTCTGTTGCCTCGGCGCTGCTGGGTCCTAGATCTATCACTGTGTAACACACAGTCAAGCAGCCGACGCTTTGCCTTGGCCACTGATGCTTTGACACATAGAGAGAACGAATCACAGTGCCATGCTCCACACAACGTGGCAGAGCGATGTTTGACCGTTCACAACACGGTTGATGCAGGAGTCGCAGCGCCATGAGGCTGTGCAGCGCCAGGCCCTGCGGGAGCAGCTGCTCGACCTCAAGGGTGCCGTGCGGGTGCTCTGCCGCGTGCGGCCGGAGCTGCCTGGCGAACACGGGCTCGGCCAGCGGGCCGTGCACTGCGTGCCTGGTGAGGGCGAAATCGATGTCTTTGCTGGCAGGTGAGCATCTCCGACGCGAGCCATTCCCTAGCACGTGCCACCTGCCAGCTCAGACGTTGTGTTGTCTCTGTCAGATGTCTGTGTCCTCAGAATACCACACACATGTCTATGTGGTCAGGAAGTCATCACCCGTGCTGTGCATGCTCTTTGGCTGGCGCTGTCAGCTCGCCACGGTTGGTGCGGCCCTCAGTGGCGCACACACATGTCAACACTGTTGTTATGGCATGGGCCAGAATACGTTTAGACTGCTCACTGAGGAGTGCTCAGTGAGTCGCTCAGGCGCATCTGTGTGGAAGTTCTCACGAGCTCCGTCAAGGCCATCATTTGGACCTCGCGAAGCTCCTCTGAGCATGCTCCTCATCACATGATTCATCCTCAGCATGTGGCTGACGCCAGTCTCATCATGCTCCACTCCATGTGGCTCCCGCCCCTTTGGCGAGCGCTGCCGGTTCTTGCAGGGCCGGTGGAAACGTGGCAGACCCCGAACCAGAGCAGGAGCCGCGCCAGAACCGCTTCGAGTTTGACACCGTCTTCCCGGGCCACGCGAGCCAGCAGCAGGTCTTTGAGGAGCTCAAGCCGCTGCTGCGCTCGAGCCTCTACGGCTGCAGCTCCTGCATCCTTGCGTACGGCCAGGTACGTTCACCGTACTCCTGCCAAATATTGGACCGCTCATCTCTGATTTCTGGCGGAGCATTCCCAGACACCGCTGCTTTGATGGGCACTTTTGAGTCTCTTTTGAGAGATTTGAGAGGAATTATCAGATACGGTGGTCCATTAAGAATCACATATATGGGGTCTGTTTTCCTCTGCCTCTGTGTGCACATCCCATGCAGCGCCGGTGCCGCACACTCATGCAC
>JALKAD010000157.1:612891-627506 GCA_024500015.1 Ulva compressa
CCTATGCCAAGGAGCCAGGCTCCCGGCCCGGCCGTGCACCTTTGATGCTGCATACCCGTGTAGGTCAAACGCAAGGGTAACCTCCAGTCCTGGACAGTAAGCTAGTTCTGGGCTGGGCCCAGCTAGGGCTGGACCTAGAAGCCGATCGACTGCCAGCCCTTCTTCTGCAGCTCCTGGCGGATGGCCTTGATGCGCTTACGGTTGATGTCACCGTCAGACTCTCCGATGCGGGATGCGGACCGGTACTCCACAATGTCCTTCCTGTAGCCACAAAACATGTTCGTTCCGCTAAGGACACGCCCGTGCACGCATGTCCATGATGTTGCACTGCACCAGCATCCTCACACCAACTCAACAGGATCAAAACAGGATCAAACATGATTCAATTTCTCAGCTAAGACTTGTGTGTTGGAGCAACAAGTTGACTCGAAGGAGAGCCAAGACGAGGCATGTCTGGCTGGTTTGCTCCAAACATGGGCCACAGCAGTAGCAGAGCAGTTTGACCGGGCACCAGGTGGAGGCAGGCTCACCTGTCCTTCGGGAACCAGAACTCGACATCATCAATGAAGCCGAACGTGGGGCTCTGGTACTCGAGGTAAAGGTAGTCTGCGTTCTTGGTGATGATGGTGGGTGTGAAGTTGTCGGGCTTGAGTTCGCTGACAACACTGACCAGCTCCTCCATCGCCTGAGCCTGGCTGACTGGGCTCTTGCGGCCTCGGCCCTCCTCGGGGTTGTACGTCCAGGGAGGGACGTAGTGGGTGGGGTCATTCAGCTCCTCAGCTGCAGTGGCGCCTGCTGGTCAGGATGGCCTTGTTGTGCAAGTTCATGGACCGCCTGATCACACCGAATTGCTCTCAAACATGTCTGTCAAAGGAACTCTCGGATATGTCCACGAACATCGCTGTATTCGGGAATGCTCAAATAAATACCAGAGATCATGGGTTTAACAAGTAGACAGCATGCAGTAGGTGCAGTGAGGTATGCATGTACTAGTGTATTAAAGGTGGCACCTTGTGCGTATTATGATATCATGCACCCACTGCGCAAGGCAGATACACCTGTGCATACATCTAGAGTGGATTGTGCGAGAAGCATGGTGGATGCCCTCTGCTATAGGCCAGTTTTCGAATAGCGTCCTGGCAGACATGCTTGCTGATCATTGGTAGGCATTGGCTTCATGAGCACGGACGATACTTAGGCACCTGGCATAACAGCGTCACCGACAGACAAGGTATAGACAGAGAGCTGTAGAGACCGTTGTCTGACTGTATCTATGACGCCGGGCATGGGATGGTTGCGATGGCTGCGACCATGAAACAGCCGCGATCATTACGAAAGTTCTCACCAAAGGCTACGTACACGACAGGTCGGTGCTGGGGTCTAGCCCAAAAAGGCACCTATCGTGCGTGTCAAGTCGGCATATGGTGGCAGCAGTACGCTGCAGTCAAGACAAGCTCGAAAGCTGAGACACCTTGGCCACAAAAAAGTCAACAGCACGCGGCATCGGCGGGTGCCCACGCACCTGTTGAAATGCAGTTAGGAGTCTTCGGGCAAAGGTTCAGTTGTTTCGCGCCGCCACCGTAGTCCTTCAGCCCGACGTTGTCCGGCCGTGGTGTCGCACCGAATGTGAACAACGCGCCAAGGACAGCCACGTTGACGCCGTTCAGCACAAACTCCCTGCAAAACGACACACTGTCCACACTCAAATCATCGCAGCTATAAGAATGGGTTAATCCCGTTAATCATCTTACGAGATGGCCGTGGAATGACCTCGAATTTCGCAGGGGTCTAACCTCCGGGATCTTTGCGCAGCGGCGGGAGCCAGGCGCACAGGCGCAAGTGATCGCCGCATAGTTGGGCTAGCAAACGCAGTCAGAGCCATTGTGCCTGTTTATGGCTGATAGAAGTCAACGCTGAGCTCGCACGGGCTGGTTGGATAAAGTGGAATTCAGAAGGACGCTACTGGAAACACACGCAGCGGAGAGAATGGATTTGACTGCAGCGGCGACGGATTCTTGTTGTTCGCGAGGCTCTGTCATTACGGATTGTTAGGCACGAGCAGCCTGCGCGCAGCTGCGCATGGGAAATGTGCTGGTGGCTAGAAGCGCGCTTGTTGGTGATCAAGTTTACACCGCGCTCAGCCGCAAACGGGCACCTGAAGCTCCTGCGGCGAGACTTGTCGTCCTTGCTGGAAACCAGAAGCTGAAATCCATACCAAGCCCAAACTAGTGCCATAAGAGGCTGCATCATGAACGTCACACGTACAAATTTACAGTCATTGCCTATTAGCTATACCATGGCACCATATTCTTGCATTTGATTCTTGCAAACATAGCATCCATATCAGATCCATTCCACAATCGATCCGGTAGGAATGCCAAATCGTGATCAACGTGCGGAATTCGTTCCGCGGCGGATTGATACTGCTGCCACTCCTTGTGATCAGTGGCCTAGCTGGCATGTGCCAATCCAAGGCAGCATTCCCGAACCGATGGACACAACTCTGACGCATGACTGCGATTCCATTACACCTGTGCCTCTAGCATGTGGCCCTCCAGCTCGTGACCTGCTACTACCAGCCCACTGGTCAGTGCATGCCAGCGTTACACACGCGCCAGGTTTTCTTCAAGACAAATTCTCAGCATGTGACAGCATCACCAAGCTGCCATGTGACAGCATCACAGTGACAGCATCTGTCATGCTGTCACAGCAAGACAAATTGTCAGTATGTGACAGCATCACCAAGTTGCAGCCGTGGTATCAACGAAGTGACACAGACTTGCAGAGGACAAAGAACACTTACAATCAGCCTAGCACAACATACACCAGACATCAGTCCTGAAGCGCCTCTGAACGTCGCCACAACTTGCTAGCACATCATGCACCAGGCAACAATGGCATGTCCTTATGCCGCGCAAACCCGCCCTTTTCCAGGTCCTTGTACCAGCTCTCAAAGCTCTCGTAGTCCTCAAAATCACGGAGCTCCTTGCGGAGCGTCCGGTCCTTCTGCCAGTCCAGCACTCGAGCGCCATCCGCAAAGACACTGACAGAGAAAGCTATCCGGTCCTCGCTGCCTGGCGCCTGGCCTGGGGCGTTGTGAAGCGTCCAGCCATGGTGTATGCTCACATCTCCCAGTTCTAGCGCGCCTGCAGCAAGTCCGCTCTGAGAGAGAGGTGCACACGACTCGGCCAAACATACTGGTCAAAGCCGCGGCTCTGTGTGTCCACAGCTTTGTGCTTTCAGTGGTGCTTGTCTGGGTCACCTGGTGCAAGACAAACAGCTCGACGCTCACACAGTGGACACCTGCTGGGCGTAAACGCCACAGCATTGTGTCCTCCATGGGCCCGAACTGCATTGTCTACAGGTCAAGTTCTAACCTGATTGTGCAGACATGAGCCAGGACTGCCTGTCTCAGCTCACGCAGGCAGCTGAAGGGCTGGCTATGCCGTGCAGAGGTCACCGGGGCTCGCAACAAAGAGATGTTAACGCAACAAAGAGATGTACATTGCTGCTGCTTCGAGGTGGGTCGTGCAGATGTGGCTCACCCTTCCCTGTGGGGAAACCACACCTGTATTTTGAAGTCTGTAGTTTCTCACACTGAAGTCGAGGTCTGCTGGGTCTCGCCAGAAGAGTGCAGACATGTCTCGGTGAGACCGCTGCGCGAACTCAAGAGCGGAGTCGTTCTGGGCACGGATAGGGCGCAGAGGTATCCAGAAAGTTATGAAGTCGTTGGTGTCTAGAGGGGTGAGGCGAACATCGCTGTGCCAATTCGTCTCGTACATGCCCGGACGCTTCAAGAAAATGCAGTCCTGCAGCTATTTCAAATGACTCAAAATTACCCATGTCGAAAATGAGGAGCAACATTCTTGTGAGCGTTATGGCTGGTCTTACGAGTGCCTTGCACAGAGTGACATGCAGGTGTGGCTTGAGCGGAATGACATGCAGGTGTGGCAGCTGAGTAGACTACAACAGACATGAACAACAGCCCCCACAATTGAAAAGACTGCAATTGAAGCGATCGCAAGTTGTGACTGCGGTATCGATTAGGCTGTGCGATACGATCGCAATCCTGCATTTCTGACCATGCCATCAGGACTAGCACTCGAATCTGAGCCCTGCCTCTGGCACATTTGGACGAGGCAGCGTCGTGACTAGCAGAATTTGATATGTTTTTTACTCACTTTTGTAACTGTAACGGCATCTGGGTGCTGAGTTTGCGCAAACCGTTTCAGACAGTGCACGCCCACACGCACACGCACAGAAATAGCCCACAGTAACATGCCATCATAGTGCGTGGGGGCGTGTGCGGAAAGATGGCCAGAGGTCCGAGAACTGACCTGGTAGAGCCTCACTTGCTTGCAACCGAGGAGCTCAGTGGCAGCTTCAGCCAAGCCTGATGAGTTCAGAAAGTCGCGAATGCTGCTGTGCGTCTTCCAAGAGTTGAAGAACTGTAGGAATCCCACGGGCTCGGTCCCATAGTCCTCGAGCACTGCCATGGCAACCTCTGTGCTTTCGACAGTATCTGGGTCGACAGCGGGGCATAGCACTCGGACTCTGCACATCATCACAGGATTCATCATTGTTCATTATCGAACAAAAGCTGCTGTGGCACCGAAGCTCTGTTGTGTAAGGGCAGACGGTGGCTCAAGACCTCACAGCTTCAGTGTCTGCTGGACACCTTGCCATGGCATATCGGATTGCTGGACAGAATCTGTTGTATGTCAAGCAGGTATGCCATGGGAGCTTCACACCGATGTCGCAATGCCTCAAGCTCACCGTCAGCAATGATCTCCTGTGCCGCTTGTTTCAGTGATGCGATTGCGCTATGATCAAACAATTGCCTCACAGTCACATGGCCATCTCGCTCAAACTGGATTGCTTTGTCAAGAGATATCGTGTGAGGAGTTTGCTGTGGTGCAATTTCATCCTGGGTGCGCTGCAACGTCTTCGAGGGCTGCGCCGGCTCCGGGCTGGATCGTTTTCTCCGCCTCTGCCGTTTCATTCCTTTTGCCACCCATTCGGGAACATCCGCTTGCACAGCTGCACATGTGCACGACCGCAAATTCCCTGCTCTGGTAGCGATGGAAGGGGATTGTGCTATTCTGACGATCATAGCTGGAGGATCGACTGTAGACGCAGGCCAGGCGGAGCACGCACGCGGCTAGGTCCCGAAGAGCAGCCAGAACGCAGGAAAACCTGATCCACTGGAGATGCTGGAAGCAAATATTAAGTACAATGCACAGGCTGAAGCAATGCTTGGCATGGAAAGAGAGCGATAAACCGCGGCGTACCCAGCTGGGCCCAGACAGAGTGTACCGTTGCCACTTGTGACCACGCCACGTTGGTGCGCACCGGTGCGGACCAATCCCTGCTCGTGTGTAGCCCACGCATGTCCACGGCTTGCGTGCAAACGCTATCAAATATATATCAATATACCTAATCAACGCGCCATGTCATATGATCGTGCTTCTTGATACGGTCAATTTCAAAGGAGTAGAGGACGGACAGCCCAGCACCTCGGTTGACCGAACAACTCCGGTCCCGTTGACTAAAGTTGTCCTTGTTACGGCACATCTTGTGTTTTGAGACAATTCGCGTCGTACACGTGTGATATTGTCGTTGCAGCGTTCGATTGGAAGCTGTCGGGTTCAATGTCCGCCGAGCAAGTACGAGAATTGAAGATCAAGACTGGTGCTGTCAAGAGGACCACCAAAGAGTTCTTATACTACTTTAAAGAGCTAGAGACCGAGAAAAAGAGGCTTGAGAAAATGAAAGAGGATGGCAAAGATGAGTACGATCTGAAGCAGCAAGAGAACGTTGTGTCGGAGACCGGTGTGATGATCCCAGAAACGAAGAAGTCGCTCCAAGGTGTCCTGGATGGGTTGATACAGTGTTTCGATTCCATCGCGGCTGAGTTGGCTGACGACTCTCCTGAAAAAGTCCAGGCCCAAGAAGTCTTGTCCGCTGCAAAGGAAGCGCTAGCAGCGAACTGATCATTGAATCAGCCCTCCATCTTCCAGGAGACACTTTGTAACCTTGTTTATTGTCAACATGTGTGCACATGGCCAGAAGCATGCATCACTGTGGCCGAGCTTTTTAAATCGGCCTTCCTCGGCAATGCCTCATGTATCACACACTGTTGGCGTGTGTCAAACATGGCGCGCATGTTTGAGCATGACTTTGTAGCGGTCTAGACTCAAGGCCGACTTTCAAGTTGCACGCGACTTTTGTCGGTTGCGTGCGTTTCACAGGTGTGCTCCTGCACATGCTCGGTGTCTGTTTCGTGTTCTGTGTGCGGGGGCATGTTCAGCATTGTGTGATTGCCAACAGTGCGAGGATGTATGTTTGGTGTTGCTGACACCGCCATCTACCGCCTACATACCGTACTCCTGCTAATTGTTGAACCACTTATCTCTGATTTACGGGCTGAGTATGTACTGTACCCAAATATAGCAGCTTTGATGGACATTTTCGAGAGCAAATGTCCGACAAGGTGGTCCATTAAGTTGCAAGTACAGGGTAGCTCTATCTCGCTGTAGTGGCATCCCTGCTTCAGCCTTGAACTTCTTCTGTGTAAAACTGGACGTCCATGGACAGATCCGGATGGCTACAAGGGCCGGCCCTATGCACGAGGTACAGTGCCATTGCATGCATATGGCACAGCATGTCGCGCCAACGCGTTGCAACAGCGAGGTCACGAACGAAAGCCACGGCCAACAGTGCTCAGCTGAGCTCAGTCACTCCAAAAAGCACTTGCGGGAGATATGGAAGACTGGGTGATGGTGCTTGTCCGCATCATCTAGGCTGGGCAGAGAACCTCCTAATCTCAGTCGACACTTAACTGTGAACCGGCGTGCGATTCCAAGATGGCTGACGAAGCGCCTGCGCAGGTTGAAACACCTCAGGTAGTAGAGGAATCTGGCGATGCTGCTGTAGATGGCCAGAACGCGGGAGAGGACGGAGGAGCGGAGCAAACCGACATGGCGGAACCAGCTTTCATTGAGCCTCCTGCATGCCCGATCCTTGCGAAGCTGTATGGGGAGTCAGCGTTCGAACCAGTGGAGCTTGTGACGGGTGTTTCGCTATCGCGGGTGGTAGGTGCTGTTTGGGTGGACTCTGGAGCCGAGGTGCGTTGTTCTGCATTGTGTAGGTGAAGCCTTTGTGTAGACAGACAGATCGGAGCAGCTGGTCCGACCATGCTCCTCCTGCTCTTCAGGATTTACTCAAACAAAACTGGAAGCCCGAAGCGCCAGAAGACAGCGAAGAGCCCATTGCTGCCTTTGATCCCTCTTCCCCAGAGTATACGGTGTGCCAACGTTGATGATGTCAATGTCAGCCGTTCTGGATCACACAACGAACAACATTCGTACTTGCAGGTCCTTCCCAAGCGTCTGGCGAAGTCAAAGGCATTGCAGGATGTGAATAGGCTGAAGCTCGGGCTCAAAGATGTTCAAGAGGAGCTTTCCACAATCCAGGGGAAGAAGGGAATGGACGAGGAGCGAGAGGTCCGCCTGTTCTTCTCCATCGCAGGGTCAGTTGTGCAATGTGTTCTGGCATTATGCTTCAGTCTGAACGCAATCAGCCCCTTGGCGTAATGAACGTTTTCAGACAGGATCAAACACAGCGCCGCTGCAATAGCCGAGTCTCACTTGCGACACTGTCAGGGATCTACCGACCAGTCTCAGACACCAGCAGCGCAGCCGCCCCTCCACCTACTCAGCAGTATGCCTGTACCACAGAGCCCACAAATCCGCAGACATGCAGCTGCCGAACAAAGTAGCATTGTTGAGCGCTGCACCATCAGCTAATTGCACACTGTGTCACCCAGCGGCATCAGTCCGAGTTCAACCCGCATCCACAGATCCCTCAGCAGCCCAATGAGCCACATGACCACCTCCGGTCCCCTTGCCCATTCAGAACCATTACCTTGGTCGCAACACAATCATCTGCATTCACACCGCAGTGTTCACTAGCAGATAGCCTTCTTGTCATGGTAGGCTCACAGCATCTTGTCACACTAGAACAGTAACCACGCTAATCATGAACATGTCGGAGACCTTTCACACAAACCGTCCATTTGGCCGCATCTGGCAAAGCAGTGTGTGCCTGCATGCCATGTATGCTCGATTGCTGTGCTGTGGATCCACAGAGCTTGAGACGCTGAGGAAGAGTGGCCACGGCCAGACAACACGGCAACGATGCAGGCACTACAAGCAAAGATCGATGAGGCGACCTCTGCGCTCGAGGAGGCCCAGACGGCTTTCTCTGACCTCAAGGCCTCCTTCCAGGACGACCCGCAGGCTCTGACCCCCTGGATGAACACGCTCTTCGACACCGCCGACCTCGGAGTCACGACCTTCTCTGCCTGTGGAAGCTTCTGGCCCCGTGCGGATCTCACGACTGTGTTCTCTGCATCACATGGCGCGGAGCGTACGACCGGCGCGGAGCGCGTCCTCGCGGCCTTCCGGAAGCGCTACATCCTGGAGCGCGGTGCGGCCGCGGCACCCCGGCTGATCTTCCGCATCGCGCCCAACGTGATGCGCGCTGCGGTGACGGCAGAGGTGGTGTCGGAGGCGGTCGCGCGGGTCGCTGAGGCGGCCGGGGTGGACCCGGAGGCGGAGGCGCCGGAGCCGCTGGATGCTGTGGAGGTGTGCTGGTGGGAGGGCAGCGGGCAGAGCGCGGTGGGCGCGCTGCGGCAGCTGGGGGACATGTGCCGGGAGGAGACCGAGACGGATGAGGAAACGGGGGAGGTGACGGTGACGACGCCGCGCAAGATTCGCGCGCTCGGGGTATATGGCTTCTCCGCGAGGTGCGGTCTCCAGACTGGTGGAGGACATCGGTCATGGTTGTAGTGCAGAACAGCAGCGCCTGCCTGCTGTGCATGCCCGGTCATTACATCCAGACCACAGCGCACGCGTCGTCGGTGGTGCACGGTTGTTGCCGTGACCGTGGGGGCTGCAATGAAGTGTGATAGTGGTTGCAAGCAGTCGCGGCAGCGTCAGGGCATGCAGGTAGCCTGGCATCGCGTTGGACCGTACAGCAGCGTTGGTGCGGCTTGCCGCAGGCTGTGCTGTGCTACGCATAGATGTTTGTCACTGCTACCACGTACTACAGCACAGCCTGGGGCTACCACGTACTACGCATGTAGCACATGCGTGTATGGCGGGCCGGATGCTGGAGGTCACACCATGCATCAGCCGATTTGGCAAGAGATATTCGGCAAGGGACGTAGAGGGGACTGTGTCTTGTGCATTTGGGTGCACGTGGACGTTCATGCAGCTGTGCAGCGGGTGACCGTTGTGAGACACTCCCTGAGACGACTGCTGTCCTGGGCACCTACTGCGCCAATCCAACAAGTGCAAGACCGCCTCAGCATAGTCCAGTGCGGTGTCAGGTGCTTCAAGGGCTGTGAAGATGCGCACATACGCTCTGTGTGCAGGGCCATTGAGGAGGCAGTCGCGGCCGGTGTCAGCCTCGCATTTGCACACTTCCAATATGGCTTTGACGCAAGCGCCGACGGCCGCGCCGCACTCGCCGCGTGCCGCCGCCACGGCATCCGCGTCATCGGCGGCGGCGCATGCATGCACGGCCTGCTCGACGGATCCTTCCTCGGCCTACCGGCCCCGCAGGCCTGCGCGGAGCCGCAGCGCGCTCTTGAGCTGCTGACGTCTGCAGCTGATGCCGCGGACGCTGTGGCCGGCGTCGGCGGCTGGTCGGCCTTCCAGAAGCTGCTGCGGGCGGCCGCCGATGTTGCGGAGAAACATGGGGTCACAGTCCAGGTGCGGCAACGGCGGCACGGCACGGACAGTATTGTCAATCTGTAGGCAGTTGAGTGGCTATGCCGCAGGCAGCATGTGCTGTGTGCTGCGCCAGCGGCAATGTGGCCTCGTAGGCCTGTGTTGTGTGCCGCGACTGAGAGCTGTGACAGCCAATGCGCGGTATAAGCATCAGCCCATGACACGTAGTATACCATGGTTATACCATGGAGTGGTGCCTGTATGTGCGCCGCTGTGCTGCTTCCGCAAACGCCTGCATGAGCATTGTCGGTCTGGCCGCGAGTTCAAACCCCCAGCACTGGCACCGGGGTCGACCGGCTGCCGTACACGACTCCCATGCATGTACGTATGAGCTCATTCGTTGCATCAGTACACTACATCGGCATCCTGCGGCACCCAGCTGCCTCATCCTCCACATGTGTGCGATGCACGCACTGTTCAGCAAGCAGATCATCAGCTTCCAGCTGCATGGCATCAGCAGTGTGCCATGCACGCACTGTTCAGCATGTGTTCAGCACAGTACACATGTTGTCCCGTGGCAACCGCACGGTGCAACCGCACAGGGCTTGCAGGCAGTCGCACTCCGCTGGGTGCTGGACCAGGACGTGGTTCCGGTCGTGCCCGTCACGTGGTCCGGCGCCGGCCGCGCGTTCGGCAAGCGCGGCACCGGCGACGCAGGCACGCCCGACCGCCTCCTCTTCCAGCGCCACACCTTCCTGGACGAGGACGACATGCAGAGGCTTGCAGCTGCGCTGGCGTGAGCGGCCCCGCGCTGCCGCGTGCGCCGTCCGCACTGCCGCACGCATGCTGTCTCAGGGTGCGCACATGGACGCGGATGCATACGGGCAAATATGGATGCACACGGGCGTGGACGTACATGGAAACCTGTCCACACACATGGCACCTCAGCGCTGGGCGGCTTGGTCTCTGGTCTGGGGTGTCTCGCGAGCGAGGTCCTTAGAGCCGGAATGGCTGGAGTGGCATGAGGCTGCACGACAGGGACGGTTCAGATGCAGTGAGGCGGGGCACGGCAGGCGCGCATGTGCACATTGGAGCGAAGCTGGACGTGGTGCAATGGATGGGGCAGTTACTCACGTAAGTGGTGTGGTGAGAGAGGCAAGGTCATGCATATGCGATTTACAAGGTCATGCATATGCGATTTATGGTCGTGTGTGGCATTACAGACCTATGGCGGATGCACATGGTGGATGCACATGGCACTTGATGCATGAAGCAGGACAGGGAGCAGGACATTGCGATGGGCCGGTCTGGCCACTGCCATGCACCGTGGCCACCTCAGCAGAGCCGTACATGTTTTCCAAGTGATTGTGGACTGGGTGTTCAGTCAGCGATCTACTGTAACCTGACTGTAAAGTCCAATCAACAGCGTGATGGGCCCAGTTGTAGGCAGAGCCATGCCGGAGGTTTGTGCTGAACGGGGATAAATTGTGACAGCACTTTCGTTTCACACTGGACACAATTGTGACAGCACTTTTGGTCTCACACGGGAGGGCGTCGCAACTTGCATCATAACTTGAATCGCGCGGGAAATTGCCGGAACTTGTACTGCAGCAGAAGCGGTCCGCTAGCCTGTGGACCGACCGCAACTGCCACAGGCTCTGGCTGGCAGAGACACCTGACAGCATGTACGATGCCGTTTGTCGATATGATATGCTTTACAGCCGAGTGTTGTGCTGTGGTTGACTCCTGTGTGAACAGGCGTCAGTGCTGCTGCAGAGGTGGTATCACAAGGCTGCTGGAAACAAGAGAAAAACGGTCGGGTATCAGGCCAGACCCAGATGAGCATCCGCCACAGCACCCCTGGAGTAGGAGTGGGAGACGGAGATAACTGTGCTTGGCCTGGCTGGTTGGCTGTTTGCATCAGAGGGTCACTGCGAATGTACATGAGGCAGGCTATGGCATGGGATGTCAGTTCAGCTCCTTTAGCACCTTCAGACGGTTGCTGATGGGGGAAGATAGGAAGCTCCCCCAGCAAAAAAGACGTTTGGCAAAGAGTGATGGGAAGGTGCCCGCCCACCCTGGCATTGATTAATTCATGTCGTGTCCCAGACTGTGTGGTCAGACGGCAGCCGAGGCCCAGCCGAGGCCCAGGACTGCAGAAGGAGTGCCACACCGATTTGATGGGCACTGACCTTGACTGAGACGAGAGCCTATGTGCGGCCAGAGTTAAGGATGAGGATTCGTTGCAGCATTTTGTGAGGGGCTGAGGGTATGTTCAGTGAAAATTCATTGTGCCCCAGCTGGAGCGTGACTTCATGCGCTTTAAATTTTCACCCACGGGCAGTCCCAGGTGCACCTGCAGGTGGCTGACCGTTGAAAACCTCGTTGAACACGGGCGCATGTTTGCGGGGTGAGCGAGCCCATTCCAAAGCATAGAAGCTGCACCGCCAATACTTAGTCCTTCCTAATTTGCATGACGTTTACCCTCATATTGCATGCTCTTCGTTTGCCCTGATCAAGTGGGCAAAGCGTACAGCGACGCATAGCGCAGGCTCTCCGCTGGTTCTAAGCTCGTCTTTGTCATCACACGCAGGCGGTCAGCGGGTCAGCTGGACAATAGATCGTGGTAGCATTGTCCTGCCTGATCTAGCTCGATCGCCTCGCGTACGTCCTACAAGCGTTGCTATCTCAATGTCACAGGCTCCGTGCCAGTTTCCAACCCGTAGCCACTCCTGGCAAAGACGCGTCCATGTACGACTGTAGGTACATGTCAATGGGCGACATATCGTTTGCGAGCTGACCAGTTGATGCTTTCTGGAAAAACACATGTGACCGGTCATTGTTACAGCTGTAGGCCCGACTGACTAGCATCACAAGTCATACTCTGTGGTGCACCACTGTGGAATCGTCTGTGAGTGAAAGTTTAGTGGGTATGCAGCCCTGCGCATACTCACACACTCATGTTGCACATACCGTTGTACACACGTTTGCAATCATGGTGTGCACGCCATTGTATGTCCTCAAACCACAGCCTAGGCGGCCAGCCTGGCTGGGCTGCAGGGCCTGAATCATGCGTCTACAAGCAGTAGTAGTGTACAGTGTGAATTGAATTACTTGCCGTGGCCCGTCAGGTCATTTACATCTCCGACGAACTGTAGTTCCATCACAAGCCAGGCAGACATTGCGGTGCTGGTACGTGGCTGTTTTTTTTACGTGTTTCTGCGTCTTTTTGTGCAGCTGCCTTGATCATGCTTGCCTTTGCCATGAATGTACAACGTTGGGCTGCTGCTTTGCTCTCCGCGCACGTGTGTAACAAGCAGTGCTGACACAAGCAACGCCTGTGCGGGTAGCCAGGCTCTCAGGCCACAGCTCCTCAAGCCTCCCATCGCGATGATTGCCAGCAGATCGCTCTCAATGCAGCAGTAAGATTCCTGCGACCTCATATGTGTCAATTCACAACCACGGCCACCATCACCTAGTCTGTGTTTTGGTTCTCTGTTCTTGTCAACCATCACCACATAGATCTCCAGATCACCAGCCTGATCGCATGGTCCTGCGCCTCTGGCTCTCAGCAGCTTTCCAGCCCCGAAGGTCAACCCGCCACAACGCCCAAGGACCGCATCGCCCCTTGCCAACCCACACCGCAGCCTCTGCAGTGACTGCGGACTCATACGATGTCCTTCAATGGTTCTGCATCCATTCGTCAACGTGATCCCAATGTTCACTCACTCACATGCCCTCCCCACGTGCTCCAAGCGAGCGGCCTGAGCACGGCTTGCATGCACGCTAACCGACTCGCATGGAGCCGGACCATTATTCTGCATGCAACTGCATCCGTGGCAGACGACTCGGAAAGCTTGAAGTGCCTCGGCTGCACTTGTGTGTCCTGCTGGAGCATGTGTGCCCTGCAAGCTGTGCACCCTGCTGCTGGCGGTTGTGGCCGCGATGCTGCATGCAGCTCAGGCCCTGGCCGAGGCCAGGCGTAAATACAAAGTTCGTAGCATCGTCCGGACATGACGGCGTCATCAAAATCATGCCCAGAATGCATGGCAGAGGCTCTGCTCAGTGGCATGCGGCACCAGCGGTTGCTGCTGAGCAAATTCTCTGAAGTGATGATTTGGCCGCCCATGGTGCACGTGAAGGCTGGGTGAACGGGAGGGTAGGAGCTGTGCTGGTCTCAGAATCGGCTGGTTTGTAACAGTTTTACCTCCTGCTCCATGCTGGTGATGTGCATGACTGCCGACTGACTGCAAGCAGAACTAGGGGAACACTGAGCAGATTTATCATGGGTCGACATTGTGATCATGGGTCGACGCCTGTCTGTCCACGCCTTCCTTGTGGCCAG
The DNA here is from genome assembly GCA_024500015.1 of Ulva compressa. Classification (NCBI taxonomy): domain Eukaryota; kingdom Viridiplantae; phylum Chlorophyta; class Ulvophyceae; order Ulvales; family Ulvaceae; genus Ulva; species Ulva compressa. The sequence continues at coordinate 626,974 of JALKAD010000157.1, forward strand.
TGTTCGTCGCAGGCACCCAGCACTAATCGCTGTCAGCGGTAGCTGCACCTAATCAAAGTCCAGTGTTTCGGTCTATTACACAGAGAAACACATGTATACTGTAGCAATGGGATCCACGGTCCTGTACTTGGTGCGGTTCAGCCACAGATTGATAGCTCTGATAACCACTGCGGGTTATGCTGTCTGGCCATCATGTTCGCAGTTGGCGTTCTGGTGACAGTGCGTATCCCGTCCTTGCAAAGTAATATACCACCAAATCAGAACATTGTTTTCTCAGGTGTCCATCCATTCAAAGTTGATGTACTTCATCAGGGACAGTCAGGAACACTCGGGGACTGTGAAACCGTGGAATGATTGTGACGTAAGCTCTTGTGGCATGCCAGAGGACGGCTGACTGTTGCTGCTAAAGAAATGTTTTGCTGCTTGTGTGTTTGCTGCACACACCACGTGATAGTTGACCACATGATGCCCCACATGTGTGATTCAGCGCCAGTGCAGGGTTGATATGCGGCAGGGGAACCGCGTGTACACTG
>JALKAD010000157.1:627606-646597 GCA_024500015.1 Ulva compressa
GTCAAGGAGGTAGAAGATACACTGGATGCTGCTGGTTACAGAACTAACACAGGCTCCCGTGACTAGTTTCGGCCGGTGCCAAGGGCCTCATCAGACGGATCGTGTGTAGCTCAGCAGTCAACGGCGATCACGAGCGTAGGGCCCCTAATGTAGTCCTCGAGGGTGCAACTGTCTCAACCTGCTTTTTTCCATCACTAGATTGAGAACAACATGAGTCTGGATAACGGGACTGGCAATGTCCACGTGGCTTGCGGGTGCAAGCAATGCACGCAGCACGCATGCAACGCATGCATGCATGGCCGCATCTTATCCGGGGATACATGCAGCATCAGCTACACGATTTTAGTGTCTAGGCCCGTACATAATCGACAATTTCACATAGAATCTCATGCATGTAGACAGCAGTGCCCAACCCATAGCTCAGACGTGAGCCAAGGGTGCTGGAAGCAATCGGAGCCAGCATACAGCGGCCTCAGCTTGGCACACAAGCACACGATTCCCGGGCACACAGGCCAGCGAGAATCCATACTATGTACAAACAACGAACAAATCGGAGAGGCAGGCAAAGGGGGTGAAGCCCAGACCCGGCCATCATGTGGCAGCTGCGAGAACTCGCAGAAATGCATCCCTACCCCGGTGGAACCCGTCCTCAAGTAGGCCTGGTTGGTAGGCGAGGATGGCCCGTCGCGTGGCTGTGGCGCTGTACCCGAGGTGCTCGGCCTCGAGCCAAACAGCCAGGAAGCCCACGGCGTGAAGGAGGCCGTTGAGTGTGGCGGATGTGTTATCACGGAGGCGGGCACACGTGCCCATGATCCAGGCGCGGAGGTACACCCGGCCAGTCCGCACCACGCGCGGGAAGTACGTCAACCGCGGCAGGGCTGTGTTCATCAGCAGCGCGGGGAAATTCTTGGGCCGAAAGAGCAGGTGGATGTGCTGTTGGTCGATGACGACGCGATGTTCGAGAATGTCAATGACATTGCCATCGGCGGTCTCCTCGCAGACCATACCAGTCGGGTATGCTGCGTAGACGGCTGCTTTGATGGCCGCATACGTCGCGTGCGTCTCTGCGCAAACAACGATGACGCCGTCGTCGACGTACCGGAAACCGGCAAAGCAGCGCGTTAGCTGGGGGCCAAGCCGGGCGTGCATGCGCAGTTCAGCGGCAATGCAGACCAGCATTGCCATGGCGGGGCTGATGTAGCCACCCATGGCGGCGCCGCGCGTCTGCTGGAGCACCTGGTCGCCCACGGTGATGAGGGTGTTGTGCAGCTCGAACTGTAGGGCAGGGAGGAGCTGGGACGGGGTGACACGCGTGCTGCCGGCGGGCCTGGCGCCAGAGCCAGTGCATGGCAGTACCGTACGCCTGCGGAGGTGGACATGCCATGCAGCGTCGCCGCCGTTGGCGGCGTACAGAGCGAGGCCCAGCGTCGCGGCATCGCAGATGGCGTCGTGCGGGAGTTCGGTGAACATGTTCTTCACGTCGAAGGCAAACCCGCGGCGGCTGCCGTGCAGGTGCTGCAGGCGGATCTGCGCCGCAGCTAGGCGGCTCTTCAGCTCCTGGGTACTGACGCCGTTGAAGTGGTTCGGGATCGAGCCCAGGTGGCGCACGATGTGCATCCACACCAGGCCAGCAGTCTGGAGTGCATCGCGGGCTGGCGATCTGTGGCATGGCACAAGTGGGCGGGATTTGACATGCGGGGCCTTGTTTTTGGGCAAAGCATATGGGGCGGGGAGGGCACCGGAGTCAGACCACGGCGCAAGCGCGCCGAGGGAGGCTGTGGTGAAGCGGGAGCGGAGGTCAGAGAGGGACTGCTGGGCTGTGCCGGGGACGGCCATGTAGTGCTGTGGGTCGCCGATGAAGAGGGCATGCAGGCGGGAGGCGTAGTGTGACGGGCACTCGAGCCATATGGCTTTGCTGTTGCGGTCTAGCGGGACTGGGACCAGGCGGAGCGCGACGAGCTTGTCGGAGTCTGCTTGCAGCGCCGGTGATGTCAGGCAGCCCGGCTGTGGCTCTGGTTGGAACCGCAGGAGCTGTCTGTGCGACGGTATGGCGGCGATGGTCGCTGTCTCCGGCCATGTGAATCGCACTGAGAGCTGGCGCATGACGTCGGCGATGGCACGCAGCAGGCGGCGCGCGGCTGCATCAGAGCTGAGCTCGGGGCGAGTCTGCGCGGAGAAGGAGAAGGCAGGGGCAGGGCTGGAGGGGTCAGAGGCACGGAAGGCAACGTGGCCGTGGGGGCCTCGGGGGAGGTCCATGTCCATGCATGTGCACTCTGGGGGCGCGCGCATGTCCACCAGTGCCTCACGGACTCGACGTGCGGCTACCTTCACCGGGGCAGTGCGCGCGAACTTGACGCGCATCGTGTTGACGAAGTGGCGGGCAAACGCGAGATGCGTTCCGCCAGAGCGTAGAGCGCGAAGGATACGGTGGCGTATGTGGCGTATCGGGATGAACGTAGCCGCAGGCAGCTGGATTTGGATGGTGCTCAGGTCGAACCCGAATCGCGCCTGGAGGTGCGCGCGCATGCGCCTGCCAGCTGCAGCATACATCCTGGGTGGGATGCGATCATGGGGGAAGAGGCCGGGCGGTGGTGCCGGGTGCAGGGTGTGCACTTTGATCAGGTGGCGGGGGGGCAGTGCCGCAAGTTGAGGCTGAGTGGCGTCAGGGTGGAGGAGCAGCGCGAGTTTCCACAGGGATAGCGTTCTGTGTGGACTTGCGTCGATGATGACCGCGAAGAGGATGTGGTGCGCTGTGGGTAGGTGCGTAGCGAGGTGGCGCAGTTGGCCGCGGACCGTGGCGGCGGACGAGGTGATCACGACTGCGGAGCGTCCGTAGTCCCGCAGGAGCGCACGGCGATTGACCAGGTGCCATGGGCCCGGAGTGCATCTGACCGACATGCTGGTTGTGCCGGCAGCTCGCGTGTAGAGCAGGTGCAGCAGGTCGTGCGAGTGCCGTGATGCGGTGAGGAAGGTAGCAGGCAGCTGTGCCGGAGGCAGGCTGCGTGTGCGGGGGGAGGGCGGTCTCGGGCGGCGATGGTTGCACCGGCGGGTGAACGACACATTCAGCACGGGTTGCAGGCGGCGGATGAGGATGCGCTCCAGCGCGTCGATGTCATCGTGCTCGTACGCATACACTAGCGGGAGCATGACGAACGCAGACGCACCTGCACCACGCATCAGGCGGTGCACCGGCGCGGTTGAGCGGGTGGTCGTGCGCGAACTCGCGCGGAGGTGTTCCGAGAGGCGACGCCTGAAATTGTTCGTCTTGCCGACGTAGAACTTCCGCGTGCACGGGCTGACGAGGACGTACACGCCGCCACTGTTGTAGTGGGGGGCGAGCGGGGGGAGGAAGGCACGGAGGCGCCGCAGCCAGCGCTGCGTAGGGGTGCCCATGATGTACGACCAGAGGCTGGTGGCGGCAGCGTCGTGTGCAGTGCGGATGCCGCCAGAACGGGTGTCCTTGTGATGAGCATACGAGGCAAATGCAGTGGCAACTGCGGGGCAGGACCGGAACCCCCGCAGTGGCCCGTGTGGTCTGGTCATCTCCGGGCCGGCGCGCCAAATGCGTGGCGCGCCGCGGTGTCGACCCACTGCAATGTGGCAGTGAGTGTAAGCGCTGGGGAGGCTGGTAGGGGGAAGTCGACTAGCTCGGCACAGTGTTCGCACATGCGGCGGCAGAACCGGAGCAGCGCGTCGTGGGGGAGGTCCGATTCACGGAGCGGCAGTCCACCGATCAGGCGGCCAGTGGCCTGGTCGAGACCTTGGCAGGCCATGCGGAGCTCCGCGGCAGTGTCAGTGGACCAGTCAGTCGTGCGGTGGTAGACACGTTCGAGAGCGGAGGTCGGCATGTCCGGTGCGAGGCCCCTGAAGAAATCTCTCACTTCAAAGTCCGCGATGGAGGCGCTGCGCGGGGAGGTCGACATCAGCCGGTGCAGGTCACGCGATGTCGCCGTTCGGGGTGTGGGCGGCGGTGACGCCGCAGGTGTGGCAAACATCGAGTGGTCGCCAGGCTCAGGTGCAGCTGGGGCGGCGGTCGAGGGGCCGGCTTGTGGCTGGCTGGACTGCTCGTGAAGCAGGTCAGCCAGTTGTGCCACCAGTGCGAGCATGTCGGGGGTCACTGGTGGTATGGGCTGGGGGGGAGGGGGGAGCTGCGGCGGCAGGGGTGCCGGGAGCAGTAGCGGCACTGTCATGGCAGCAGCGGGTGCAGCCACGGCGGGAGGCAGGCAGGAGTGCGGGCCGAGTGGGGGAGGGGGTGGCAGCCGGGGTGGACCGGGTGGGAGGGTGGTGGCGCAGGCTGGTGCCAGCAGTTGCTGTGGTACGAGGGTTGCGCTGACCGGGGCGGGCAGAGGAGGGCTAGGTGGCTGCGGCGACTGGCGTGCCGCCAGTCGAGGCCGGGTGGAGGGTGGTGGGCCGGGCGGGTCTGGGGGACCCGGGGGGTAATGAGGGGGGACGCTGGATGCCCGTCGTCGGCGGGCGCGTCTGCGTGGGGGTGTGGACGGCGGTGGTGGCAACGGCGCTTCCGTGGGAGGCGGATTCGTGGGGTTGGAGGTCTCCGGTGGTGCACCAGCAACAAGCATGTGTTGCAGGGGGCTGCTCGCGGGCAGCTCTGGTGGAGGCAAGGCTGGGGGGGCGTGCAGAGCTTGCGCAGCGCTGTAGAGGAAGTTCATGTCCGGCAAGTTTGCGATGGACAGGGAAGGTGGTCCCGGCAGCGTACCCAGGCGTGGGATAGGGATAGGAAGTTGCACGGTGGATGGCTGCACGCTCGTAGCTGTACGTGAGCCTGACGTGGCAGGAGGAGTTCCAGCTGGCCGTGCTGGCGGAGCGGGTGTGGTGCCGGTGGTGGTCGTCGTTGTCTGTACTCTGTAGGATTCGAGGTAGCCGGGAACTTGTCCGAGGAGGAGGTGGGTTCCGAGGCCGTCGGGCGTGCGCAACGAGGCCAGGAGCGACGCGAAGCGCTGGCTATCTATACTATCCGTCGAGCATAGGACTAGAGCTATCAAAATGCGAGATAACTCCGTTAGATTGGCAATTTGGGTCTGTAGCGTGGAGATGGATGGCTGCGCGTCCGGATGGTCACGAGCCAGGGGTGTGGGTGGGTTGTTTTCGCCTGCAGTCCTCATCTCAGTTCGTTGAGCAAGAGGGGACATACAGGGGTGTGTGTACTGTCAAGGAGGTAGAAGATACACTGGATGCTGCTGGTTACAGAACTAACACAGGCTCCCGTGACTAGTTTCGGCCGGTGCCAAGGGCCTCATCAGACGGATCGTGTGTAGCTCAGCAGTCAACGGCGATCACCAGCGTAGGGCCTACTGTAGTCCTCGAGGGTGCAACTGTCTCAACCTGCTTTTTTCCATCACTAGATTGAGAACAACATGAGTCTGGATAACGGGACTGGCAATGTCCACGTGGCTTGCAGGTGCAAGCAATGCACGCAGCACGCATGCAACGCATGCATGCATGGCCGCATCTTATCCGGGGATACATGCAGCATCAGCTACACGATTTTAGTGTCTAGGCCCGATAATCGACAATTTCACATAGAATCTCATGCATGTAGACAGCAGTGCCCAACCCATAGCTCAGACGTGAGCCAAGGGTGCTGGAAGCAATCGGAGCCAGCATACAGCGGCCTCAGCTTGGCACACAAGCACACGATTCCCGGGCACACAGGCCAGCGAGAATCCATACTATGTACAAACAACGAACAAATCGGAGAGGCAGGCAAAGGGGTGAAGCCCAGACCCGGCCATCATGTGGCAGCTGCGAGAACTCGCAGAAATGCATCCCTACCCCGGTGGAACCCGTCCTCAAGCAGGGGTTGGTGATCGGATTGGCATGCATGTGTACCACTTCTGTGCCACGGCCAACACACTGACTGGTCCATGTGGCATAGCCGCATTTTAACATTTCACTGTTTCATTCACAAAAGGCACATTTGAAGCGCACACGCTGAATGATGTTTTAAGGTGCTTCGCTCTACCACCCTTGTAGGAGTGAACATCAGGTGTCTCAGGCCGAAGGGGCTGCCAAGCCACCGACGCAGCCACATGCTAGCCAGCAGGAACACGCTAGCCAGCAGGAACGCAAAGAGCGATGGCATATAGCAAAGGCAATACAAACAGCGATACATTGTATGCAACATTTCAAAAGTGTGCAGAGACATTGTGTACCGTGGCGGTGTACCACGGATCACCATGGACCATGAAATATTTGATTAATGAAACAGCCACGTGCAGAAACAGTAACGCAGTAGGAACAGTGTGAATGTGTGGAAATGTGGTGTACTTGTACCCCGCCCACCATGGCGCGACAGGCTGGCAGTCTGCCAACTCTGCCGATGATGATCTGTGTGAGCTTACGCTCAGCACAGAGGAGCTTCTGTGTGAGCTTACGCTCAGCACAGAGGTTATACTGACGAGGTCAGCTGGGCGCTTGATGCCCTTGGTGGTGCTGTCCAACTCTGGGGAGGCGCCTCACTGAGACCAGAGCTGGCAGACTGCATCACAGCCATTTGAACAGCTAGCGGGAAAACAGTTCCTCAGAGAGATGAGGTGAACTGCTGCGGCAGGTGCGCCTCTGATGAGGCGTCGACAACACCTTCCCTCGGGGTATCCCCGTGAGTGCCATGACCTTGGAGCTGCCAAGGGGCGTCTGCTGAGGACTGACAGGTTCGCACCGATCACTGTGTCACATGGCTAGTGGTGGCGAGGGTGAGTTACCATGCATCCAGCAACAGCGGGTCGTCTACTGCCACGTGGCGGCAGACTGTGGCCATGTGGGGCGTGCAGGCGAGCGGTGGAGTCGCGTGCTGCTGGGCGACGCGTCTTGCAACGGCCAGGACGTCTCTGGCGAATCTGGGTCTAGACACGGACCAGGTGAGTGCCTTAATAGTCATGCCGGCTCTGATATCATGTAGAAGGACTGCTGTAGGCCTGTTCCGCCCGCGGGCACCCTCGATATAGAATTCTCTCGAGATTAAATTGCGCGTGCAGCATGTGATATCGATGCAACTCATGACCAGTCTACCAGTTAGAGGCATGTCATATAGGGCACTTCTGTCGAAACGTGAGGCGCTCTCTCGCGGATGCGAGGCGCACTTTTCGGCATACGTGGCATGGCGTCCCTCATGTGCCCCTTTGCAAGATCGACAGCGCTCGGTCGCAGCTTCGCACATGGCTGTTTGCAATATTAATGGGCTGAATTCAAAGAGCATCAGAAAATGAGAAGTGCCCGTAGCTGCCAGACTGGTCATAGGTCTGAGTCAGATGAGCTTGGTGCATCAAGGAGTGCGTAAACTTGAAGAGCTCGGTCTGCAAAATTTTGGTTCATAGGAACGAGGCAAAGCAGGCATGCGCGCAAACTAGGGCGGCCGCGGGGCGCGTGATGGTGCACTTTGAACGAGGTGGCGATAAGCGCAAACGATCGCCATGTGTCGCAACTACTGTAACGGCTGTCCCGCGGGCAAGGACCTGGTCTGCTGTATTGGGATTGAGCTAACTGGCGCTCCGTGTATTAGCGGCCAGAGGAGAATTTGCTTCGCTGGTCAAGATCAATTGATGTACAGTGTTGCGGCAAAGTTGTCACCACGGGAGCGAACATGCCGCCGTTGGCGTGCATGCGCCATTTCATGTTGTTTATCTGCATTGGATAGCGTAATTTGGGAGGATGTCTCAATCGGGAGATGATGCATCACACGATGCCGAAGATCGTGGAGCTTGGAGCGTTGTCACTGACCATGTAGACGATATCACTGCAGCTCTGCAGGTTTCGTTGCACGCTCTGGACTCCGAGGTCAATCCAGAAAAGGTAAAGCTACCTCAGTGAACATCTCGAATGTCGCTAGATTAAGATGGATGCTGGATGTCTTTGTTGTTTGTGGGAAAAGGGTCGTAACCGTCAACCCACAACCACGAACGCTCAGTATATGTGTTGCAGCATGTTTCCTCAATTACCAGGAAGCGGCTATCAACGCGGGCTTTTGAGCGCCTTGAAAAAGCCCAGGCGGGAGTCGAGGAGCTCAAACAGCATCTGGCCACACTACAGACCACAGGCAAGAAGATGCAAACGGATCTGGACGTGAACAGGCAAGAGCAGGAGTCCCAGCAGACATCCCTCACAAAATGTAGGCATCAGAATGCCATGCTCCATGATCGCATCCAGGATCTGGAGGCGGTCATTCAGGAGCACGAGCAAGCAGCTGATGATTCTTCGAGCAAGGTAACACATGCACTGCACCGCCTGCACCCCAGAAATCCGATCGCTCACGCTGTGCATCGAGAGGTGCTGTCTCCGGGCGCGTTGCTGCCCGTTGAGGTGCTCCCATCTTGATGCGATTTGTCACCCATGTTTTTTGCGTCAAACACCCATATGTGGTTGCGCCTGCTGCAAAATTGACAGCGTTGCTAGATTATTGTATGTTGCGACAGCATATGTCTGTCGACTCAAGCTGGCGAAGCCGATCATTACATGTAAGCTACAGTTTGCGCGGCCACAAGCAGGTGATCACCTGTTGCCATGCCATGTGCTTGTGCTTGTGTCGCTAGCATGATGCAGCACCATTGACTTGGATGAAGCCTTGACATGCGACGACATAGGCGGGGGTCACAATTTGTATGCTTACATGTTTTCAATAGGCATCGTGCTGGAGACATCAGATGTGAACAGCGTTGGCTGCTTGCGCTGGCCAGTGCTTATCACCACCGCCTGTTGCCTAAGAGCTCCCGTGATGCAGCAAACGGAAGATGAGGCACACCGGCGAACGCTTCAGCAGACCATTGAGTCCCTGAACGCTGACATCGGCCGCCTTCAAGGCCGGTCTCAAGCTGCAGAGCATTCCATGGCGGCCATGCGCCAACAGCATGAAGAAGCGATGGCAGACATGACCGCCAAAACAGCTGAGGCAGCTGCAGCCTGCGAAGAGCTCGATGGAGCCAAGCACCGTGCATCCCAAGCTGAGGCGTCCTCCGAAAAAGCTCTCCAGGCATGTCTGTCCCCTCCAGGCCGGTGTGGCAGGCTGCAACATGATTCACGTGGCAGTTTGTCGCTGCAGCATCGACCCATTCGCCAACTCTGCATCATTTTGGTAGCCCTGACAGGCAGTGCCTGCTGTTTTGCGTGCCGCGTGGTCTGGCTGTCCGTGTGCATGCTCTATTCTTGCCAGCAAATGGCCGGGCTCGCCCATGATTCAGCTCGTGTCACAGTCATCATAGCTCTGCAAAATCCGAAGACATCGCCCCTGCATGCTCTATCCTTGCCAATCAGAGGCCCCGCCTCGACCGCCTGATCGCACAGTTGCTCTCAGAAATTCTCACCAACGCCGCTGTTTTCTGGGCTGCGCAACCAAACAACCGGAGTTCAGGCGTTCTTCTGTATTTGGTGGGGATACGGTTCATGCGCACTCACAGCCAGCCAGTCGGCCAGCCAGGCTTCGCATCCTCACCACCTCGATCAACTCTGGATCACCACCCTAATCACCTCTCCCTAATCACCTCTCGCTGATCGCCTCGCACTAATCGCCTCTCAATGTCCATGTGCAGTACGTTGCGAAGCTCTCTGCGGACAACGTGGTGCTGATGGTGAAGCTCAACAAAGCCGAGGCGCGCCGCGACGCGCTCTCCGCGGAGGCTGCGGAGCTCCGCGCCGCCGTCGACTCGCAGTCGGGGCCGTGGTTCCACGAGGTGCACGCTGCGGTGGAGGCCTCGCAGCGGGAGAGCATGCGGCGCGCGGACAGCCTGCAGGTGCGGCCGCCGCTGGCTCAGCCGCCCCGCTGACTCAGCCACTCCACCCACCCGCCATGCCCCTGCTGAGGGTTTGGCTGCTAGCCCAGACGATTTGGTTGCTGCGTCACATCCGGATGGGTCTGAACTGCACGCTCTGATCCATACCTGCGTCGCCTGCTGTGGCCGAGTGCCCGTATGGCCCATGCACCGGGACGCGGCTTTCTGTCTTCTGTTTTGCCACCTTGCTGAAACGCGCGTTCCGCTTCTCGTCGGTGCTTCGAGGCGCCCTGTCGTCTGAGCATCGGCCCATGATGTCACAACGGGCCTTGGCAATCGCGGGCCAACCCCGCAGTTCTTGCGTGCGTGTGCGGGTGAGGCTTGGCATCCTCTGCTCCAGCCTGGTTCCTCTGATCGAACATGCCATGGACCTCGCCGGTCACAGGCGCGTGCTTCGGGTCAGCAGCGTGGCAGTGCCATCACACCACAGGGCTGTGCGGCGCACAGTGTGCGCCCCTGGTGCAGTGCGAAGCATGCCCGTCATGCAGCACATGCTGCAAGGTAGATCCATGCATGCGAGCCAATGCCGATGTGCTGTGCACTTGTGTGGCTGGCCGCTGTTTGCTTGCTGGTGGAACAGCATTCCTGCTGAAATGCCGCTCCATGTGCAGCTGCAACTTTCACTGGTGTATCCCAGTGTATCCCGACATGGTGTATCCCAGTGTATCCCGACATGATGTATCCCAGTGTATCCCGACATGATGTATCCCGACATGATGTATCCCAGTGTATCCCGACATGATGTATCCCAGTGAAATGCAGCCCTGCTGTACCGCACATGTTATTGCCACGGGCCTGCTGGGAGCGGTGTGTCCTCCACACGCCTGCCATGAGCTGGTGCAGCTCCAGATCTGCGCGAGGCCTACGGCCACGCTTGCGCGGTTCCGTGCTCTCCTGGTTTCACACACTAGGGAAAAAAGGAGATGACCTCACGCCACTCCATGTGCAGCTGCAGCTTTGTTCAGAAAACCCGAGCATGCAGCTGTGTTGTAAAAGAACGGCGCGTGCAGGCCAGGCTGAAAGAGCAGGAGGCACAGGCGGAGAGGGAGCGCGCAGAGGCGCGTGATGAGCGTGACAAGCTCTCCCAGCACCTGGCCACCGCCCTCGGGAGCGTGAAGGAGCTGGAGGCGTCTCTGCAGACGAGCCGGTGCGCCCCTCCTGGCCGCCGCAGCGCAGCACGGGCCGTGCTTTGCGGCAGGTATTAAATCACGCGCGCAGGGCCGTATTGTGTTTCGGTTCCCAGCCGCTGCGGAGGCTTGATGCTGTGGTAAGGGGCATGCCACACGAGGCACTCTTTCGGGGACACGCCTCGCCATCTCAGGGAAATGAGCCACAATTGTTGGCTTGATGTGGCATGCCCTTAACCAGGCTGCCGCGGCCACGCGGTGCCGTGTCGTCGCCTCTGCCGTGTTTTCGCCGGCTGCAGCTCTGGCCAGGGCATGCTGAGCCCGTACCCGGGTAAACACTTGACAGCAGCAAGCTGGGGGCTGGCTTCTGCGTCATCGCAAGGACAGTGTGTCCTTGTCTCGCTGCGTCAACACCACACTCCATGCCGAACCATGTGAGACCACACCAGCATCGCTGCAAGAAAAAAAAACTGGCGAACATTCGGGCCTGTTCGAGCAGTTCCATGTGTGCTAGCCTGTCTACTCTGCACCGGTGTGGAGCATTCCTCTGCCAAGGTTTCTCACGGCATCGTGTCCCAGTTGGGGCATTTCGGAAGGTCCACGAGGCCTCGTGAGGGTCAAGGCGGTCTTGGACGTGCAGGAGGGACACGAAGGAGATGCGCGTGCAGCTGAAGAGCCAGGCGGAGCAGCTGGCCGCGACGGCGGCAGCGCGGGACGAGGCGGCGGCGTCGGCGCGAGTCATCGGGGAGGAGCGCTCGGACATGAAGCGTGAGTGGTCGGAGATGTTTGCGGCGCACGACGGCCTGCAGCACCGCATCGTGGCGCTGCAGCAGGAGGTGGCTGAGGCGCGCACAGCGGCGCAGGTGTGCTTGCACGGCGTGGCCGTCTCTACGAGCGCACGCCTTGCATTCGGGTGGGGCCATGGCGCGGGGCCCTGCCCATGGGTGCATGTCCTAGATGCGTGCTGGTGTGCTGGTTACAGACGCATCCCCAGACACCGTTGCCACCTACTTTAGTGGTGACAGCAGCTGGTTACTGCTGTCGACAGTGCAATGCAGGGCTGGTTAAAAACAGCTCCATACTGACCGCTCGGATGTACTGTGGGAGCGACGAGGAGAGCATGTTCGTGCTTCTGAGCGATATTGAAAGATACTCCCGCCCTTGGGTCATGCGTGCATCGATTGTGTCGCTGACGCGGGGGGGTCGGTGCTTGCAGGAGGATCACTCGGCACTGGCTCAAGCCCGCCAGCAGCTGCAGGTGGAGCGTTCGGTCAACCGGAAGCTTCTGCAGAGCAAGGCGGACGTCGAGTACCAGCTCATGGAGGCCCTGTCACAGCAGCCGAGCACAGAAGCCGTTGGCGGTCTCACCGCAGCCGGCGCCCCGGCCGGTGCCCCGGCCATGTGGCCGGGCGCGCATGCACAGGGCGTCGGGAGCATCGGTGCGAATGATTCGGCCCAGGGCCCGGCTGAGTGGCCGGCCGGCTCTGCCCCCATCATCGGCGAACCCGACCTCGGACCTCCGACGTACAGCCCGCAGCGCGTGGCTACGCACATGCGTTGCCCCAGCATGCATGGAGACCACAGCCCGCAGAGCGTGCAACAGATCCGCGGGGGCCGCCTCTGCGAGAGTCCGCAGATCCCGCGGCTGCAGCTGCAGCACGCGCAGCGGCAGAGCGACGGCAGCCTGACCATGCGGCGCGATCGCACGCCGGGCGACGCGCCGCACACGCAGCGCGCACACGAGCGCGGCATCCCGGCGGCTGCCTCAGCCCCCGTGAGCCGCCACGGCAGCGGCCGGCTGCGGACGCCAGGTAAGTCTGTGCGCGCGCAGATGCGGTCACGTGTCGGCGGCGGCGGTGGCAGCGCGTCGGGTCCCGTCTCGCGCAGCTCCACCCCGCACAGCAGCAGCGGACCGCGCAGCATGGGCATGGGCCGGCTCGGCAGGCCCGCTTCCGCCGATATCGGCCAGGAGCGTGATTGGCTGGGCTCGGCAGACCGAACAGCAAACCGCGGGACCGCCGCACCGTATGTGCCCGGACTGCGCGCCCCGCTGCAGCGCCTGGACGATTCGCACAGCGGCCGAGGGTCCCCAGCAGGCTCCGCGCGCGCACCGTGCAGCGGCGCGGTAACCGCGCGGCCGGAGGGAATTCAGGTGTCCGGGGATCTCAGAGCTCCGCCCGCGACAGCCCGTGCGTCCGCCGACTCTGCGGATGCGCGGCTGTTGCGGGGCCTGCGTGCTGTGTCTACAGGTGTGCGCAGCATGGATGGTCGGGGCTTCGAGTCCGCGTCAACCGTCACCGAGGCCGCACACGACCCTGCGACGGTGATGCATGCATGGGCAGAATCCTGCACAGAGCGTGACGCACGCGAGGGTAGCAACCGCCCGTCGGCAGAGTCGGCGGGGGATGCGGAGGGGCACCATATGCATGAGGAGCAGGCTGCGTTGGTGCATGAGCCGGCGGCCGGGGAGGTGCGGCGACACGTGTGGCGCAACGAACAGGGTTCCCCGAGCGGCTGTGAGGCAGTGTCTGCGAGCTCCGACTTGACGCCGCGACTGCACATGCATGCGGCCGGCGAGGTCAGGGGCCGCTGGGAGCCTGGCGCGCAAGACGAAATGCGGCGCCGGCCGGTGCGGGGGGGCAGCATGGACGGGGAGCGGTGGGCGGCGGAGGTCAGTGCTGTGCGCGCTGCAGGGGCGCCAGAGCGGTCCCTGTCTCATCGGACCCGGGATTGGGTGGGAGGCTTGGGGGCGGAGGAGCATGCTGTGGGTGTGCACGGGGATGTCGCTGCGGCGATGCGGCACCGGTTGGCGCTGGATTTGGATGAGGGTGGGCGGTCAGATGGGAGCAAGAGTTCTCCGGCTCGCAGTTCTCCGGCTCGCAGTGTGAGGGAGCGACGGGAGGCTGGGCAGGCTGGTGCGTCGGGTGTGAGCTTTGGTCAGGAGAATGAGAACCAGAATAACGGTGTCCAGGGTGGCCATGTCCAGGGTGGCCAGACGAACGGTGTGGGGTGGTTTCGTGGAGCCTTCGGGGAGCATTGCCTGCGCTCAAGTGCATGCAGCTGATCGGGATGGTGTTGGCGTCTCTGTTGAGATCTGATGTGTGTGGCCTGTGTGCTTTTGGGGTGTGAAAGTCTGCGCCTGACTTGGCGCTTGTTAGTCGTTCGAGTCTGGAGACAGGGAATCGGAAATCTGAGTCTCTGAAGACAGAGTATGTACTGTGCAGAAGTACTTTTGGTGTACAGTAGGGCGTGTGTGCTGCCAGAACGTTCAGTGGCATCTTTTGGCCACTGGTGGGAAGGCAATGGTGCACGAGCTATGCCAGTGAGTTTAGGCAGGGTCAACAGAAGATGAAGAGGAGATCCAGTGACGTCCACATAGGCAGATGGGCATCTTTGTTATGCATGAAAAATCCTGAGATTGGGTCCAATGGCATTGCCCAGCAGTGCTCAGTCAGATGTAAAGCTGTGTCTGTCAGAAGTGATGCATGCTACAAGCTTCGGTCGCTGCATGTGGCAAACCGTGTATCTGTGGCAGATTGCTGTGGTGTTACACGGAGATGAACGCAAGAGCCCGGCAGCGAGGGTTGTGGTGTGGTCGTTCAATGCGGTGCCAGCACGCCTGCATCGTTGTTCGATCATGCCAGGCCTCCATGGGAGCTCCAGGGCGCGCGCGCATTAAGTTGTGGCGTCAGGGACACCTGGGTGTGCGACAATGTAGTTGTCACACGGCGAGCACCTCCCTCCATATATGTCAAGCGGTCGGTTGAAACCTGCACCAGTTCGCGTGCTTGTACAGTGCTCGGAGTCGTCTCAAGGAGAAGCACAGACCACGCAAGAATCACGCGAAAGCTCAGCTAGCTTGTCTACGGTTGCAACACGCCATCTTGCAAGTTCAGACATCGTTCAACTGCAAGGAAATGGCAACACAGGGAACAATTCGCATTGCGGACAACCACGTTCGCAAGAAGGCTCGACTGCATGCCGGCAAGTCTTCGGGCAGCGATGAGGGCCATTCACCATCAGCCAGCAACGAAGGCTTGCTCAAAGCCCTCACACATGAATCAAGGACCGGAGCTCCTATGCTACAACCGGTTGTTACGCAGAAGTCGCAAGACTCGTGCATCGCGTCTACAAGGTCAGACTCGTGCATCCTGTCTCCAAGGTCAGGTCTGCAGTACAAGTGCACAGACAGATGCGACACTCCTAGCACAAGAAGTCCCTTGAACTCGCAGCTGAAGGTAGGCAGCACACTACGATAAGTTGCACTCTGTGTACACAATGCGTGATCCCAGAGGAGCGAGTGGGCAAACCTCTTCCTGGACCTACAGGAAGCCGGCCAGGTTGCACAAATCAAGGCAGGAACTCGTCACAGTAACACTCCACAGTAATACACCACAGTAACACGCCACAGTAACATGTCACTGCAGTAACTTGTCCCGGCGATGTATGCAGCTAGCAGAGCGGCAACACGGCGACCGCCTGCACGGCAGCGTGGCTGCGGCGCTGTGCGTTCCGCTGCACCACGCACTCGGCATCCCTCTGCCGCACCCCCTCCACCACAGCCCCCGTATGCATGCGGCCGCTCGGAGCATCATGACCGAACCGCCATCGCTGCAATGGGCGGTCGAGGTGCGGCTACCACCGGCTCGGGATGTGACCGGCCAGGATGTGACCAGCCTGAGTCGGCGCCTGCGCAGCACGAGTGCGGCACCGTCCGGCGGCGGCAGCCATGCCGCCACTCCGGCTGCTACGCCGCTGCTGCAATCTCCACAGCCAGGCGGACAGCTAGTAGCCACTAGTTGCAATATGCACCGTGTGCCGCCTGCGGCGCATGCATGGGTACCATAAACAAGCCGATCACAATGCACAGCACCTTGGTCATCGCGCATAGTGCAACATTTGCAACACCCATGGTGAAACACGGAGATGAACGCAAGAGCCCGGCAGCGAGGGCAACAGCAGGACAGCAGACGACACCGTGGGCGTTGCAGTGTTGCACTACACCCACAGTGTTGTAAATTTACAACCCCCACAGTGTTGTGCTGCACTCTTCGCTCCTCGTGCAGATCCTCACAGCCATGCCCCCAAGCACAGCAGCCGCCATCCTTCGCTCCGCAATCCTACCCAGCATGCACGCCGCCAGCTGCCGCCCGCACGGCCCCCCCACCAGCCTCAGCCCCGCTCCGCCCCCGACCTGGCTCCCCCACAACCTCCTCACCCTGCCGCCCCCCCTGCAGACATTCCTCGTGCACGCCAGCGCCACAGCACGCACCGGCTGCAAGGCCGTGCTGCTTGACCTCTCCATCTTCCCCAGCATGCCCGCCGTGCAGCTCCTCGCGCCGCTCCTCACGGACCGCACAGCCCTCTCCCTCCGCCCCACCCGCCCCGCCACCGCCCTCCCCCCACCCCCGCACGCCCCCCCCGCAGTGGACAACTGCGCCGCGCTGCTGCATGCTGCGTGCTGCGCGCCGAGCCTGCTCATGCTGGAGTTTGCGCACCTCGGCAGCGACGCGGTGGCGGACCTCGCGGCGGCGCTGCCGTGCGCTGCGCACCTACGCCACCTCGTGCTGGCCGAGGTCCACATGGACGATGCTGTCGTGATTGTGGACGCTCCGGCACCGCCCCAGCCTTGGGAACCCTGCAAGCGGCTGCGCGATGTCACAGACGCAGATTGCGCACCATTGGTGTACCGAATGGCGAACCCTATGGAACTCCCAGAGCACCTCATTCAGGGTTTCCGAGGTGGACAACAACCGCACCGTCTATCTGTACACGTGCCGCAGCCGCAACAACCCTGTGACCCACTGGATCTACCCGACCCTGATGACTTTCTGGCATTCGACGACGGTGATTACCCACAGCTTCGGGATCTGTTTGCCCTGGATAAATCCGGATCACTTGCAGCTGCGGCATGCTTGAATGGCATGAATGGCAGCATGTACCAACTTGAAGGAGGTCTTGCTGGAGCTGCCGCCCCAGCACCGGAGCCCGCACCGGCACTTGGAGTGGCGCCTGGACATGCGATATATATCGAAGGCCACGACCACGGCAGTGACGCTGTGCGGGGTGGCGGCGGGGGGTTCACAAACGTGCGTGTGCCCATGGTTGCGCCCGGCGCAGGCCACGCGCTTGCGCGTACGATCTTTGGGCTGCGGCAACTGGCCACCCTGGAGCTGCGCGCCTGCCGCATCGGCGCCTCGGCGGCGCGGGCGCTCTCGAGCGGCCTGTCGCAGCTCTCCATGCTGCGCACGCTGCGCATGCTGTGCGTGGACACGCCAGCGGCGGATGTTTGAGGCGTAATGTGCGCTGGGGGCGCGGCTGTCGCGGCTGACGGAGCTGGACTTTGTCGCGTCGGCGGCACACGCGGGGGAGCTGAGCCAGACGACCGCAGCTGCGCCCTTTATCGTGGCGATCACGCGGATGCGGTGTCTACAGGTGCTGCCCACCTTCCCCCGCCGCCGTGGCTCGCTTCCCACGCGGCAAGTCCGCTCTGATGCCCTGCGCTGTGGCAAACAGAAAGCTGCAAAGCATCACTGCCGCTGTCAGTGCCGCTAGCACCTCAGCGCTGCCTGTCTGTCTACCCGCATATTATATTAGCTTCATCTGAAAATTGCTCTTCAACGGTGTCCATCAAAGCTGCGGTATTTGGGACTGCTCGGCCAAAAATCAGGAGACGAGGTGTTTGGCATGTGGCGGGAGCACGGTATGCATGCTTCACAGTTGCAGCACGACAGTCGGCAGTTTCCCGCATGCAGACACTCTCGGTGACCGTCGCCCCGGCCGGAGGCCCCCTCCGGCAGCTGCAGCCCTTCGCGGAGGCTGCCGCCGCCTACCTTCCCAAGGCCCCCCGCCTCCGACACCTCGACCTCCACCTTCCCCTCACCCCCGCCATCCCCGCCGCCAGCGCGTGGCTCCTCACTGCGGCACGCATGCTGGCCTCCGCCACGCTGCGTGACCTGCACCTCTCCGCGCCGGGCCTCACACCGTTTGCGGAGGGCCGATGGCAGCAGGGTTTGGTCACGCGCCTTGCACTGCCCGGCCTCTCCGGAACCGCTGACGGCCTCCGTGCGTTCTGCGCCGGCTTGCGGCGGTGCCGGCGGCTGGAAACCCTGGAGCTGCCACTCGGTGTGTCGGCGCACGATGGCCGGTGGTCCGGCATGCATGCGGATGAGGCTGCCACGGCGCTCGGGGAGCGGCTGTCATGCATGACGCGGCTGCGGCGGCTGGATGTGAGTGGGTGGGGGCTGCCGCCGGTCGGCACGCGGTGCAACGCGGTCAACATGTGGGTGCGTGGGTGGCATGCTGGGCTCACAGCGCTGCTGCTGGCAGGGACGGCGCTTGACGATGACTGGGCGAAGCAGCTCGCTGGCGCGCTGTACAGCATGCATGGGCTCAAGGTGCTAGACCTGCGGCGCAACCGGCTGAGCGCAGCCGGCGTGCGGCCACTGCTGTGCGCGCTGCGGAAGACGAACGGTCTGCAGGAGCTGCGCTTGGGGGGCAGCCTCTCTGATGAGGCTGCTGTGCTGGAGCTGGCTGCAGGGCTGATGGAACCGGCCCCGGCCGCGTCCGCTGCGCTGCCTGTGCTGCCGTCTTCGCCAGTGCGAACAGGTGCAGATCATGGTCGGGTCAACAAGGGCGCGAGCATGCATGGCAGCCCGGCCGCTGCGAGCACGCCCAGCGACAGCAGCCACACAGAATGTGCGTCGCCGGTGGCCCCGGCTAGCGATGGCGGCATGCATGACTTGCATGCATCACCACCGCACGCAGCTGCGGCGGGACTGCCGCTGCTGCGCGTGCTGGACGTGTGCGGGGCGCCGGTGACGCGTGCGACGGTGGCTGAGGTGTGGCGTGCTGTGGCTGCGCAGCGCGTGCTGCGTGAGCTGCTGTGGGAGGAGCTGGTGGGCTTGGATGAGATGTCGGCGTGTGCTGGGGATGTGCTGCCGCTTGCTGCGGACGCGCTGTGCACGCTGGCCACAACTCACCCGGAACTTTGCATGTCGGCCGGCTATGACAACACGACAGAGGAGCAACATGGGGCGCACTGTTGGTGAGCGTTCTGTGCACGTGCTGGGGAGGAGGCCCAGCAGC
>JALKAD010000157.1:646697-666641 GCA_024500015.1 Ulva compressa
TCACCACTCAGGCCATTGCCTCAGACCAACGCTGTATGGTAGGCTAGCTGCTGGTGCTGCTGTGTAACCCGAAGCTGCAGCAGCTACCCTGCCCGAGTTGCTGCTGTAGCTGCTGCTTCAGTGGCTGCAGCGGCTGCAGCACTGCTGAGAGGTGCTGCTGTACATGCTGCGCAGGGTCTGCATGGTGACCACTGTAAACCACACAACTGGCAGTTGTGTGGTATACATATGCCATTGTGTACCGTCGCGTGCATGCACACAGTGTTGACACAGTGTTGACGTGAGTAAGCTGTGGCTGCAGCCATGTGCACAGTTGAAATACAACTCATAGTAGTACTCAGAATTGGAATGCACATGTGAATTATGCTTTCCAGGCAACAAGTTCACAGAATTTGAGAACCATAGAACCTGAACATCATCACGTGGCCCTGGTAAGAGGAGGGCATACGACCCTGAAAAGAAGATGGCATGCATAAACCACAGTTTTTAAAAATTGCAACAGTGCGTGGTGGGAGCCAGCCCGGTTGGAGCCAGGGTGATGAGTCTGTTAGCACCTGCTTGGCACATGCTGGCCAGACAGAAGGCAATAGTGATCACACAGTAACTGTCTCAAGGATGCCATTCACACTGTGTCAAAGTGTTACTCACACACCAATGTCCCTCTACCACCGCACACAGCAAACACAAAGTACAGAATGCATCATGATCATAGCTGCAGCCAGCAACGCACAGCGCACAGCGTGTGGCACAGTATGTGACTTAAACATGCGGGTGACCTTGTGACTTGTTACTGTTTGTTTTCTTCCATCCTTTCTTCTCTGGGCAATATGCGCAGCGCTGCATATGCTGCAGCTGCAGCCGCTGGCACGTGCCAGCACCAGGGGACTTGCTCCGCCACAGGAGACTTGCTGTATCACTTGCTCTATCACAGGGGACTTGCTCTATCACAGCATAACTATAACACTGCATGTATTGCATGGCAGCACAGCATGCATGGCATGGCAGCGGATGACCCTGTTACTTGTGGTTGTTTGCCCTCTTCTGTGCTTTCCTCTTTTGGCCTTGCTCTATCACAGTGTATATATCGTAGCATGGTGTATGTGTATGTGTTACACCGTGTGACAGAGATACACGCAAGAGCAAGAGCCCAGCAGCGAGGGCAACAGCAGGATAGCAGATGACCCTCTCCGGTCCAGTCATCACACCATAAGCTTATGTAGTGCACACAATAACTTCTGCGTGTTGCCTGGTCTGTTGCCTCGGCGCTGCTGGGTCCTAGATCTATCAACGTGTAACACACAATAACTTAGGTCCATAAGCTTACATAGTGTTCAGCCTCTGTGTGACTCCTGCATTTGGCACATGCCATGGCACAGTGTGCGATGTTGCAAATGTTTCCAATCCCCGCACATGCCAAGAGGCCCTTGACTGAGACGAACTGGTCATGCAAACAGACCACATGCATCTCGTAGGCCACTGGCAGTGTTGGTGACCACTTACCACAACCTCCTCTATGCTTCACAACCTCCTCTATGCTTCAATGTGTACATGGTGTGAGGATGACTGACCAAGCCATCCCTAAGCGGTACCTATGTGTGGACCACGGGCATGGCGTACTCTAGATCTGACGCTTCACAGATTACCAATCTACCGGTATGCTACGAGCTGGGATGGGGCCACCCCGATTCCCCGATATCGGGATTTCCGGAATCGGGCACGAGAAATCGGGATATTTTTTTTCGAGATCCGTCCCGCGACCACGACAATCACGAGGTTGTGGCGCACCAAGGCACTTGCTAGCTACAGAACACCTCCTCAGACACGTTGCAGTAGCGCTAGCGTGATATATAAATGCGATGGGTGGCAGCACCGGTGTATACCTTTCTGACACTTGCAATAGAAGTTGCCTCGCCAGCTGCAGACTGATTTTCTTGGCTTTGTTCAGTCCTGCAGTACTACCCATCCCCATAACTTGGGGCCCCAAGTTCGAAGTTTGACCACCGGTGCGGCCTCGAGCGCTCGATCCATGCTTGACGTCGACCTTCAGCACTTTGGATGACCCCCCTGCAGTGCCCTGCACATACGTATACGCGGATACCCCGACGACGCGCCAATGCGTTCACATGTAAGTCAACGTCCAAATTTGTATAAATTGCATCAGTCCATCATGCTGCCACGCTCGCGCTGGCCACTGCGCAGCGCCCGCCGGCGAGTACATGTTCCTGTATGCGAAGTCGACGTCGCACGCGTGCGCACTGCGTTGCACGAATGTGCACATGTTTAGGGTGCGCGCAGTTGCGCGCTCCGGGACTCAGCCGCGCAGCTGCAGTGTGCCGCAGCGCGTTCCACATTTGTATTCTGCATCTCAAGAGCTCTTTTGAACAATTCAAGTGCGGCTGTGCGATTGGCATGCCAGTTTCCCGTGCACGAGATGCAATTGATTGTCACGAATTTGCGAAAGCATAACAGCCGCACGCTCATGATATCGCTCGAGTGTAGTGGGAACTGCCGTCATCAGCTGCCGTGATCGCTCATGAGTCATGACGCTTCTTCACCACGATGCTGTGGCTTCTTTCCTACAGCTAGTACCTTTGGAATTGTTTCCTGTAGGCACGGCTCTGTACATACAGCTGCAGGCATCTTGCGCGCGGCAGGGCGGTCAACCGCTTTGGACGGTTCACTTCGGACGGAAAGTTGCCCGTTATTGCGCTCTGACTCTACTCTGTATGGAGTCCGGAACGCAGCATATAGCCGTGGTGTGAACGACACAATGCGTCACGCCGTGAGGGCGGTAAGTCGTATACGTGGGACGGTTGCTGCCAGTACGACAGGACACTCATCTAACCTCGATAGCTCAGACGATGCATTCTGCTCGCAGTGGACTCGCGTTGCGAATCGTTGCCAAATCGTGCGGGCCCTGGACTGAGATTTCGTGATCATTTATACACGGTAGTTGTCAGATGCAACTCCACTAGTACTTGAGACAATTTGCGCGCGCCCACAGGTGACGACGAATGGCCACCAATTGGCAGTGCCTGATAGTTCATGACTAGTCATGACTACCTAATGGATACGGCAAATGCATCATACTTCGTGCTGTGCTTAAACGTGGCATCAGGGCACCTGGCAGGCACCTGCTTTCCAAGCTGCGTAATGAATCCGTTTCGAGAGTGTCCCCCTGACAACATGTCGCGACACCTTGGCGCGGTATACGTATATCGCGGTACCCTCGCGAGGCCTCGACAGCCTAGGCGTCGCGACTGATCGATGCATGTGCGGTGCACCGCGGCGATGGTGTTTCTGGAGGATCCTTGTACCTGAATTTGCGGTACCGGTGGCAAATCTGATGAGAGCCCTGACTCATGCGTTGCAGTTGCGCGCGTGTCCAGGTACCAACGTTCCGCGCCGGGCCTTGAGCAGCTGCAGTATCGGGCGTACTCGCAATTGCTAGCGTGCTCCGCGTGGCTATTCTGCCTTCTTTCGAAAGCTGATCGCGGCCGTTTGCACGGCTCCTTCATGTCTCTATCCCTTACACGCAATGCTGGTGATCTTCACGACAGCTCAATTACTTATAACAGGAAATGCATGCCCATTCATCCTGAGTGCATCATGAGTGCAATACCGTGATGCATTTTCACCGCGATGATGATGGTGCGGTGCACAGCGTCAACTTTGACGCAGTGAACGCGGTGAATCTGCGTGTTCGGGCAGGTTGCGAGCAGGTACCACCTGTGGCCATCGCATGTGCGAGTACTCGAAAGATGGAATGCTTCGGAGGATCGAATCTGGTCGAACAGGCATGCCTAGGCAGCTGCAGCGCGAGCTGCCACCACTGGCCGGTGCATCAGATTCAAAGCAGTGCTGCAGCGTGCTGCTGCGGTTGCAACATTCAAGTCCTACCTGAGACATACATGTCCTGTATATAGAGCAAGGCTTCAGCAACGCATTTCATCAGTATTAATATGTGTCCTCCATTACTGTCATGTGCAATAAATCAGCACTAGCTAGCATTATGCCCAGCAGCATATGTTTGGGCATATGCCCAGCTGGGATGGGCTAGCCGGGATAGCTAGGGTAGAGCCTAGGGTAGAGCCTAGGGTAGAGCTGTGGCTGCAATGCTGAGCTGGATAGTGTGCCACGTGTTATGCACGTGGTGATGGTAGAGACCCTACTGTGTGCTTCAGCTTGGAATGAGCTCTAGACAACATTGGGGTAGGTAGCACTAGCTTGCGCTGGCCGTTGCCTCCGGTAATCCTGATCAGAGTTTGAACTCTGCATGCTGGTATATGTACTAGTTCAGTGTTTTGCGTGCCCCCGCGCCTTGTACCTCTCTGCAAGGATGCAGCTGCTTGTGAGACGCCTAGTGGCACCATATGCATGGCACTCGTGAACAGTGCCACGCCGGTGGGGCCGGTGGGGTGTGGCACTGCGTGGCACCACATGAGTAGACATCGATGCTAGCGTTGAACAGATTGAACAGCTGTACCTGCTAGCGCTGCCGCAGCCGCAGCCGATCATCGATGATTATGATCAATGATTCTCCACGCCTAATGCAGATCTACAGCTCTAGTTCGTCCGAACGCCACGTACGCTGGCAATATACACATATTGGCTATAGCCATATAGCCACTTGCAAGCATTCACAGTTCAGCAGCATTCATGTGTGTGCAGGCCAGTCACCGACTAGAAGAACAGCATCATGTGGGCGCTGCTGACACTCCTCGCTACGTTCCTGGGATGCGCCACTCAGCCTGCCGCTTCCCGCAGCTCCGCTCTGCTGCTGCGCGGCGGTGCCACGGCCGAAAGTGCGGTGCTGGAGCAGGCTGACCTGCAGAGCCACGCACGCATGCTGCAGCAGAATGAAGGTGGGACACTGTCCACATTGCCCATTACAGCGCGGCATCATTGTAGAGCTTGCAACATATGATACGCGTCAGGAGACATTGCTCGGGTGGAGCTAGCTATAGCGATCGTGAACAACCCATACGATACTTTTGCCGTTCCATGTCGTGAGATTCGTGTCAGTGTGGATGCAATGGCTTTGTGTCACTGACAGTGTGGATGCAATGGCTGTGGCGGTTGCTTCCGTGCAAGCCATGCATTCGAACATGAAGTTTGGAGTCAATGCAGGTGGTCAGCCTATAGCTACGGGCCTGCCATGTAGTCTTGAAATCCTCAATTTCACACTGCCCACCAGCAGAATATAGTTCATATGTCAGGAACATGCGTCCGGAACATGCGTTAGTGCGGCGATGTAGAACCGTGTTGCGCAAATGCGAGCACTGCCTGGCACTTGTACAGCCCGATCAAGCCCCGGAGAGCACAGCACACCGGTGATGTGATTCCAATGCATGTACCACAGCACAGTGCACGTGGATGTCAGGGTATACTACTGGCATGTGAACTACTGTGCAATATTGAAGTACTGTGTGATATCATGCAAATACATGGCTGTCATGCATGGCTATCATTCTTGATCATTGGTCTGAGGGGCTCCATGCATGGCACCTGCCTAGGCCTAGACATGATTGATACTCCTGTGCCACCAAATGAGGTTGTTGCAACGCGAATCACTCCCATGGCCAGGAGTGGCCAGGGGTGCGCCCGAGGCCTTGACACACAGAGCTGTCCCTCGACAAGGATCTGGTGATTGTGAGTATTCTGCACAGTCTGGACGAATGAGTGTCGCCGGCGGCCCCGTGCGCATGCATGAGTGTCACGGTCAGGTGCAGAACGAGTATATATCACGCTCTTAGGTAGAACTAGGATAAGGCTATACATGCACGCGCAGTGACAGTGACACAGGGACTGTGTTTGACAGCCCCCTCATTTTGACTGATGTCTCAATCCAGGCAATGAGGGCAATGAGGGCAATGAGGGTAATGAGGGTAATGAGGGGAACGAAGGCAATGAGGGAAATGAGGGAAATGAGGGGAATGAGGGGAATGAGGGCAACGAGGGGCGACGTCCCAGTGCGCGCAACAACGGCAACGAAGGCAACGAAGGCAACGAAGGCAACGAGGGCAATGAGGGTAATGAGGGTAATGAAGGCAATGAAGGCAACGAGGGCAACGAAGGCAACGAAGGCAATGAAGGAAATGAGGGCAACGAAGGAAACGAGGGTAATGAGGGTAACGAAGGCGATGAGGGAAATGAGGGAGATGAAGGTGACGAAGTTTTGAGACGTCCCAAGGCGCGCAACAACGGCAACGGAGGCAATGATGGCAACGAAGGTAATGAGGGCAACGAGGGCAACGAGGGCAACGAGGGTGGCGCTGATTTCGATGTAGCCTTTGACTTTGCCTACAATGCCTTTTGAACTAGCAATATTGAGTTATGAATCATTGGTAAACTCTCAATGAATATCGCATGAATGCCCCTCATTGAGGGAAAGAACGAAATAAGTACAGCTGTATGCCAAATGCACGCGACTTTGGATGTAATGGGTGCATTCATCAGACATTCAACAATGCTCATTGCGGTGCAATGAATGTGATGTTTAGCATGGGTGTTGGCCAATGTGCATGAGTGTAGTGACGACTGGGTCCAGTGAATGTTCGATGTATGTGATGTCAGCACCAAAATTGAATGTAGGCTACATATCACAAACATCCAAACTGCTGGCGGTGCTAGACAGCCACAATCGGGACAAGATCAGCCTGTTTTCACAGAGCACATCATGTGTCATGGTGAGCAGCCGGCTCTGCCAAGCCCCACAAGTCCCAGGAAAAGCGACTGTCTTGAGCATGTGCAATGTGTGATGTCAATTCAATGGCAATCTAGAGAGTTTTGTGGTGCCCTGGCCCTCCATTTTGGCACGTTTCAGCACATATGATAAGGTGAGTGTTGAACCACGTCAGGCCTGGTCCCCAGATGACCCTTGAGTGTCTCAGCATATTGTCTGCAACCTGTGGAACCTGTCCCCGAGGCCAAAATCCCAATTGCAATGTGATCCTCATGCCCAACATGCACCAGCAAAGCACTATACATATACCGATCTTCATCTGCCATGGCCTGCACGGCCTTCAACGCCACCTCAGGCCCTCGAGTCTAATTTGGAGGCGTGCTCGATGCCTCAACACGCGCCTGCTTCACCATTGCTGCCGCGGAAAGCTGCTGTGTGTTCACAGCTGGGACGCATGCAGTCTCCGTTCAATAGCATCTACCGCGGCCTAAATCGCCTTTCGACGCCTACTTACTTAGTTAACGCGTCAGCATCGACACATAAATAGCCTGTGAACATGGTTGCGCGGTTGTGGCGTACGTGGTGACGCGCGATGCACATGGAACGCGTTGCGCGCTTGTCCCGAGAGTGGATGGAAACCACTGAAGGGGTAATGCACGTGGTGACTCCAGCTATATCACCCGCAGCGCCTCCAAAGTGCCAAAATCAGATCACATAGCCATGTAGAAGTGTACATGCGGAGGCGCGTGGAAACGGCTTGATTTAACTTAGTTGGGCTTCGAATGTGGCGAATCTCCTCCAGGTGGCACTGCCAGAGTATGACCGCTGAGACGCGCTCACGCGCACGTCACCCTTTAAGCCCACTCCTACTTAGTCCATCTTCTGCTGTGTCAGCCTGCACGCGCTGATGTTAGGGTGGCAGTGCTCCCCGGGGACACCAGCTGCAGCGTCGCACACGGGCGTCGCCCCGGGGCCCAAGGAGCGCATTCTGCTTCGGCGTGGGCACTGCAGCCGCAAGCGCTTATCGCACGCATGTAGGGGTGGTATTCATCAGATCATGGATCACTAGCAGCATCAAGATTTACGTGTAGGTCCTGAGGGCACCTGTGAGCACCTGTGGGCACCAGTGCAAATTTCACAGGACCGCAACCCATCCAATTTCTGTTTTATAGCTTCAACTGTCATACTATCTCCTGCGTTGTCGGAATCGTTGTGTACGGCCTCTCGGGCTGTCCATTGACACGAACGCACCAGTCCTGTGGTTGGCGCGGACAGACGCTGACAGGCTCTCCACAGCAGCACACACCATGCCCCACGTGTACATATGACGCACACAGGGAATTTGCACGCGCAATGCCTGGCTCTGCTGCATCTGCGTGAAAGGCAGTTGTTCCGTGATCGTACAATGCCAGGCGCTCAGGCTGTGGGTGATGGACCTGTCAAGGCAGACTATTATTTTCAAAGCTGCCCTTATGGCAGCTCAAGATGCGCTGATGGACCGAAGTGAGCCACAGTATCGTTGGGTGTGCCACTCTCGGATGCTGCCGTTGGGTCTGTGTTCACGAGCGCTTGCAGGTGGTTGGTGGAAGTGGTTGTGGGCCATTGAGCACAGGACTGAATTATCAGACTCAAAACAAGCGATCACATGGCCAACTTTACTTTCAGAATACATCAGAAACATCACCACAATGAGCGCAACAGGTGGCAGTCATGAACTTAGGATGAACTCAGCTGGCAGGCGACCTGCGTGCACCCAGGTTTCTAAATGGTCAATCCCACAGTCGACCCAGGGGCCACGACTTGAACAATTTGGAGCTGCTGCACCTTTTTGCCCGCTACGTGATGTTCGATTTCTTAGTTCGGACACACATGCAGTGCACACCATTGTGTGTTGCAGAGTGACCCAAAAGTTTGAGGGTCTTGGTCCTTTCTGGGAAGTCTGGTGGCAAACACCGGTGGCAAACAGCATCCGCATACTGCCTGGGACAAAATTTGCTGTTGGCATGTGGCAGCACTTGCACACATGCTTCGCTGCAGTAGATGCTGCATGCCACGGCATGCCAATGAGCCACACACTTACGCATGCATGCTGACCTCTCTGGGATCCCGTGTGATCATACACGAGGTCGCTTTGACTGGAGTTCGAACGAGGATGGTGCTTGAGCCATATCAAACGCTCACATGATGTAATCAATATCTCCATTCTGGTCCTCAGTTTCGGTCTGCCACCTGCTGCTGTGCCGCTTGCAATCGGTGAATCATACCCCCACAGCGTATGGCGTGGGCCGTTCATTGTGGTATAGGTCTCGACAGGAAAGATAAGTAGTTGAATATGATGAAGTCTGAGGAGGCTGTAGCAAAAGACAGCAGGCAGCGACTGTGGCTGGGCAGGTCACAGAGACACTGAAACGGCCTCTCGGTGCCAGACTGGCCAGTCACGGAAGTCACTCACAACTTTCACACGAAGGACATGGAATCAACGCACGCTATACGCTTCGACCGCGTTGGGCACAGCCACTGTGAACGGGGGTGCGTGCGGTGCAACAAGGCCTTATTACCTCTGATACAAAGGCTGAAAATCTGGGATGTCGGAGGCGCAGGAACTATATTAAATCAATATGCTGCTCATTCATACGTTTCGTGATTTGGTACAGTCTGGAGCCAAGTTTGGCGACGTACACACCGTCGTGGACGTTAAGTGCAACGCAGGGACCACGACGGTGTCCATTGTCACCTGCAAACCAATTACACGAGTGGAACAACAGCAAATTGCCTTCTTGGCAATCTATGCGCAGTCACTGGCAGAGTTGAAGGTCCAAAGCATGTCACTGACCAGAAGGTAGTACCGAGTTGGCAGCAGAGCTGCATGCTGCAGGCAAGGAAGCACAAGCCTGACATTGGCAGGTCCCAAGTGTGTTGAAAATTTTCAATACAGGATTTCACGAGCATCCTGGCTTGTGTCTGACACCATGCCCTTTGCAGTGACCAACGCCAACCCAGCGCCACCATCAACTGGTGAAGTGTGCATCACTGCTGTCGAGTTGTACAAGTTGTTGGCACTGATCTGGAGCCAAACTATCTCAACGCAATCGCTGTCGTGCAAGGTCTACATGTGACCGCCATATAGGTGTTCAAATTTTCGACTCGTTGGCACGCAACAAACACCTGCAAGGACTCAAGAAGTTTCATGAGGAGATGAAACGAAGCATACACTTGACAATGTTGGGGAGTCACTGGGAGGAGAGGCCACATGTGCCCAAGTCAAGGTGGGTATTGGACTGTTTCGGAGATGGCATGTGCACCTGGTGGACATCAGGCTGACCATGGACACTTGGGTCCAAGCTGTGACAGTGCAGTGCGACTGCATCTCACATTGGGAGGAATTGCAGGATATTGCCAAGTCAAAGCACTTTTCAGAAAGGAGATCGACGATGGTCGTGACATGTATCGCCTGAGTTTGGAAGAGTTTAGAACAGCTTGCACAGATGGCTCTGAAGGCTCAGAAGACGCAGTCGAGCCAAGCTGAAGTGTAAAGGCTATCAATGGGTGTGCTCAGATATAGACTTGGGTGAGCGTTGATGTCTGTGCCACTTGAGTTCATGCCAGTCGCTTGCACCTGAGTGCAAGCTGCAATGCCACAGGCATCCGTGGCACGGCTGGTGTGTTGGCACAGCTGCAGGCCCTCGATTGTGAGGGCAGGGCTGCTGTGCGCAGGCTGCAGGCCTGCTGTGGGCGCCTGTGCGGCTGCTGTGAGCAGGCTGCAGGCCTGCTGTGGGGGGCCTGCAGGCCTGCTGTGGGTTTCTGTAGAGCTGCTGTGAGCTGCCTGTGGAGTTGCTGTAGGCAGCTGTAGGGGCACCTGTGAGGCAGTAGTCAGCCTGTGAGCAGGAAGCCACCTGTGAGAGGTCGGACCCAAAACCTTCTGTAAAGTAGCTGTGGCTGGCCTGTGCGCATGCTCCTGTTGTTTCCATGAGGCCCCTGCGGTTGCGCGTGCGCAAATCCCAGTGTGCAAGGCCATTGCCACCGGTGCCCGCGTGAGGGCATCTCACCTGCCAGTCCGCTCACCTGCATGCCAGAGGTGGCGCGCCGCCCCGCACGTTTGGTGCGTGAGCCTGTGTGGTTGGCAGCAGGCATGTGATGTGCAGTGAGCTCGAGGGGTTGACAGGCTGGGGGGTGTGCACGGTGTTGGGGCTGCTGCAACAGTGCCACGTGCACTGATGCTGGCTCCTTTGGGTAGAGGCAGGCAGCAGCATGGCCACACACACATGTTGACCATACTCGCCTGGAAGTGGTGCTGCTGGCCTGGGTGCAAATAGCTCCACAGCACAGCAGCTGGAAGGCACTCTGCACTGAGGCAGATTGACATAAGGTGGATGCCCACTGGGGGGCATCACGGCTCGAGATCAGGCGGGTGCCACGCAGACCAGATGTCACTCTATATAAGTCCTCCATGCTACGCAGACAGTGCTAACTCTGCTGCAGCTGTGCAACGCTGCGCTATCACACCTCGCGAGGCGTACGGCACCTGCGGCCATTGCGGCCGATCATCTCTCCGGCCTTATTGTGCGCCGGTGTCCCGGGCCCGACCCGGCACCCGCCGCGGGCCCCGCTAGACCTGGCCGGACTAATCAATGACGACATACGTGCTGGTGTCACTGCCTGGACCCGCCTGAGTCGTATGAGTGGCTTAGGGGGAGGCGCTGGGTATGGTTGTGCGGTGGGCCCGTTGCGGGTAGGCCGCGGGCAGGCGCGCCAGGCCGATGTCTAGAACCCATTGGCTAGGGGACTCTGCCTGTCGCCGTCCAGCGTGGCGCCAAACACGCGCTCACCGTTTTCGGTGGTCAATCCCATTATGGCACTCCACTCGCCGCACCTCCCTGGGGATTACGCTGTGTGTTCTGGCGCGCACAGGCCCCGTATGTTCGTTTGCTGTGTGACTAAGATGTGCATGAAGGAGACGAAGGCGACGAAGGCGA
The DNA here is from genome assembly GCA_024500015.1 of Ulva compressa. NCBI lineage: Eukaryota > Viridiplantae > Chlorophyta > Ulvophyceae > Ulvales > Ulvaceae > Ulva > Ulva compressa. The sequence goes on from JALKAD010000157.1 coordinate 658,356, forward strand.
CGAAGGAGACGAAGGCGACGAATGAGGTGGACAACAACCGCACCGTCTATCTGTACACGTGCCGCAGCCGCAACAACCCTGTGACCCACTGGATCTACCCGACCCTGATGACTTTCTGGCATTCGACGACGGTGATTACCCACAGCTTCGGGATCTGTTTGCCCTGGATAAATCCGGATCACTTGCAGCTGCGGCATGCATGAATGGCATGAATGGCAGCATGTACCAACTTGAAGGAGGTCTTGCTGGAGCTGCCGCCCCAGCACCGGAGCCCGCACCGGCACTTGGAGTGGCGCCTGGACATGCGATATATATCGAAGGCCACGACCACGGCAGTGACGCTGTGCGGGGTGGCGGCGGGGGGTTCACAAACGTGCGTGTGCCCATGGTTGCGCCCGGCGCAGGCCACGCGCTTGCGCGTACGATCTTTGGGCTGCGGCAACTGGCCACCCTGGAGCTGCGCGCCTGCCGCATCGGCGCCTCGGCGGCGCGGGCGCTCTCGAGCGGCCTGCCGCAGCTCTCCATGCTGCGCACGCTGCGCATGCTGCGCGTGGACACGCCAGCCGGCGGCGTTGAGGCCGTACTGTGCGCTGCGGGCGCGCTGCCGCGGCTGACGGAGCTGGACTTTGTCGCGTCGGCGGCACACGCGGGGGAGCTGAGCCAGACGACCGCAGCTGTGCCCTTTATCGTGGCGATCACGCGGATGCGGTGTCTACAGGTGCTGCCCACCTTCCCCCGCCGCCGTGGCTCGCTTCCCACGCGGCAAGTCCGCTCTGATGCCCTGCGCTGTGGCAAACAGAAAGCTGCAAAGCATCACTGCCGCTGTCAGTGCCGCTAGCACCTCAGCGCTGCCTGTCTGTCTACCCGCATATTATATTAGCTTCATCTGACAATTGCTCTTCAACGGTGTCCATCAAAGCTGCGGTATTTGGGACTGCTCGGCCGAAAATCAGGAGACGAGGTGTTTGGCATGTGGCGGGAGCACGGTATGCATGCTTCACAGTTGCAGCACGACAGTCGGCAGTTTCCCGCATGCAGACACTCTCGGTGACCGTCGCCCCGGCCGGAGGCCCCCTCCGGCAGCTGCAGCCCTTCGCGGAGGCTGCCGCCGCCTACCTTCCCAAGGCCCCCCGCCTCCGACACCTCGACCTCCACCTTCCCCTCACCCCCGCCATCCCCGCCGCCAGCGCGTGGCTCCTCACTGCGGCACGCATGCTGGCCTCCGCCACGCTGCGTGACCTGCACCTCTCCGCGCCGGGCCTCACACCGTTTGCGGAGGGCCGATGGCAGCAGGGTTTGGTCACGCGCCTTGCACTGCCCGGCCTCTCCGGAACCGCTGACGGCCTCCGTGCGTTCTGCGCCGGCTTGCGGCGGTGCCGGCGGCTGGAAACCCTGGAGCTGCCACTCGGTGTGTCGGCGCACGATGGCCGGTGGTCCGGCATGCATGCGGATGAGGCTGCCACGGCGCTCGGGGAGCGGCTGTCATGCATGACGCGGCTGCGGCGGCTGGATGTGAGTGGGTGGGGGCTGCCGCCGGTCGGCACGCGGTGCAACGCGGTCAACATGTGGGTGCGTGGGTGGCATGCTGGGCTCACAGCGCTGCTGCTGGCAGGGACGGCGCTTGACGATGACTGGGCGAAGCAGCTCGCTGGCGCGCTGTACAGCATGCATGGGCTCAAGGTGCTAGACCTGCGGCGCAACCGGCTGAGCGCAGCCGGCGTGCGGCCACTGCTGTGCGCGCTGCGGAAGACGAACGGTCTGCAGGAGCTGCGCTTGGGGGGCAGCCTCTCTGATGAGGCTGCTGTGCTGGAGCTGGCTGCAGGGCTGATGGAACCGGCCCCGGCCGCGTCCGCTGCGCTGCCTGTGCTGCCGTCTTCGCCAGTGCGAACAGGTGCAGATCATGGTCGGGTCAACAAGGGCGCGAGCATGCATGGCAGCCCGGCCGCTGCGAGCACGCCCAGCGACAGCAGCCACACAGAATGTGCGTCGCCGGTGGCCCCGGCTAGCGATGGCGGCATGCATGACTTGCATGCATCACCACCGCACGCAGCTGCGGCGGGACTGCCGCTGCTGCGCGTGCTGGACGTGTGCGGGGCGCCGGTGACGCGTGCGACGGTGGCTGAGGTGTGGCGTGCTGTGGCTGCGCAGCGCGTGCTGCGTGAGCTGCTGTGGGAGGAGCTGGTGGGCTTGGATGAGATGTCGGCGTGTGCTGGGGATGTGCTGCCGCTTGCTGCGGACGCGCTGTGCACGCTGGCCACAACTCACCCGGAACTTTGCATGTCGGCCGGCTATGACAACACGACAGAGGAGCAACATGGGGCGCACTGTTGGTGAGCGTTCTGTGCACGTGCTGGGGAGGAGGCCCAGCAGCATGCTGTGTGCTGTGCCACGGCGGATGTAGCAAAATCGACTGTGCGCACGCGTGGGAAGTGTGGTGCTATGAAATGCAGGCCTGGGACACCGTGCTACCCATAATTACAACTTGCAAGTGTAATTTGAGTGTAACCGAGCCGCGTTTGAGCATATCGCAATTGCATGAAACGGTAGACAATTTCCTGCTTACATGAAATCGATGTAATTGGTTCCAATGTCGTCCAGCGGCGTGCAGACCGACATCTGTAGGCACCTGCGCGCCCCCAGAGTTACAATTGCATGGAGGCACCAGGTGCCGCACATCAACGGAACTCAGCGTCGCACAGTGCAGAAGGATCTCTGTCACTGTCTCTTGCCTCATCCCCGCCTGCGGGGAAGCTCTTAGCATTCTCTGAACGCAATCCTATCGAAAACTGGTACGCAGGCGGCTTTTGCGATCCCAGAAAAACAAACTTGTATATCCTAACTAATATGTATCAACAGGTGCCACATGATTGTCGGCGACAGCCAGTTGCCAGTTGCCGGCAACTCACGAAGCATATCACGCAGCATTCCACGCACAGCACATCACGCCGTGCATGTCGCACAGCAGTCCGCCCAGAGACACATATCACAGCATGACCATGACGATGTTCAACTCTCAGAGGCTGTCAGTGTCTCGAACGGCGCTGCACAGCCCCATCATGATGGCGGTTCTAGGCCGGCGTATCTCAAAACTGTAGTCTATCACAAAGCGCTGCATAGCAAGGCAAGATAGCCGAAAGATGAAAGCAGCATCCAGTCTCTGTCATGCCCACGACACTACAGTCCACAACTCTGATTCGATCTGGGTGAAGCCTACAGCAACATATTGGTGACCTTACGCACAGCATACACCACGCTGTGGCTGTGATCACGGCACACGAGTCACATCACAGCGCACGTGTGCACAGCACGGGGCACAGCACCGCACGTGTGCACAGCACAGGGCACAGCACCACACGTGTGCACAGCACGTCGGTTATATATGCCCCGCCGAAACAACCCCCTCCCCCTTTCTCCCGCTGATGCGACTCCTATCGCAACGCACGGGGCCGCGATATGGAGCGAGACCTTGGGGGTTGGGAGTCAGACCAAACTCGCATCCGTAACAGAACCCTGCCGCGAAATGACAGCGGCGGGGACGTTTTCATCCAACGCATACACATGGAACCGTAGCTCCGGCCGCACAGCACACAGTGCAGCACGGAGCTCCACGGCGTTGAATGGCGGCCGCACCCCTTGTAGCCACACCTCCCCAAGAACCAGAAGCTCGCGCGCCGCCGCCGCGAGTGCCTCGGCGCCTGACGCAGTAAAGTTATTTGCTGTGAGCACGAGCGCGCGCAGCGCGGGCGTGCCTGCGGCCGCCGGCCCGGCGGGGGGTGCATGCGTATGTGCCCCGCTGGCCCCCGCCTCGCCCACGTCCTCATCGCTCACGCATACTCCCGGCGCCACTCGCGCAACCTTCGACGCCCTCCCTGCCGCTTCCCCGCCACCCTGGCCAACGCCACCCTGGCCGCTCCCGCCCGCCCCCTCCTCCCGCGCGCGCACGCAGCTGCTGCCCGCAGCACGTCCACGTGACACGCGCGCTTGGCCGCTCGGTTCCGCAGCGTGCGCACCTACGCCACCCTCCCCCTCCACCTGCGATCCCTCCACCACTTCCGGCTCCGTGTCGTGCCCAGCACGCCCAGCACGCTGCTCCGCCGAAGCACCCGCGGTCTGTTGATCCAAGCCAACTTGAACGTGTGGGATCTGGAGGCCACGCAGCCCCGCGGCTAGCGCACTGGCGCCTGAATCACCGAGCGCGTTGGCCGACACGTCCAGCCGCGTCAGCGCTGTCGCCCACCGCAGCGCGCGTGCCAGCAGCACGGCCCCGCCATCCCCCAGGCCATTCCCTGCGACGTCCAGGCTCCGCAACCGGTCTCCGAGGGCGGCAACCGCCGCCACAAGCGCTCCGGCCCCCGCCGCGTCCTCCTGTAGCGAGTTACCGCTGACGCGCAGCTGAGTCAGCAGCGGGAGCCGCGCGACCGCGGCCGCCACGATGCACATGTCGGGGCCGTTCATCTCCCAGCCGTACAGCCGCACGCACCGGAGGCTGGGCAGTGCGGCCAGGGTGGCCGCGGCGGCCGCCGGCGCGCCGCAGACGCGCGTCAGGGTTAGACTCTGCAGCTTGGTCAGCGCGCCGACCGCGCGCAGCAGCTGGCACGCGTCGGCGCGCGGCAGGGCTGCACGGCCGGCGTTCCCGAAGACGACGAGAGACAGTGCATGCAGCTGCGTCGCATGCATGAGGTCCTCTGCGAACGCGGCCGTGCCTGCAACCAGAAGCACCTGTCGCGATGTGCCTTGTGGATTTGTTGTGGTTTAACCCAGCAAGAAATTTTCAATCTATACATGCATGTGAGTCTAGGGCCTAGTTGTACATTCGCTTGGTGCACTGGCTCGGAGCCCTTTGATGCATGGGTCTGTTTGATCTCCCGACACCCCCGACAGCCGACTTCGGCGAAACCGTTCAAGTAGCGCGGGAGCCATCAAACACTCGAGGCATCACACGGAGCACATGAGAAGCACAGCCAGGTACTTGCACAGTTCCGCGGAAGCCACAGAAAGGCCTCGGCGCACAAGCAATAGCTTCTATCCAAACAGTTCTAGTTGTTGAAAGGCTCATAACAGTAGGCACGGCAGGCCGTTGGTTGCAGCGGATGGCCGACGTGTGCGCACGCGACTGCGGGAACTTGCGCAGAAGGAATTTAATTGAATTCTGCGCAAGGCCAGAGGCTTGTAAAAGCCTAGTATGTTTGCGTCACACTGTTGGTCACGTCGGCAATACTTGAGAGTCTCAAGTTGAGCCCCAGAGTGAGCCACCGACTCTGAGGCACCAACACTGTGTAGCGCAACCCTTGCAATTGGCCGCTACTGCAGCCGTATACTGCAGCATCAGTGGAAGAGCATGCAATTGCTGCGATTGAACATGCATGCAGGAGCGGAGAACCGCTGCATATGGTGCCTCTGTTGCACTCAGCTCAATTGCGCCGCGCCAGCGCACATTTCACAACAGGAAAACGGCGATTCCCAAACATCGTTGAATAGAATATTCGACATGGCGCGGCCTGGGGGGAGGGCGCTCACCTTCCGGGTCCACATGCATGCCGGCGATTCTCAGAGACTGCAGTGCCGGCAGCTGCCGGAGGAGGCCGCCTATAGCCACAGCGTCACCGCGCGGACAGCAGAACAGGCTCGCGGCTGTGTTGTGCGTGCCGCTCGCAGTGTCTGCGAGTTCCAGTGCTGTCAGCCCCTGACAAGTCGCCATGCATGCGCACAGGCGCGGCAAGAAGCGTGCTGGCACCTGCGCGCCGCCCAACCCAGCAGCGCCATGCACGAAGGACAGCCGGCAGAGCTGTGCCGCGCCGCCCAGCGCACGCGGCAGTCCGGCTGACGACAGGCGGACCCGAGTCCGGGGGGGGCTTTCATCTGACGCAGCGCCGCCGCTGCCGTCGCCGCCGTCGCCGCTGCCGACCGCGTCACCCACAGCATGCCCAGCGTCAGCAGAACACACATGCGCAAAGCTGCCGCGGCCGGAGATGGCCACAGGGTCTTCATCGCTGGATGCGTCTTGATTGTCGGCCGGGTCGCTGCTGTGCGTGCTGGGCCCGGGAATATGAACAGCCACAAAAGTCACACTCTCCTCAAACTGCACGGATGTCAGGCCGGTGAGCGCGGCCGCCTGATGCATGAGCGCCGCGGCTTCGGCGGCCGGCATGGGGGTGGACGCGAAGTGCAGTTCGCGCAGCGCGCGCAGCGTGGACAGCATCGCTGGCAGCTGTGGCAGCCGCGTGTTGCGCAGCGTCAGCCGCTGCAGCGCCGGCAGGTTTCCCAGCACCGGTGCGAACGCTGCGCAGCTCTCGTCCACACCCGCCCAGGTGCACCCATCATGATGCGGCGGGGCATGTGCCAACAAGAGCGACGTCAGCACGGTCACCTCCGGAAGCTTCTTTGCCAGCGCCGAAGAGAAGCCTGCGCACTGCCCGGCGACCACTTCCAGCGACGCCAGGCTGGGCAGAGCGCCCACAGCACGAGCCACAGCACGCAGCGCGGTCTCGTTGAACGCAAACATGTAGTCATCGAGCCCCGGGTACGCGACAAATAGGTGCCGCAGGGTTTGAAAGTGGGGGAGGCACTGTGCTGCCGGGTGCACTGCGTCTTTGTCGCCGCTGACATCTGAGACGTCGATGGCAAAGGTGTGGTCAGCGTCAATGCATGGGAACCATGCACGGACGACCAGGGGGTGGAGTGCCGGAGGAAGGCAGAAAGGCTCTTGGGGGCAGCGCATGGCGAGATGTTGCCGGACGGAGCGGGCTGGCCCAGGGGTGAGGTGGTGCTGAGTAGGGGCGAGGGAGGTGCGCAGTAGGGTTATCGCGAGATCTTCGGAGACTGCAGCCAGCACCTACACGCTGGGGTCTGTCAGGGCTGGGGGCTGTCAGGGCTGCTGCGGAATGGCCCACGATGCATATGCACATCATGTTGGGAACACTATAGCTAATATTGGTAGCTGTCATAGATAGATAGCTGCAGCGGTTTCAGCTTGAGCTCCCCCATTTTCCAAATTTGGGGGGGTGGGGGGGCGGGGGGCTCAGCCATGAATTTGTGTTTGATCTTGTATTTGATTATGGCCATGCACGCTAGCCTGGTGGCTAGCCTGGTGGCTAGCCTGGTGGCTAGCCTGGTGGCTCGCTCGGGCTGTGTATTGCACTTGGAGCAGCACCATACAACATACACCCATACGCATGTGCTCACAACACATCACGATTCACCGCCTTTCACCGCCTTTCACCGCCTTTGCGGCACAGCTGCCCAACTTGAATCTGTGCTATAGGGTGTATACAGTACACGTTGCACAACGTCAACATCAATACTGCAGTTTCTCTCAGGCAGAACTTCGGGCAGACAGTTGGGAAAACATTGGGGGAAAAGTGCACGTGCCAGCCATTGTGAATTCACTCGTCGTCCATTCATTCGTTCGTTCAATCAGTCATTCGTTAATTCGTGCGTTCGTAAATTCACTCATTCATTCGTGTGCCGGCTTCAGCTGAAGCAACTGAAACAGCCCAGGTCATGCCAGCGGTCAGCCTCGCGAGGCCTCAGTTCACCTTCCCGTGAATTCAGATGTATCGAAGTTCCCACCGTGACAGTTATGTACGGATACGTAGTGAGCTGATCATTACGACGCCCCCCCGGCGCGGGCCCGACTGCATGCAGCTACAGCTGTCTGACCCGAGCATAATGGTATCGCGATATATCGTCAACACGAAACTAAAATGCATGCGTCCTGATGGGCGCCGGCGTTCGAGCGCTCGCAGGATCGCACGTCGATGATATGATATCGCAATGACATGACCAGCATAGCTCGGGAACGCACGTACTCATGAACTCGTGACCGCACACCCAGACCGAGTTCGGATCGCGTCTAGACCGGGCCTGTACAGGTCCATTTCGCGCCACCGGGAATCCCGTTGACGTTTGCACTTCTAGGACGGGATTCTGCCTCATAAACCGGGTTTCCCCTCGACAAACTGGCGAGAACGTGACGTACAGACCGGGAATCTCTGGACTTTTGACCTTGTCGCAGAACTGCGTTAGATGCCCGTTAACGCCAGTTACAATTTTTTATTACTCTGTGCTTTTCAAGTTGTGGCTCGGCCGGCGCCGGGGCACTGTCGCTCCGGGCCCGCGAGCCTTCAACTACAGATCTAGAGTTTGAGGCACGATAATCAGTACTCCCGGGGCCCACTGGCGTCAATGCATCAAACAATGCCATCAGAGCGCACTTATCTCCGATATCGATGATTGATGGCACAATAGCGCTTCTTTTCGTCAGGTACACGTAGGTGCGACGGCGCC
>JALKAD010000157.1:677769-687791 GCA_024500015.1 Ulva compressa
ATCCACATCCTCACAAGTATTTGGGTGTGGACCCGTACAGCGATGCACACACGGGGTCTCAGTCCGGCAGACAGATAAGCAGGCAACAACAACAGGGCAGCGAGCACACCGGCCGTCGATGAGTTGGACACGTCGCGCAGCACAGCACTCGCCGCCGAGTCCCGTGCCGCATGCATGCCGGCAGCGCCGCCCCCGGCCGCGTCCTCCGCCTCGGCCTCCACACGCAGCGCCGCGATGTACTCCCGCAGCTCCTCCTCCTGCGTCCGCAGCTCCGCCTTGGCGAGCCTCGTGCGGTCGACATAAGCACCGGAGCTCGCGGAGCTAGGTGCGAAGCGCGTACGCGGCGGCGCCGCGGGGGGCCGCGGCGTTCGCGCCTCGAGCACGCGAAGGCTGACGGTTCGGCCTCCTGCTCCACGAGCTCGACTTCGCGGAGGATGGCCTCGCGCTCCCGCTGCTCTGCATGCTGCGTGCTGTGGGAACTGATTGGTTTGCCATGGATATGAGGGAGCTGTGGGTGACCCACAGTGGGTCCACACGAATGCTCTGCATGCTGTGTGGTGTGAGAGATGAACAGCTTCACAGGGACCAGTGAAACCTGAGCGAAGGTGGTGTACAACAGTCCACCAGCCATAGATGATGCGATGCCCATGACACCTGTGGTCACCTGTGGGAGCTGACCGCTTCATCATTGCTTCTCCTTGGATCACCCACCTTGCTGCTCTGCCATGTGCTTGAGCTTGCGCAGCGAACGCTGCCCATGCTGTGGGAGCGGGGTACTGTGTGCGGCTGGGTGAGGGAAGCGCAGCGCCACCCGTGAGCGGCCATGAGAAAACGATGCAGCAGGCGAGATGGAGCCGCTGCAGTGCTCAACATGCACAGGTTTGCATGCTGTCTGATGGCACCGCAGCTGTGTGCAGTTGTGCCAGGCAGCACGGCGTGGCGCGACCGACCGGCTCACCGGCATGGCGCAGACCACTTGTGGACACGGCACAACCTGATAAGGTGACCCGGTCCGGACAGTCACCCATGCAAGTCATGACAGGGGTTGGGTTCCGCACCTCTGGCAAGCTGCTCCAGCTCCGTCTCCACACGCTCCTCACGCGCTGCAATGCCCGACGCATCCACAGCCGGCCGCGCGCGGCGTTGCACGCGTGCAGAGCGGCGGCCCGCTGCGCCGCGCGCGCTGCGTGTGCGCGCTAGTTGGCACTGAGGGCCGGCCGTGGCGGCTGACTGGCGCTCTGCGAGTGCGCGCGCAGGCGCTGCTGCGACGCCGCAGGCGCGCAGCGCGGGGGTCTGCTGTGGGCTGCGGGCGAGCAGCGCGGGGTCGACCTCGGCTGCGTCGCGGGGCGGCTTCGCGGGCCATGGCGAAGCGGCTTCTCGCCGCGTCGTGCTGTGCTTGCAGCGCCATGCTTTCGTCCGCAGCAGCCATCTCTGCCAGCGCCTGCATGGTCACCCCACATCTCCAAACCACCTCACGCGCTCCTTCACCAGTCCATCTCTGGCCTTTCATGCACTGATTCCCCCCCCCGCAGCTCTACTCAACCACGCTCCACTCAACCATGCTCCCGGCAATGGCACGCAAGTCCTGCTAATTACGCGGCGCGATGCCTCAGCGACCGCCACTGCATACATCTTTGCTGTTTTCACCCGCCCCGATGGCAGGCAGCGTAGCACCCAACCACCGTAGTCACAAAGCGTCCGCAGCACGCAGCACGCTCAGACCAGCGGGGTACGGCACAGCAGCGCGGCAGCCACGAAGGCGCACCTCTTGGTGCTGCGCGTCCAGCACCGCCTCCTTGGCTTCCACGTCAGCACGCAGCTTGCCCAGCGTGGCGTCCCGCGCCGCTGCCTGCTCCATCGCCCACATGCGCTGCCGTGCCTCAAACTCCAGCGCGCGTAGAGCCTCCTCCTGCTCACGGCCGTGCATCTCCGCCGCGCGCTGCGCGCTGCGCCGCGCCAGGCTTTCCTCCAGCGTCGCCACCTCGGCCCGCATCTCCTGCCGCGTGCGCTGCAGGTGCATCCTGCATGTCACATTCATGCTCCGGCCACAGCTTCCACGGCATTATAGCTGGTGCAGACTTCACACCGTAACGTTGAAACGCCTCAGCGTGTTGAGGTGAGAGTTGATGTCTGATATCGGGCGCAGCAGGAAGAGTCTGGATGTACTCCAGAGCAGGCTGGCACACCGCGACAGGTGCAATCAGTCTTTAGGTCAGAACAGTGAGCGTGAGAGTAGAACTGTGATGCATGTTTTCGCGCCCCGGCCGGGCTGTAGGGCGGAAGTGCCCTCCCCTCATGTCAGCCCGTGTGATGCTCGTGGCCGGGAACTACCCTGCCGCGTCGACCTCGTGTTATGCACGACAACGTCGGCGAACATCTGACGCCATGAACATTAAACAGAGCCCCTGCCGAGTGACTACGCGTTACAAAGCACACCAGGTGCCCCCAGCTCTGCATCGCCTTCCTACCCTGCCCGGGGGGCAGGGTTTCCCACCGGAAACACCATCAATTTTATATCCGGAGAACATCAAGTTTTAATTTCATAAGTAAATCATAAGCACCGGCGCAGGTCTGCGTGAGGTGGGGAGGGCGCACGAGTACTGGTCTTCCAGGAGCGAGATCTGCCGCAGGCGCTCGGCCTTGGACTGCGCCTCGAGCACAGCACGCTCGCGCGCCATGCGGCCCTCCAGCGTGCGCAGCGCGTCGCGCCGCTCCACCGCGACCGCCGCCAGCTGCTCCCGCTCCCGCAGCATGACCGCCGTGTCAGTCGCCAGCTGCTGTCCCCGGTCCTGCATGCGTGCTGTGCGCTTTGTTGCGAGCGGCTTTGCTCGGCCCAGCCGAGGCTGTGCTCTTTGTGTGCTGAGGCTGTGCTGAGGCTGTGCTCTTGAGGATAGGGGCGCCACACTGGAGCTCCAACAGCGTGCGCCGCCAGACAAGAGCAGAAATACATGAATAATAATGCAGGAAGAAAGGGGCGCCGCACCTGGAGCTCCGACAGCGTGCGCCGCCGCTCCACTATCGCCGTGCGCTGCCCCAGCAGCCGCATGCGGTCCCCGCGCTGTGCCTGCAGCGCCTGCGGCGGGTAGCCCCCGTCAAAGGGGGCGTACTCCGGCCCCGCCGGCAGCGGCTGCAGCGGCTCCGCCGGCACCCGCGCGTCTGCCGGCGTCGTCTCGAGCGCCATCGCGGCGCGCCGCAGCAGCCGCGTGACGTTGAGGGTGGCCGGCCGCAAGCGCAGCACGGGGCACGCGGCGGGGCGGTCAGCACGCAGCATGGCGACGCGGACGGACATGAGGTACGACACCACGACGTATGGGTAAAACCAGGGCGGGTTGCACAGGACATGATCCCAAACCTGCATGCATGTGCGCCATGCGTGCCCGCTCAAGCCCGCGGTGCGTTTCAACATCCCAGAGCAGATTGAATGAGCATGGCGCTGCAGGTCTCACCGGAATCGTGCCCATACGGTCATGAGCATGTGCTGCTCGATGCGGTGGTTCAGACTACATGCACTCACAGTGCGGCTGAGCGCACCTGCAGCCACTCGGAGCGGTCGAGCACGTCCGTCATCAGCGTGGACATCAGCTCCCAGGCGACCGCGGCCGCGCCCCCCGGCCAGCGCGCGCAATGCGCCGCGAGCTCTGCGTCGTGAACCGCGAGCAGCGCCTCCAGCCGTTGCAGCAGGCCCAGCGGCGGGTGCGGGAACGCGATGAACCAGTGGCGGCCCCAGTTGCACAGGAGCGCCGCTGCGGCCTCGAACGGCGCCGACGCAGCGGCGGCGGCGCTGCCGGCAGCGGCGCCGGCGGCGGGGCGGAAGACTTTCAGGAGGGGGAAGGCGACGGAGGGGAGGAAGGAGACCTCTGCGAAGAGGGGGCACCAGTGTGCGAGCTGGGAGAGCAGCGCTGCGAGGCGCTGCTGCAGGCGGGTGTCCTGGAGGGGGTACCTGCGCATGCGGCGCATGCATGTGGCACCGCGGCGAATGCATGAGGCGGCGGGGGTGATCACAAACATGCTGGGTGCGTGTAGTTAAGGGGTGTTGCTGACACGAGTACTGCGTTGCGCGCATGTGTTCTGGATGGCATGACTTGCATGCAGAGTCCAGGAGATGATGAGCAAGATGGCATGCACACGGGGGCACTCGTCGGCTACACTGAGATGGAGCATAGCCGCAGGGGCGCCGAGGGAATGGAGCACGCTGCACGAGGGCCTGTGTGTGTAACAGATCAGGCAGAAGGTAGGCTGTGGTTCTGATCATTTGGAACTGCATCCACTGGCAGGTGGCCAGCCGTTGCGAGGCGTGCACATAGATTGTGCCTCGGCTGTGCAGTCTGGAGCTGCTGCCAGCACTGAGGGAGCTGCACAGCACAGCCAACGGCGATCACCATAATCGCCATGTTCATTCGAATGGGGCCGCTGAAGGCTCAGAAGTGTGTCGGGCATCCGCTGCACGCGGCAGTGCACACACATCAGAATTGCTCTGTGCTGTCTTCCCTCGGCACCGCTGAGGCCTTGATCTATCACAGTTCATCAGACACATCAGAACAAGAAAAGCAATGCAGAAGAAAGGGGAACAGCAGAGGCGCCGCACTTCTCCTCCAACTGCAGCACACACTCGTGCGCGCCCCGCGCCCGCAGCCGCTCAAAAGCCGCCGCGTTGTCGGGCAGCTTCAGCAGAAACGCCCAGATCGCCGGGCGGTGCTGCGGCGGGAACTCTCCGGAAGCCACCAGGAGCTTCTTGAGCGTCGGCAGGGCCATCGGCGGCGCCGCGGAGCCCACGGTCAGGGACACCGGTTTCCGCGCGGGCCCGGAGCTGCCCGAGCGGCGCGGCACGGTGCGGCGTGGGGATGCGCTGCTGCCAGCACTGCGGCTGCGGGGTCGGCGCGTGCCCCCGGGCGACAGCGAGGATGGCTGCACGCACTGCTTTTGTCTCGAATACAATCTGGAGGCAACCTATCGGTCGCTGTACAGCGGCTCCAGTACAGCAGCAGGAACACGAGGGCCACCACGTGCACTTGCGAGGTGCAAGTGGCTGTTTTAAATAAGTAAGTAATACATCTTGATCATGGTGGAGTGAAGCTCTGCGTGGTATGCGCTACGGCCGAACGGAATCTGGAAAAGCGTTGCGAGGGAGGTGCTGAGGGTACATGTGACAATAGGAATGGGGTGCAAATGCATGCATGTTGCATGGCTGCATTTGATCGAATTTGACAGGCACATCTCAGAGGCGATACATCGGACCAGAGGGGACCAGCGCACCCGCACAATGCGCTCGCCGCCATCCCACTGTTGCGCACCAGCGGCGCGGCTGCTGGTCGACGCAGCACGCTGCCCGCTGCGCGGCGGCCGCCCCCGGCCCCAGCTGCCGCTTCGGCTCCGGCTGCAGCTGACCATTCGGGCGCTCTGCCCCCGCGCCGCTCCACGGCCACGCTGCCCTACCGTCCCCGCCCCTGCAGCGGCCGTAGTGCCGGTTGTGGCCGCTGGCTGTGGTGGCAGGGGCCGGAGGCTGAGGGTTGCGAGGGCGGCGGGAGCCGTCCGCTTGAGCACCCCAGGCGCTGGCAGCCCATCCGCTGCAGCTGGCAGCGGGGCGACAGCCTCTCTGATAGCAGCCACGTCGTGTAGGCTGACTGTGCCGCCCGTTGTGACGGCAGTTGCGTAGTTTCCGCGCCGCTCCACGCACATGGCAGCGGCTGGGGATGGCAGCTTGATGGAGTAGAGCTGCCTGGCGGTCTCCACATCTGTGAATGTGATTCGGGAGTCGGAGGTCAAGGCGGCGAGCGTACGGGAATCAGCGAGAAAGGAGAGCTGGAGGATGGGGTGCTGGTTTGTGGGATGCATGGCTGTGACCAGGCGAGGGTGTTGCAGGTCGTATAGGAGGAGGAGGGGCGTTGAGGGAGCTGCTGCAAGCCATTGACCGTTCGGAGCGACTGCGAGCGAGTATGATGTAGGCGGTACAGCTGGAGGTGGCTCTAAACGGTGGGAGAGGATGCCCTGCGAAGTCCACATAGACAGTGCGCCATCCTGTATACCATCCCTTTGGTCAAACACTGCATGTAGTCAAATGTGGAGGATTGCTGCAGCAGTTTCAGCAAGATTGTGACTGGACAGCAGAGCAGTACCTGCGTGACAGTAATGACCGTCTCCTGATGGGGGCTGAAGATGACATCGGTCGGCAAGACGGTCATGCCAATCTGGCGCAGCTTGGTGTACCTCTGCAGCAACGCGAGATCGTGCTCAGGCCACGGTCCTGCTTCAGACCATGCACGCTAACCATACAGCAATATAATAGTTGCTGCACCTTGGCACTCCAGACGACGAGTGCTTCCCGTGAGATGGAGGCCACATGCTCTTGAGAGCAGCTGTAAGCAATTGCCGTCACCGCACCCCGATGTGAGCGGAGCAGCTCGGTGACTGCCTTCGAGCGAGTGTCAAAGACAGCAATGTGGCCATTGGTGTAGCCAACAATCGCCTCGTGATTTTGGGAAGGGTGACATGAAATCGCGCTGCAAGCTGGCCCGCAACACGGCAGCCGTGCAAAGCGATTGCCTTTCAAACGAATTACCCACGAAAACCCGGCATTATCTCCAGCAATGATGTCACTTGTGTTCACCGCGAATGCCACGCAGGTAAAGGTCGCAGACGTCCCGTCCTTCAAACGAGTGAAGCTCACAATGTGTCCCTCATCATCAACGCATGGCTTGCGGCGCCAGAGCTGACCCCCTTCTCCATCGATGTGAATGGACATGCCTGACTGGAGTCAGAATGCGGTCACGCAGGCGTTGCGATTCAAACTGGCAGTGTAAACTCTGTCTGGCGCTGCACCAGTTTGTACGAACGTGTATCTTGAGATACTCAATAGCTGCAAGGACTCGGCGCGAGGTATCCCTTTAGATCCACAAAAACGCACAAAGTTTATGGATCTCGCAAATGAGGCATGCACAACCCCTTGCCACCTATGTCTACACGCGGCCATCGTGTCGCATCCAGAACTGAGCGGTATGTTTGACCTTGACACGTATGGATGCCACCTTTGAGGTGAGCCCCACAATAATCTAGAGCTCAAGGGCACAGACTCTCGCACATGGCCTTGAGTGTCTGTTCCTGCTTGCGCACGCTAGACTCTGGCGTCAGACGAAGTCGTTCTCGCGACTCTGAATACGCTGCATGCAGTGTTCGACTTGTCGCGACATCGTGTGTACGTGTCGCACAGAGTGACGCTGCACACGTTCAACTGCAGCTGTGACTGGCGTCGTCTGGCGTCTGGTACAAAACATCATTGGATAGCTGTGATCAGTTTTTGTATTGCAACCTCGGACCGCGCCTCACTTGGAGCATGTCCAGCGTATGACGAACGCGTGTTCCTGAAACCGTCAGATTTACACATGGATCTAAACACCAGGCTACCTATGTCCAATTAGCCTGGATATGATCTTGCTAGAAACGGTGTGAACGCCGTTCCAAAGTAGCGAATCGATTGACGACCTGAACCCTCATGTACTCCGCCTGCAAACGCTGCATCCGCTTTGCTGTATTGAGCCTACGGCCGCACTTTGGCGCTGGAATCTTGACATAGGCCAGTAAGCGATCATCGCGTGTGGGTATTATGGCCAGCGCAGGATCCATCTTGCACGTCGGGTATAACCAGGACAACGACTGCTTCGCGGTTGGAGAAACAACTGGATTTCGGGTGTTTACAACACAACCCTTCAGTGAACAGGTATGAATCGTTGAGTGTTGCCAATCAAACGGAACAGTGTCTCCTGAATTGGACTGTCCTGGCAGGGCTGACTGGTCTGTGCAGTTCCGAAGACAGTTCGATGGCCCAGACTCAGGAATTGGGATTGTGGAGATGTTGTTTCGGTGCAACATATTCGCGCTCGTTGGAGGAGGCCCGCATCCACGATTCCCGTGCAACAAGGTGACCTCTCAGTGGATATCATGCAGATAATCAGAAGCTCATTTGGGCTCTATGCTGAGTGGCTCATGGTGCAGGTTATGATCTGGGATGATCATCAGGGACGGTGTATAGGAGAGCTGACGTTCAGAAATCAGGTGCTGCACTTGTCTGCACATTCTGTGTACATGGTTTAATTCAGTGGGCGCAATATCTCACCATGGAGCAGTAGTGCCACCGCTACAGTGAAGCTGCACGCTGTTTACACTGTCCTTTGCTTCAACTCTATGAGCCTGATCTGATCCGATTGCCTCTCTGCTGTTCAGCTGTTGTGTGCTCCACATTGATATCTCACCATAACTAACTAATCCATAACTAATAATGGTAATGATAACTTAATCGCAACACACCGAATTTTTGCGTCATCGTTTTGCTACACGACTCTGCAAAGAGCTGCAGCTTGTGCAGCTGTTCACAGCCTCACCCAATGAGTATCCATCACTCGAGCTTTGTAAAATCCCTTAGCACGTGGGACATGCCTGATCCAGGTGATGCATGTGCGAAGTGTCTTTGAATTCTGATTGTAATGACAAGAGTTGACAGCTGCAATGCCTTGACCATTTCCAGGGTCACTGCACCCATTGTAGTGTAGCCAGTCTCATCTGTATGAGCGTTTCCATTCCAATTGGAGGTTTTTGTTATTGCCCGGTCTTGCTTCAATGTATTGTCAGAAACGACTGGCTTACCGCCACAGAGGCGTTACTGCAAGTTGATTCAACTCGAGCTCGGACATCTCATGCGACCACATAGCTTGTGTACCTGACAGCCAAACATCTCAGATGTAATGCACACCTCATCTTGGCACAGTGGCTGCAACGTGTGGCAGGTTTCAATACCTGCGGATTCCACAAGCCCTGTGGAATATTCTACCGGACTTGTAGTGGTTTTAGGGCTCATTCAGAGCTGGGACATGGTCTCCCGGATCTCCACACAGAGTCTCTGGCTGGTTTATGTCTATTATGGTAGTACATCATCAGCTGGACTCTCGTAAGCATTAACCACCTCCACCTGCATCCTTACATGCCGTTTTGCCTCCCATTGATTGACACCCACCGCACAAGCACCCTTTGAAATGGAACACATGCCAATCACATCGAAAATTCCTCGCGCGGTTTCACAGCGCTCCGCAGCGCACTTATGAAGTCTTGCCATCAGTTGTCTGAAACCATGATCTGATGCTACGTCTGTATCTGTGACTGCACAAACTGTCGCTGCTGCCCGTGGACTGAAGCAGACTGGTTAATCTTGTCTGTCCAGGTTCGGGCGGTGAAGCTGCGAAGGGACAGGATCGCAGTGGCACTGGACCACCGGGTGCTGATCTACAACTTCGCAGACCTGAGGCTCATCTACCAATGGGAGACGATACACAATGGCAATGGCTTGCTCGCAGTGTCCTCCCAAGTGGATCACACAGTGGTTGCTTGTCCCGGCGTGCATGTTGGCCAGGTGTGTTTCGAATTCCTCTCGTCCCTGCACAATGCTACCTTCAACCGCTCAAGCGCAGAGCATGTGGCTCTGTATCATACGTGTATCTCATCTTCCCGATTCACGCGTGTGTGTGTTTCCGAGCTGCTTGTAACTGGTTGGTCGCGTCTATCTGGCTTGAGGCAGGTTCAGGCACAAATGACCAGCAAGATGCAACGCACCAAGATCACATGCATGATGACCGGCATGTACAGCGCTTGTTCATCATTCATCCCATGTGTGTAAAGGCGTGGAGATGCCTGAGGCTAGATTGCAGCACGCATGCTGCTCGCAACTCCGCATATGTTCGGCCCTGCTTGGAACGCTTGTCCGACAGGTTTGATGCCTGAACACTGACCACGACCTACCACATGAAACTTCCTCTCCTCCCTGCTACCTAGTGAGCGGTTTGGTCTTAGGACCGAGGGGATCGAGTGTACCAGGTTCTGTCCAACCCAGGCACACCAGCCACCGCCACGTGGAGCAGATTCAATCAGCGAAAATGCAACTGGCGCGTCGCAGTGATCAGCATCCTGAACTTCGCTCGATGGCAGTCTCAACAGCGTGCATGTGGTCCCAGGCACCATCCGCCAAGTCTGCGCCATGATCT
>JALKAD010000157.1:687891-699796 GCA_024500015.1 Ulva compressa
CGCTCTCAGCTGGCGGCACACCTCAATCCGACCAATGGCACTGTCATCTGAATTCCGAGCAGCATCGCATGATCATCAATTGTGTGGACATCAGCAGTTCTTCAGTAAACTGTCGTTGCAGTCCGCAGAGTGTTATTGCAGGTGCGGGTCGAGCTGATGGACCGGCGGGACTTCCGCCTGATCGACGCCCACAACACCCCCGTAGCCGCCCTCACACTCTCCCTCAACGGCTCCCGCCTCGCCACCGCCTCGGAGAAGGGCACGCTCGTGCGCGTCTTTGACACCTCCAGCGGTGCCAAGCTCCAAGAGCTGCGCCGCGGTACCGACCCGGCGGAGGTGTACCACCTCGCCTTCAACCGCACCTGCTCTTGGCTCGCGGTGACCAGCGACAAGAACACGGTGCATGTATTCTCGCTGCGGGAGGCTGGGGAGGGTGCCAACGGGGCTGCTGCGGCGGCGGCGGCGGTGGTGCCAGCGGGCCGGGGGGAGGGGCAGAACGGCGCGGGGTCCCCGAGCGGTGACGCGCGGACAAACCCGGGGTCGTGGCTGAACATCGCACAGGTGCGCCGCTGCCCGCTGACGTGCGCCTGCGCACTGACGCGGCCCTCGCCACAGACGTGATCAGTTGCATGGGCAGATGTGAGCGTGAGGCGGGTGCCACACTGCAGAGCACGGGTAAGGCAGGTGTCGTGCCGCGGATCTGCAGGCGGACATCGCACACAGCCATTTCAATTTGCAGCTGGCAAACCGAGGCGACTGCTCATTTATGCATGTTGGAGCCGGACGCACGGTGATGTGTTGCACAGCACGGACATGGTCGATGCGGCCAGCACCTCTGGCAGGGGGCGCCTGTCGGGTCTGGCGACCGAGGCTGCAGTTCTGACAACCAACAACTGTCAAGCGTGCCTCAAACAGTGCCACCTGAGATGGATAATGAGGCAGAGATCATGCCCTGCAGTTTGTTTGTAGCGTCACCGGCACTACGAGGCAGACTTGAACACACAGATGTGCTGACTGTGTGTGTGTGTGTGTGCGCTGCATATTGTGTATTTCAATACGCAATATGTTGGCACTCTCGTTGTGAGCAGCCACTGATCTGCCGTTTGAGCATCCGACACGCACAGGACAGTAACTGGCGATGCGCGCAACTCGCGACACACGCATGGGAGGCGCGTGCATGCAGGGCCTAGGCCTGCTTCCGCTGACGTCGCATTTCAGTCACTGTCGACGCATGCATGGGAGGCGCGTGCATGCAGGGCCCAGGCCTGCTCCGTTGACGTCGTATACGATAGATGGCATTCACTGTCGACGCATGCATGCAGGGCCTGCTTCCGCTGCCGTCGTATTTCTCGTCCGAGTGGTCGTTCGCGCAGTTCCGACTGCCCGAGCCGGGCCGCGCGTACGCGGGGTTCATCGGCGACGAGGAGCGGCTACTGGTGGTCACACAGGCGGGGGGTTTCTTCCGTCTCAAGTGGAGCGCCCGCGACGGCCGCGCGATGGAGCAGGAGCTGTATGAGAACTTCGCTGAGGGCGACATGCCGGGCGAGTGATGCAGAGCTTCGCACGAGCGTCTGTCGGGGCTCTTCTGCAAATCAGGAGGAGACTTTCGGGGGGTTTTGTGGAGCTGCCGCAGTGGGAGGGTTTCAAAAACGCGGGGGGGATGCAGTGAAAGATGCTCTCAGCACGAATGCTGCAGCATGCTGAAATTGACAGCTGCATGTGTGCATGAGAGGCGTGTCTTGGCTAGAGAGGTGTGAGGAAATCCAGGTGAGCTGCAGCCACAGCCAGATTGAGCAATGGCGGTGGACCCTGTCTGCAGACCAAGACGGTATCGTGAGGGACAGAGGTTCAATCGAGAGAGCATACAGTGACAGCCGCGGGGGGATAGGGGTGGGCGCCTGACGTGAGCCCGTGATGTGCACCGGGCGCGAGCGGGGTGAGCCGCTGCCCTGGAGTGTAGGCACGCCGCGGAGCGTTTCAGAGTGGTATTTTCTGGCGCCGGCCGCCGAAACAGTGTGAAGCATGATTTCTGTACATCCAGTATACTGATAATGACCCCTCTGGGATCCTGCTGTGTAATTGACCAGCTGTCGTCTGCGATTGAGCTTGAGATACAGTCGCATACGAATATGTGCTTATGAGCGCCCAGTTGCCGACTAGTGCAAGGGGTCCACAGTGTGTGAGACGTGTTGTGATTTGTCATACCATTAGATCCGTTCAGGTATTCCTTTAGGGGTATGCCACATGAGGCAGTTTGCAAGTCAAATTTGACTTCATTCAGCCTGCTTTCCGAATGTAACAGCTGGTGATCTGCAGAGTAACACGCCCTGATGGTCACCCCTCGGCGATCATGTGTTACATCTGACTGTCATTACATGTTAGCAGACGTTAAGCTGTCGCCAACGGAAGGCAGCGTGTGTGGCTACGTGTGCAACGGCATATGCTCTCTCATGCAGAGACAGTGAATTTCAGTGAGGCATTCATTATCACAGCAGCGACTTTCGCAACAATGTCATGGATGTATGTAGCACCTATTTTGCTGTTTGTGAGCCCCAACCGTGGTGATCCACGGCTAAGCATCGCGATCGTTAGCGGCATTCTCATTTTCAAGTCAGTACATGACCATGTATTAATGCATCTTGACGACCTTTCGGCACAAGTTCGGCAATTGTATCTGAACTAGGCAGTGATGGATGATCATGAAGACAACGCCATGGAGGGCGGTGCGTGCCTCGCGTTGCAGTGTAGACGTCGATGCTGAATGGATGCCGAGAGATCCACAGATGGCACCGATTCACGCCGGGGCTACTTATAGCACAAGTGCATCAATATAGCGCATCGTGGCGTTACATACTTCGCTGATTGCTGCAAGAGACTTTCACGCGGAGCACTTCGGGCTCAGAGCACGCCGTATGGCAGCTAGCGATCGAGTTTGAAACAATGGATCAGTGACAACATACCACTTGACTGTTGTTGTAGCAGAGTTGGAAAGGAGGCAACGGTGTCCGGTCTGCGCGCACGGGTTGCCTGGAAGCCCTGCCTCCCACTGTCAGTCTAGCTTTGCATCCTGACAGCACAACACACACAAGGGCCACACAACGGATGCCATACTGAATAACTTTGCCGCATTGGCCTGCTCACACTACCCCTTCCCTGATGGGTGGCGGAAGCCTTGACACCAACTCTCTCGTGACCGTCATGCAGTGCACCACCACACATCCCACCATGCAGTGCGCCTCCAACGCAGCCAGAGCACCGGCATCACCCTAGCTACTACCTCACTCGAACACTCATGACCTCAGCAGCAGGGGCCTGTGTGCATGAGAGGTTGGTGTCTGTCGGTGTCGACCACACCTACGCAAAACAATTTCTGTTTGTTTGTGTGTGTCTTGCAGTCGAGTTTTTTTTACCTGTGTCTTGCAGTTGAGGTTCCATGCATCTTGCAGACGAGCTTCTGGTGTCATGCAGTCGAGTTCTGTGTCTTGCAGTTGAGTTTGGGGAGCACACGGAGGCGGCCCGGCGTGCCCAGGCCATCCAAGCCGAGGCGCAGGCCTCTGCCGAGGCCCGCCGGCGCGCCAAGATGATGGTCGTGCCGACAGACGACCGCGAGGTGCGGGCGTGGCTGCGGTGGCAGGCGGAGCCGGTCACGCTGTTCGGCGAGCGCGCGATGGAGCGCCGCGAGCGGCTGCGCGCCCTCGTGGCCACCATGTCGGAGGACGCCCGCACGGAGCTGCTGAAGCGCGTCATGCAGCTCGAGGTCGAGCAGAAGCGCGTGCAGACGGAGCGATTCTTCACGGAAGGCCCGGAAGCTCTCGTGGAGCTACGAAAGTACGCGATCGACCTGGGAAACTCTCCCCCCCAGCATCATCAGCATCACACGCATCCCCCTGATGCACGTACGCCACCACCGGGCCGCTCGTGACCAGGGACACCATGTGCTTGTGGCCGGCTTGATCAGCTTGAGGCACAACGCACAGGCCACGGCATGCATGCTGCTTGCTGCGTGCTGTCCAGCCTGACGGACATGAATACAATGAATCTCGATTGTGCTGAGCGCGTGTAATAAACTTGACACCAGCCGGTCACAGGAGGGGATCCGGTGCATGCATGCAGCAAGGAGGTGAGCGTTGGGGTGCAGGAGGGTGTGCACGTACGCAGCGCAGCGCGCGCACGGCCGGCTCGAGGCGCAGCGGTCGGCCGCGGAGGACGGCGGCACGGCGGCCGCGGAGGAGCGGCGGCTGGTGGTCGGCGACGCCTCGCGGCTGGTCAACACGAGCTCGCAGCTCGGCGGCCGGCGGCCGCTGCAGGGGTGCTCCGTGTCCCCGGACGGCAGCACGGTGGCCACAGGTGACTGGGACGGCATCGTCGCGTTTTGGACGCTCGAGGACCAGCTGCAGAAGCTCAAGGTGTCCCAGGTGCGACACAGCACGCACAGCATGCCCAGCACACACCTGTGCATGCGTGTGCCCCCCATGAATGTTTGCTTGGCCGCACTCGTTCATGTCAGATATCCCATATTGGGTGGGTGACATACACTGTGAGTCAATCCGTGTCTGAATGACGTGCTGCGCATGCTGTGCGTGCTGTGAAAACCGTGTCTGCCGCTGTGGCTGCGCTTGCGCAACCTGATATGCGCCGGAAAGCAGCCAACCGTCGTGGCACGCTGAATCGAGGGGTTTGCCGCCCCCCCTTCAAACCTGCACCGCCCCACCACCGCGTGCTGCCCCGCGTGCAAATGACCATGCTGTGCGGCCGCAGGCGCACGAGCAGCGATGCACGGACGTGCGGTGGCACCCCCACGCGCTCGCGCCCGCCGGCGACGGCGGCGCGGCGGACACTGCGGCGCTCGCGTACGCCACCGCCTCCGCCGACTGCACGGCCAAGCTGTGGAACATGGACGGCGCGTGCCTCGCGACGCTCGCCGGGCACACCAACCGCCTCGCGCGCGCCGCGTTCCACCCCTGCGGTGCGCCCCCTCAGCCACACGCAGGCCGCCCTGAGCCGCCCTGCCAGGTGGTCATACCCGCCGAACACCTCCTGGAGTTCTGTCCGACCAGGCAGCACTTTCTATCCGTTTGCCTGACTCTGCGCAGTTATTTGTGCTTGCGCGCGCGCGCGCGCTTGCTCGCGCACTTCCAATGAAAGCCGTCCGTGCATGAGAGGTGGACCCAGATGTGTGTTTTTGCAGCCGTCGCCCTTACCGAAATATAGGATTATTGCCCCATGGCTGCCCCACGGCGGTTTGACCGCCAGTAGGCACCCAATCAAACAAGTTTCTTGGCCGGGCCGGATTCGCGTTGAAATTATTGTGTTTTCCGCGACCGCTAGACTTCAGCCGAGTTGTTCGAGTTCCGGCCCCGGAAGCCGCAGTTGTCCCACGGCCATATGCCGGACACTGCTGTTCAGTCGGACGGGTGTGCTACACGGAGATCGACGCAAGAGTCCTGCAGCGAGGGCAACAACAAGCAAGCAAGCACCCGAATCCCAGCAAGCAGCAACATGAGCCGGAGGGGCGTGCGTGTGCAGGCGACGCGTTCGCGACCTGCAATTATCGCCCCACGGCAATTCGGTTTGGCTGTCAGTAGACACCCGATCAAACCCTCTCCTCTGGCCGGGCGGAAATAGATCCGCGTGGAAATGCTTCGGTGTTTCTTACCGCTAGATTCCAGCCTACTTGTTCGAGTTCGGCCCCGGAAGCCGCGTTTGTCCCATATGCGTCTGTCCCATATGCATCTGGACACTTTTTTTCACAGGCAGAGGGGCGTGCGTGTGCAGGCGACGCGATCGCGACGTGCAGCTATGATGGGACGTGGCGCCTCTGGGACGTGGCCACCGCGTCAATGCTGCTCGAGCAGGAGGGCCACTCCCGCGCCGTCTACTCCATCGCGCACCACCCTGACGGCTCCCTCTGTGGCTCGGGCGGCTTTGACGCCGCCGCGCGCATCTGGGACTGCCGCACCGGCCGGAACGTGCTCACGTTCCAGGGGCACACCTACGGAATCCTCAGCATCGCGTTCAGCCCAAACGGATACCACGTCGCAACTGGTGCGCCCCCACCCCCTCTCCCCAAACCCCCACCCCCCCCCCCCCCCCCCCCGCCCTAACAGTCTTTGCTGTGCCTCTGGCGTCCGCTGCCACAGCAGCATGGTTCCGGTGGTCACAGCAGCATGGTTCCGGTGATCGCAGCAGCGTGGTTCCGGTGATCACAGCAGCGTGGTTTCTGCGGTTATGCAATCGCCTGGGCCACGTGGTGTGCGTGCTGTGGTCCACCCGATACTTGCATACCATATGACCGCCTCATCTGACAGTTGCTCTCACAACTGTCCATCAAAGCTGCTGTATTTGGGAATGCTCAGCCAAAACCCGAGGGGTTCAATGTTTAGCGGGATGTTCTGACGGCCAAAACCCGAGGGGGGGTTCAATGCTCAGCCAACAAACCACAAGAGATGAGAGGGGTTCGATGTGTAGCGGGAGTTAGGTACTGCTGTGGTCTAGCGTGCTGTGATCTCGCGTGCTGCGAGTATGAGTGTCGCTCCACAGCATGCCATCCACTCGAAGGGCTCAGGGCACTGCAGTGGCGCGTGCATCACACACGGCATACGGCACAGTAGATCGCCCATGCATGGCCAAGGTGGGTCACAGGGGGTGGCCCAGTTCGTGCAGTTCATGGAAATTCCCATCTGGAGGCTTTCATTTTCTCGTTCAGACGCTTTCAGTAATAGTACGTGTTTTCATGATTGGTTCAGTGTACACCATCGGCTGTAGCAGAAAGTTGTGGCCCGAGGCCGTTCCATTTGATACCTCGGACGATCACCGAAATATAGGAGACCGCTGATTGTTGTTGTTGTTGTAGTGTATGAGGTTGCGGGTGTGTGTGTGCCCCTGGAGCGCTGCGTCGTGCTGTTCGCTTTGCGCTGTGTGATCGTGTCTACCAGGGTTATGGCTACAGGGGGTATGCGCCAGTTGCATCTGGTCAATCGCACACCGGCCACACCGCTCAGTAGGCGCCTTGATATGATTCGTGCTATCCAGCTGCGTACATGCATGTGCATGCACCGTGGTTCCTACTGTTTGCATGTGATTAACACCATCGATGATGCCTCCAGCTGCCCTCCAATTGCCCTTCAGGCAGAGGGCACTTGAGCAGCCCAGCTCAGTGTCACTGTGCTGAGCTCAGCAGTGCTGTTCACACCGAGACGTAATACTGTAGAAGCGCGCCACACTGCTGCATTCGCTCGTTTCCCTGTGCAGCACCCGTGCACTCCCTCACTTTGTTCCATCAGGATGCTTCCACGGGCATGTTGGTGACGACGTGGGCGCAGGTGCAAATGGAACTTGCCCAAGTCATGTGGACCATTCGTTGTCATTTCCTGTATACGGTATCGCCTTCAGTCGGTGTCGCGAGTCGCCTGCAGATGCTTCTGCCAGGGATGGCCTTGATTGAGCACTTGTGCACATGAGCATGTGTCAGACTTATGCAGCCATGTGGGCTGCATTCCAGGCTCGCCGCAGCCATAAAAAAAGGTTACATGCTGCAGGTTCCCTAGACAACAGCGTACGGCTTTGGGATCTGAGGAAGAAGGGGGCGCTGTATTGCATAGCTGGGCATTTAAAGCTGGTGTCGCACGTACAATTTGACCCCATTGGTGGGCACTACCTGCTGACGACTAGCTATGATAAATGTGCAAAAGTTTGGAGTGCGCGGAATTGGCAGCTGTGTAGCAACTTGGCGGGTCACTCTGGGGTGGTGATGGCGGGAGACATCGCCAGCGATGGCTCCGGCTCCATCATCACGGCCAGTTATGATAGAGGCATCAAGCTCTGGCGACCTGAAGAAGGTTCTGAGAGTGAAGACAGTGGGTCGGAGGAGATGGACGTGGTTTGAGCGTTGTAAGAATGTAAGCGAAAGCTCCTGGAATGCACCGTTGCTGATGTTGTGTCATCGAAGCAGCGCGTATGGGAGAGAAGTCTCGTACAGGAGGTTCTGTACAGTGTCAATCTGTGTCGATGTCGCCAGGAATCTGATTGTCGCCGCGTGGAGCGCGATCGTGCTGGTCACGGCATGGATGCGCGCATGCGTGTCACCAGCGTGGGTGTCAGAGACAGCATTCGCGCACCTCGCGCACACCAATAGCCTTGCATGTACCTGACAGCATGTTCGCTGTACTCTTGCCCCTGTCTTCGGCGTCGCTTGTCCTTCTCGCACACAGTCTGTCTCACAGTGTTGCCATATCCATTGACTCGCTTTGAGCTACACAGATACGCAGAGCCAAACTCACATACTTTTGACGTGATACCTTTTTAACTGAAGGACTGACCAGTGTACAGTGTGTATCACGCCTTCGCGATGGGCTGCCATTCTGTTGACAGGTGGCTTTGTGACGTTGACACAGCACCTAGAATAGGCCCTCAGGACGTTTAGCGAATCCCATGGCTGCGCCTGTTCAAGCCGAAGAAATCTTCCAGGCTGTTACAGCCGTTCTGCAGCCAGATCCTGCCATCCGGCAGCAGGCGGAGCAGTACGTTGATCAAGCGTATAGGCGACCGCAATGTGCACTAGCGCTTCTGAGTATCGTCGCGGCGACCCACATCGATGTAGGTAAGTGAGAAGCGTCTGCATGTTTGATACTGCTGATTGCAGGAGTCGGGCAGGCTTGCGCGGCGTGCAGAATTCCAGTTCTATCATCGTGATTCGCGTCTGCCCCGAGTCGAATGTCCAATTTTGTTGATTCAGACAGCTTGTCGGTTTCTCCGGACGTGCAGGCGGGAAAGCGCGGCGAACATGACTGTTGCGTGCCCGCCTGTGTCCCTCTCAGCTCGCAAAGAAGCGCAACCGCTCTGACCTCCCTTTCACGCTGATGCAGGTCTTCGGCAACTCGCTGCAGTGCTGCTGAAGCATCAGATCAAGCGGCATTGGACTTCCCAAGAGCAGTTTTTCAAAGCACCAGAGATCGCCGCGTCTGAAAAAGCGCAGGTCAAGATGAACCTCCTGCAGCTCCTGTACCGTGTTCCTCCTTCTGTCTGCACAAATTTGGCGCAGTGCGTCACGGCTGTCGCGAATTGGGACTATCCAGACCAATGGCCGGACCTGTTGTCCACACTGTTGGCCTCGATCACCGGGCCGCACGCTTCCGAACAAGAGGTACGCGCAACCACAGCTGACAAGTATGCACGAACTCATCTGAATACCCCACTCGAATGTGTGGAACACGTTTGATGCACCTCGTGTCCAGGGCGTGCACTGCCGTGCCGTGGGGCTCCAGACACTGAGCGTGATGGCGGAGGACATGGACGACGACCACCTGCCCGTCGTAGCCAAAACGATGCTGCCTGTCATCGTACACGGCATCAGCCAGGCCTCGTTGCCCCCGCAGCAGTTGCAGCTCGCGCTGAGCATCCTGACCTCGTGCGTCAAAGGCATGGGCATCATGACACCCGCTGCCCGCAAGGCTCTGAAACAGGAGCTCAAGGCCACTGCCGACCTCATCCCTGCCCTCTGCTCCGTCGTGTCCAAAGAGCTTAGTACCACAGATACCAGGTGTGTCATCGTTGCTGCTCCTGTACCATCCAGCCTTGACCCGCACAGTCATCTGTCCCTCAATTGCATCAGCTCAAGCTTACCCACCACTCTCTTTACATCACGATGCAGCGCCATGCCGTGCCCTGCAGAGACTTTGGCTCGCGGGTGGAAGCCCTAAAAATCCTCCAGGAGCTCCTCGCATGCATGGGCAAGGTCGCAGCAGCGCAGCTGCCGACCATCATGTCCAGCGCCTGGCGCCTCTTTGAGGCCGCCCCCGCCGTCTTCGAGGCCCTCGTCATCCCGAACACCTCCGACGACGGCCACGACACGACAGCCGGCAGCGCCGACGGCGGCGGGGGGTCCGCGTCTGCGGCGGGGAGCAAGGACGGCGGCAGCGCGCATGTCGGCGGCGGCGGCGGCGGGGACGGCGGCGCGAGCAGCCCGGTCGCGCAGGAGGGCGACGTCACCTTCGAGACGGTCGTGGAGCAGCTCTACGAGTTCCTGCTGACCGTGCAGGGCTCCGCGGCTCTGCAGCCGCAGCTCAAGGGCGCACTGCGGCAGGTGGTGCACAACACCATCTGCTTCATGCAGGTACGTGCTGCGCGCGCTGTGCATGCTGTGCATGCTGTGCACGCTGTGCATGCTGTGTGTGCTGTGCATAGAGGCATGAGACAGTGCCTGCGTCCGCACCAGTACATGCTCCGCGTCCCGTCGCGAGAACTGCCGAGAGCGCTGCCGTGAGCACTGTCGACTGGAGCAGATGGTTGTGAGCATGCCGCTGTGTCCCCTCCCGCCAGCGGAGCTGACCCGTGGCCGCACGCGGACCCGTGCTGCATGTGGAGGGTCCCCTCCTCGCCGGCAGTCAGCCAGCGAGAGGCATCTGCTGCGGGACTGGAGGCAGCCCCGGGCGGCGCGGCCCGAACAGCTGCTGGTGGTGGCCAATCCGAGACCGCTGCGCGTGTGCATGCAGATGACGGAGGGGCAGGAGGAGACGTGGAGCAGCGACGCGAACTGCTACGTGGTGGACGAGGACGTGGACGCCTTTGGCGCGCGCTCCTCCTGCGAGATGCTCCTCGCCGAACTCAAGGTGTGTGTGCCTTGAGTTGTGCACCACCCCCCCCCCCTTCATCGCTTGTTTTTTAGGCGTGTTTGGTTTGGGTAGCCGCAAGCCACATGCCCTGTGTCTTCCACAGCCCACGTGACTTGGCTTGAATGATCTAGATCTGAATGAGGGCAGGGATGTTTCAGATCTGGCCTCGTGTGGTCTGCATGCTGCGCGGCGCTCGCTCCTCGTGCGAGATGCTCCACGCCAAACGCAAGGCAATCCCCCTTGCCTTCCGTGCAACCCCTACTCGGACACGATTCAGTCTGGATCCCATGTACCCCAGTTCTGCTGTCCGCTGGGTCTGCAGCTTGGCACTGTGTTGCCTCGGTGCATTGTGCTGCCCCTGCAGCCTGCTCGACCTCCCTTGAACTCCTCAGTCCAGAGTTCAAGGGAAGTCCATTCCAGACTTCCCTTGAACGGTGGCCAGAGACAGCCTTGCGCCAATTCTGTCTG
This sequence comes from Ulva compressa, assembly GCA_024500015.1. NCBI lineage: Eukaryota > Viridiplantae > Chlorophyta > Ulvophyceae > Ulvales > Ulvaceae > Ulva > Ulva compressa. The sequence goes on from JALKAD010000157.1 coordinate 698,970, forward strand.
AAAGCTTGTTCTGCGCGGAGCTCCCACCCTCTCGAGACATGCATCTCGCGTCTGGAGTGTGTCGATGTTTCATGGGTAGGCTGCTGCCCAGCTGCGCCGGCAGTGGCTTCGGTAGGCACTACTTCTACTTCTGTCTGCGATGAAAACATGGCTTTCTGAATACGGCGGTCTACACCCGGGTCTCGAATCATGGCGTTCTAAGGGTCTCGAAGGGTCTCTAATCACGGCATTCTAAGCATGGCCTTTGGCTGTCAGCGCTGACAGCCGATCTGCACATGCAGCCTCGGTGGGGTGGCTATGCCGTGAGTCACGTGCGTGTGTGTCACAGTCTCATGCATGTGCAGGTGATCTGCAAATGCAGTCTCAGTGGCTGTGACGTGAGTCACATGCGTGTGTGTCACAGTCTCATGCATGTGCAGGACCGGCACCCCGAGGAGATGGTCGCCGCGGTGAACGACGTCGCGCAGCAGCGGCTGCAGGAGGCGCTGCACCTCAAGGGCGCGCAGCACGAGCGGTGGTGGCGGCTGCGGGAGGCGGCGCTGGCCGCGGTCAGCACGCAGGTCGGCCGCGGGCTGCTGGACGACGACGACGACGAGGAGGACGCGGGGGGGGCCTGTGAAGTGCCGGCGGGCCTCGACGTGCGCGCCATCCTGAACAGCGTGCTCGAGCACGACCTCCGGCCGCCGGACACGCCCCCCTTCCTGCGGGGCCGCGCGCTGTGGGTCGCCGCGAAGCTTGCGAGCTCCCTGCCAGAGGTGCGTGCAACCAAGCAATTGACTTGTCGAATGAGCACCTCCCTGAGCATCAAATGCGCAGCTCCCTGCCAG
>JALKAD010000157.1:699896-710585 GCA_024500015.1 Ulva compressa
AGGTGCGTGCGGAAACACCAACAGTTGCTGCGCTTTTGGTGCATGTGCGCGCAGTCTGCTGCAGCATGCTGTTGCTCATGCACGAGCAACATGCTGGGCTGAGACCACAACATGTTGCAAGCTGGAGGAGAAGCTGGTGCATGAGAATCTCGTCGGTTTGATGTGTGGCTGTCTACTCTTGGCGGGATGTAACAAAGGCTGGCGCGCAACACATCAAACCTGCTGCGTTTGGGAACGCTCACCCACAAGCCGAGAGTTGATGGGTTCGGTATCCCGGCGGGATGCGGCATGCACTATTCCATGGCACATCACCACCCTCATGCATGCATGCACGTGGGTCGCCCTGTCGGCCCCCGCAGCATGCCCACCAATGTGCCTGCATGCCCGCCAACGTGCCTGCATGCATGCAGGAGCAGGCCTCGCAGCTGCTGCCGCCCGCGGTGGGCTGCCTCGCGGGGGGCCACGAGATGCCGGTGCGCGTGTGCGCCTGCCGGGCCGTCTCACAGCTGCTGCCGCGCGCCGCGCCCGCGCACGCGCAGCCGCACCTGCCCCGCGTCTACTCCGCCCTCATCGACCTCATGGCGCAGGCCGACCAGGACGTCCTCAACCTCGTCCTCGAAACTCTGCACGTGCGGCCCCTGTTTCCCCTGGAAACTCCTTACCATTATTGGGGTGACTCGCCCAACAAATGCCGTGACGCCCACCCCATTTGTGAGCTCAAATCAATCAACCCTAGGCGCCCATCGTACCTCATCTTTGCACACCTTGCGATGCAAGGTGAGTTTGTACCCACAGCAAGCGAGGCGGTCGAGTCGGCTCGCCACCTCAATCTGAACATGCAAGGAGGGGCAACCATCGTTGTGACGACGACGTCGTCGCGCTCACCAACATGCTGTCTGTGTCAATCGGTGGGTGGCAAATACGATATATGGTATGCAGGACATCGTCAAGGCGCAGCCGGAGGCCGCGGAACCCTACGCGGCCTCAATCACGACCGCGGGCGTCGCGATCTTCCCGGCGATCGCGAACGATGTGCAGCTGATGGACGCGCTGAGCATGCTGCTGGCCACGCTGGCGCAGGCGCCGCGGTGCCTGCCGCCGATGGCGGCGGCCGGGCTGCCGGTGCTGCTGGCGACGGTGCAGGCGGGGGGCGCCGCGCAGGCGCGCGACCCGGCCGCGCAGCTGCCGGGGCAGAGCAGCGTGCTGCTCGAGGGCACGCTGGACCTCATCGCGAGCTTCGCGCAACGCCGATGCCGGTGCGCTGCGCTGTGCTGTGCTGTGCTGTGCATTCCGCTTGCGTGAGTGAGCGCGACGCCGGAAGGGCAGGTGGCCGCCAGCATGCTGGAAGGAAACGAGATTACAGTCGAGCGATTGCAAGCGTGGGAGCATGTGTGCAAGCGCTGCGCTGCGAGGACATGCGTGTGCAGCTGCACTTCTCTCGCCCGGGAGGCGTCTTCGTATGGGGCAGCGGTGCCAATTATCAGCTGGGCACTGGCTCCACGGAGGACCGGGCCCTCCAGCCTCCGTCTGTTTCAACTAGGCAGCGACCGGGCGTTTTGAGCACAGCTGCACGAGTTCTGTGTCGGACCCCGGGGCGTGCCAGCCGGCAGTGCGGACCATGCAGCAATGCAGCATGACCCGGCGTTCACGCAGGACACGCTGTGTGCTGTGTGACCGCAGCATGCGTGTCGCCTGTGATCAGTAGCGGTTGGCCCAACGTACCTCGTGGCCACATGTGACCAAATCCCCCCGCCCCCACCCCCCCCCCCCTCTCCCCTTTCTCCTAGATGCATGCAGCCACTGCGAAGCATGCATGCAGACATCGCGAAGCAGATCTACCAGGGTGCGGCCGAGCCGGCGCTGCAGCTGCTGTTGCACAGCGGCGAAGTCAACATCATCCAGAGCGTCTGCCAGCTCTTCCAGAAGCTTCTCGCGGCCGGCGGCGACCAGCTGCTGTCGTGGCACCCCAGCGGGCCCAGCACGGCCCTGCAGACTCTCCTCGAGGTGCGCGCCGCCTGCCCTGCTGCCTGCTGTCTGTTTGAAGCGGCAACATGGCCCTCTACTTGGAGCCTGACCTGACGGTGGCACCCCAGCACTGCATTGTCACGCATTCCTCTCATATTTACTGTATCATGTTGTCCTGGTGAAATACGTTCCATTACCAGCTCCATTCGAGTTCAAGTGCCACAAATAATTGCTCCACCCTCCTATCATCCCATCTGCCCCATACCTCACTGTCCCAGTGCGGCATAAAGAACGGCAACCCGCACCCACCAATTCCGCCGCATCGCCGCATCGCCACCTCCGGGCCGCCGCGTGCAGATGTTCCGCTTCGTGCTGAGCCCGGACAACGACGACACGGCGGCCATGTTTGCGCCGGGGCTGCTCGTGCAGAGCCTGCACTCGCTGCGCGGCGCCATGGCGGACGCCGTGCCCGACCTCCTGCAGCTGCTCGTCGCCAAGGCCGCGTGCTGCGACCTCGAGGCGCTCCGCGGCGCCCTCCTCGCCGTCGTTGCGCGGTGCGCTGCGCTGCGCTGTGCTGTGCTACACTGTGCTGTCCCCTCCCCTCCGTCTCCCTGCGGTGACCCGTGTGTTGAGCCAGCATAGCACTCGAATGCCATTGCATGTGTGTGTGTCGCGACGGCACTCGATAATGTGCATGGGGCTTTGTTTCTAGTGGTTCAGGCTCGCATCATCGTTGTCACATCGGCCTTCCTCGCTGTCGTTGCACGGTGCGCTGTGCCGCCCCCCTTCGTCTCCCTGTGATGACCCGAGTGATGAGCCAACAGCAGTCGTCACTAGCACCTCGCCACACGCGACCATGAGAGCCCTCCTCCGTCGCGCGACTTTGTGCTCTCCAGATCATGCACTGGCACTGCAAAGTGCACTGTGGCTATGCATGGCCCTCATGCACTGGCACGCGACGGAGTTCATGTGACTTGAGCGACTGTGTGCTCTCCAGATCATGCACTAGCACTAGCACTGCAAAGTGCACTGTGGCTATGCGTGACCCTCATGCACTAGCACTGTTGCATGCAGAATCCTGGTAGACGACGAGGGCGACGCGCAAGCCGCGCGGCTACGCGCCTGCACGCTCCCCGACTGCGCGGACGTGCCCCGCGTCGGCGGCCAGGCCGCCACTGGCGCGCTGTCCGCCTTCCTCGCGTGCTGGGCGGAGCACGCCACAGACACGCGGGGCGCGTTCCCGATGCGCCTCTGCGCCGTCGTGCTAGCGCGGCTGCTCTGCCTGAAGGTTCCGGAAGTCTCGCAAGCTCAGGCACGCGCGCCCCCCTGCTGGCTCACCATGCATGTGTTTGGCGCCCATGAGAGCGCGCGACTGCCGCAAGCTCAGGCACACGCCCGTGTTGGCTCACAGGCCACTGTTTGCCCGTTCTCTTTACTATGCGTTGGAGTGCCGGCATGCTGTGTGCTGGGCCCACAGCGTGCCTGAGATTGCACTGGTCGTCCATGCGTGACACATGTCCATTACGGGCGGGCGACACATGCATGGTGTTCAGGTGCCGGGGCGGCCGAAGTATGACCGCAACGTGGGGGTGCGGACGCGGCGGCAGGCGGCAGCACAGGGTTCCGGCGTCGTGCGCGCCCCGACGCCGCTGCCGGCGAGGCTCATGCATGCGGTCGTGCAGCTGCTGCAGCAGGCGGCGGCGCCGCCTGAGGACACGGCCGACTGGCGGGAACTGCTGTACGGGGAGTTCTCTGATTCGGGGGACGAGGGCGGGGGGAGCGGCGGCGGCGATGGGGGTGCCGCCGCTGCGGCGCGGCGAGCCGCGGGCGACGACGTGTGTCCCTGACTTCCACAATGCCATCTGCACATCGATCTATCTGTACTCTTATTTCGGCATGTATGTACATACGTGTGCATACGTGTGCATCGTGTTGCGGTTTGTCATGCCATGGCGTGCCAGTGCAGGAGCCGCTCCTGGCATGCGTGCGTGCGGCATCTATCTGTGCACTTGTTTTGTTTGGCATGTGTGTACATTGTGTTGCGTTTGTCGTGCCAGTTCAGGAGCCGCTCCTGGCATGCGTGCGTGCTGCATCTGCCTGCTTGTTCTGATATCTCGAGATAGCCTGGCCAAGCTTGGGTGAGATATGTGCACCACACATTTCGCCCTGTTGCTGGACGCATGCGTGCTGCGTGCTGTGCCCGCTATGTGCTGCGCTCAACACATCGCTGCTCCACGCACGCCAATGCTGCTGCACCTTCACCTGGTTGCTGGACAAGCGGGTGCACACGTTGGTGGTCTCTCACCCACCAGCACAGCGCAGCACGGCGCAGCACAGCACAGCAGTTCCGCACCCTGACTCCGTATGCAGGGCAAAGGGGTGAATCTCAACGTCGAGGCGCTGATGTCCATGGCAATGGACGCGGCGGACGAGGAGGATGAGGCAGGCGGCTACTGGCGCGCTGACCCGCTCTTCGCTGCGGACCTCGCGGGGGCCGCCGTCGGCGCGCTGCGCGACTTGGCGCATGCTGACCGTGCGTACTTCGAGGCCGCGATGTCAGAGCTCAACGAGGAGGAGCGTGGCTTCCTGCAGACGCAGTTTGAGGCGCCGCCTGGGTCCGCGCGCGGCGGCGGCGGCCGCCGCCAGTCTGCCAAACCCTGACTTTGGGCTCCGTGTCACGCCATCCTCTCTATACATCCCCTCCTCCCGCGGAGTCCCACCAGATTTCGCGCAGTTCCGTGCGCAGCTGCTGCCGCTCATGCGTACTGCGCATGGACGGCTGCTGCGCGCGCTGTGCCCGTGCTGGGCAGCGCTCGGTCAGTCGCAGCTGCCATCACATAGTGATAGTGCACTCCACGTGGATGCATGCAGCTTGGAGGAGGGGTGGACGTGTGCTGTGCATGCCGTGTGTGCTGTGAGTGCCGGCATTGCATGCATGCATGCATGTAGCATGTGGCCACATGTGGTGCAGAACACGTGTGGAGGGCAATCATGTTCCATGTAGAGCCAGCACACCCCGCACACACACCCACCCCGAGGTGCGCTCGCCCAGCGGAACGGTGGACGGCAAACTCGATGCGGATTAACCCTGCCGCAGGACTGCCCTGGGCCCACAGCACGGCCACAGCACGGCCACAGCCGCATAAGACAGTGCACAGCCACTCGTGGCCGCTTGCGGCCCGGAACCCGCAGCCGGCACACGCATGACCAGCCGCCCTGTGGCCATGGGCACAGTTCCATGCGCTGTGGGCCTCTGCCGGGCTCTGCTCCCTCCTGATCCGGCTGGCTTCTCAAGTTTGGTTTCCAGATGCCTATGCCTGATGCAGTCGTCCAGTTCAGTGCATAGATGCAGTGGGGAGATGCGGTGGCCAAGGGCCATCAGTGTGTCCGGCAGGGGTGAAGTAGACACCACCGTGTTCCTGCTGCGTTGACTACCGCCACAGCACAGCACAGCGCGGCACAGCATCTCGCCTGATGCGTGTGCGCGTTCGGAATGCGCAGCACAGCATTTACTTTGCCGTGCAGCATGCGGTCTGCGCAGCACGGTGTGGGCGGCCGGTGCGAGTGGCATACGTAGAAGTATCTATAGCACAGCGTTGGCGCCGGGCAGCATAGCGCACATCATGGGCGAGCAGGTGGTATCTTGGTTGTCAGATTGCATCTTGGTTGCTGGGGTCGGGTCGGTTGCAGAGTCGGGTGGACTCTTGAGTTTCGTGTAATCTTTCGAATTCATGTCGCAGTGGATTTGCCACAGCTCGTGTGCCATCTCCGCCTGGCTGAGCCTCAGTTGCAGCCGACTCGGAATCCACGGAATCTGCGTGGAATTGTGGAGCCCGAAGATTGGCATGCAACCCGCCTGGCGATGTGCACCCTCTTGCTGTTCAACATCCCATAGTATTATGATATATCAGGCACGGCTGCAGAGATCATGAGACGCAGGCCTTTTGGCACCGTCAGCGGTCTTGCATTAATCACTGATTATCAGTCACTAATACACATGCAAGGCAGGCCAAGACTGTCATTGCAGTTACAGATGTCCCGGTCGTCGAGTCTAGGTGCCATCACTGCAACAGCCTGCCTGGCTGGGGACGGAACATGTGACAATAAGTGGGGCTGCCCGGCCTGGTGCGCGCCATGCTCTCTTTCAATCGTGCTGATGTCGCCACCATGAACCGTAGATCCATATGGCCATCACCGCTCTGACATTCTGACAGCGCATGGTGCGAGCATAGCGGCCTTTGTGGCTCCCAAGCACTGCTGGCATGGCTGCAGTGCTTATTGGAGCACCCTGCCTGGGTGTTGACGGTGGAGCTGTGTCGCTAGTGCGTGTTTTGACAGCTGAGCACAGCTGTACACTGCTCTTCCCTTTAGCAAACACGGATAACTTGTGCAGCCCAAAGTGTTGTGGATGTCCTAGTTATCTCTTGCAGCGTTCTGCAGATATCTTGTCTGTCGGGATGCTCCGATACACTAGACACTGCATATGAACTTCATGTGCACCTGCCCATAGCTGTTCCTGTGATCTCACGGTGGCGACTACAGCTACCGTGTGTACATGATCACAGCAATCCACGTTTGTATTGCTTGTGCAGGTATCGAATAGTATGGGGCGCAGGTCTTGCCAATTTAGTATAAAGTTGAATTCTGATGCAGCAACAGATATATGTGTGATCAAAACTGCGTAGGTGTCCAGTGTGTGGTTGCCATTTCCACAGCCTTCCCGTGAATGATTGTAACATAAGGGCTACTGCTGACTGCTTGGCTGAGCACCATTCTGAACACAATGATCACAAATTCTACAAAAGACTTGAAACAGGAAGGGGTCCCATTTCAAAAGAATCCGGGGCTTTTGATCATCCGAGCTGAACATTGAATGCAACATTGTGACAAAACAAGACGCGCTACAGCACTGGTTTCGCCATTCCCCCGATATATCGGGCCCTGGCGTTATCTCTGCCACCTTTTTATGTGAGCGCATGTGTTCCGCCCCCCATGTGGAGCCCTGTGTATGCCCCCTCAGCCCCGATCTTGCTGACAGCTGCAGTACTGCTTCTGCAGCTAGCTATGGTCTCCAGCCATGCAAGCACGATACAACATGTAAGCAGGAGCTGGCGAGCACGTGCATATGCATATGAGTAGTGTAGACATTTCCTAGCCTCTGTTGCACTGGGAACAAACCAGAGTAGAGCTGCCACACCGAGGAATCAAAGCCAGTGGCAGCGGCTGCGGCTGATGATCAGATGCATCCGCTCCCACAGCATCTGCCTCAAACGAAGTACTTTTACGGGTCAAGACAAGGTGTGGACTCTAACTGCCATTGCCCGTATGCACTCCCTCTCAAAACCCAGCCATGCAGATCAGATCGCAGCCTGTAGCGAATTAGATATGTTGCAGAGCCAATGGTTTGTATTTACTGAAACAGGATATTGATGCGCAGCATTACAGTTTATCTGGAAAGCTATGCACCGGCCAAATCTGGGTACTTACATCGGAAAACACAATGGCATGGCGGGCCAGCGCAATGCAAACCCCACCTCCTTCAACGCCCAATCACGCACCCAGAAGCAATGAATATTGATCGCAAAATTTGAGCCAATGAATCGATAAACTGAGGCCTAAGCCTTGCTCATGAGGCGCATCTGTGGCTGGCCCTCTGCCAAGCAAGTCCGCAACCAGACTAGCAAACCCTCAGATCAGATGTCGTCTCTGCTCAGATGAGGAGCATCAGCCAACAGCAAGATAGCTCTAGAAATGCTGCTTACCAAGGGCGCAAAGGTGCACACAAACTAGCCAGACAGATGCTTGCATGCTCATCACAGAGCGGCTCTGACCTGTGCTGCTGTGCCGTGACACAGATAACCAGAATGCGACTTCATCGGAATTCTTTGTTGACAACGCCTGTCTCGAGGCACCGACCTTCTCAGGGATCTCAGGGCTTGCCGTCCGCACGACCACGGAACAAAGAGCTCCTGCGTTGTTGACATCAAGTTGCAGCAAGGCCTCTGGCACACCTACCTCCACAGCCCGTATTCAAACCTGTTCATCTCGGGCCTGATCCAGTATTGAATTGTCCCACACCGTCCTGCACGTCCATGCTGGCGGATACATGCGGAGGCAAGTAAAGACGGCGGCCAGGCACATGAAGACGACGGTGCATGTACCCATCATCCCCTGGACAGCACCGTTGTCCTTCCACCACCCCCACGCGAATGCCAGCCCACACACTGCCGAGCACAAAGCGTGCATGATGATGAGCGCCAGCAGCAGGAGCTTGATCCACGGCTCCTGCAGAATGTTACAGGCGGTTAACGTTCATGAATTCAGGCTCATGGCCAGGGGGTCTTGCAGCGCAACAGATTTACAGTAGCTGCTACATGATGGCCGGCTGCCTCAGGAGTCGGGGCTTTCACAGGCGACCACCAAGGCTTGCACAGCAATAGCGACATAGCAGCTGCCTCCATGACACCATCAGGGCCACAATGCGCTGTCAACCATGTGCCGCTGCAACCTGACTGGGCATCATGCCTCCTTGTATACCATGTGCTATGAGAAGCACCAACGATGATCACGGGAGACAGCACAAATTGGCCATCGATGTCCTGCCAGCGTCAAAGGTGCATCGGCCACAGCACTTTTGCAATCGATCATATGTGAGGGAATCAGGAGCTCGAGATTGGGTCCCGGGGCCGGCCTCAGCAGCTGGGGACCAAGACTCTGGGGCCAGGAAGACCCAGACTACTGTCGGGTCCCTCAGCAGCCGCTACCGCCACGTTTCTCCTGCGTGTCCACCCGGAGCGGGGCGCTGGCATGCCATGTCGGTATAACAGTTGCATGCATACTGCAGCATGCCATGTCACTCGAGGTCTACATACGAGTTAGCATGCCTCCCTGCCTCAGTGGAGCCTGCCACGTCACGGCGAATTGTCACATATCTTTGTGTCTCTCGAGCAGTGCACAGCCACGAATGTACCGTGACTCCTGAGTGTTACCGGTGGTATGCCATGCTGGAGTGACTCACCTGATTCGGATGGTTGAAGGGGCTGCGGTCATCATTTTGCGCCCACCTTTGCAGCAGCTCATCCGTGCGCTTCAGCACCTCCTCCAGGCGCTCCAGCTGCTCCTTCAGGAATTCCTCCGCAGTTCTGGCTTGCTGCAGAGGCCCACGTTGCTGCGCAAAGGCGTTTGGCGAAGGCTCTCGCGAGGCATCCACTTGACTGCCCACTTGATCATTGTTGTGCAGGCTGCCAGCAGCATTATTTGCAGCATCTGGGTTCCGGCTCTCCTGCCCTTCCCGACTGCCATCAATATCCAAATTTGTACCTCGATCCTGCCTGGGCTGCCGAATGTGTGGATATGAGCTGCAGTTTGCAGCAACTGCAGATCAAGCGAGGATCAATGCAAGGGCAAATGCAGTGGGGCAGCGTGCCGAGAGCTGCATTTATGTGCACCACAAGTGGGGTGCGCGAGCACCACTGCTACGTGTACACTATACAGGGGCGATCTGCCAGTGAACTGCCTTCAAATGTGTTATCAGCTGGTCTTGCGCACGGAACGAAGCTTGCATTATAGCACGAGCGACTCCGTATCAGGACATCAAGCGCCTGCGCAAATGCGAAGAATATAATGGGAAGCATTCGATCATCATCGCTCAGATCAATAGTGCTGACACCAATCATCCGTGCCCCAGTCATCGGATCCGTGAGCGTTGAGCGCTTTTGGCACCGCAGCTGCGTTTGGCCTGCGACGCTTACCTACTTCACTGTTGGCCTCAAGTTCTGAAGCAGGCATTTTTGGTGTCTCTGGGACCTGGGGGGGTTTTATCTGGAGATGCTCCTGGAGGTCTGCCGCGAACGAGCTCGCAGATGAAGAATTGGGCGGTAGAACTTGCATCGACATCGCCTTAAGTCCTGACGGTTACCTGCATATCTTCGGCCAATCCTTTCATGCACACTGTATGCATTGTGATCACGGCTGGGCTGTGCATGCAGCTGCAGCAGGTCTGCTTCTACGGGGCCGCATATTCGGCACTGCGCTGATGTGGCAGCTGCAGACAACCGTTTCTGCCAAGATCAGCGGCGCAGAGTCTTCAATCAATTATTCATCCACAGATCTGATTCATTCCAGAGCAGAAGGAACTGGCACACCGTCGAAACGTAAAGTTAAGTGTTGGAAGAGCTCTGAATCGGACGTCGAGTTCGAAGCACTCTGTGCACGTACTGAGCAGTTTTAGCTTGTTCCTTGCTGGACCTTCTGTCTCTTCAGCCACATAAACCATGTAGATCAGAAAGGATATTATATTTGGCTTGGCCTGGGCCGACACAAGACTGAAGATTCCGGCTTTGCCGTTGGTCATGACCGATGATCATGTCAAATTTCCCCTAGTCGCCACTTGTGAACTTTCGCGGAGTTCTGTGTCTATGGCCCATCATTCTGAAGCATGAACTCAGTATCTATTACATTAACTTCTGCCACAACCTCTTCTTTCTGAGCTTCTTGCTGTTTGGTACGACTTGCACCGAGCTGATCGAAGCGCATAACGCTCGTGGTATATGCACGCAGAGCTTGCGAGCTAAACAGCAACCATCCCGTACGTACTTAGACATTCACTCTCGGCTACCAGTGCGTGTGCACGTGATGCCGCATGTGTATCGCGCAATCGGCAGCCCTTGCTGTGCACTAGGGCTGTCGAAAACGTGGACGAAGCCCCAGAAACACATTTTTTTT
>JALKAD010000157.1:724130-738661 GCA_024500015.1 Ulva compressa
AAGTCTCATGTATGGCTTGCAGGGGTCACCGTATGAAGCGCCGCTGTGCGAACCGCTGTGTCGGTAGTTTGGCAGATGTGCACAGACCTATGCAAGATCTCACGAGAGGGCGCACCAAGAGGTCCATGCATTGATCCCCCGCAGGTGTCGGCGCTGCGCGGTGCCATGCCACCGCCAGCAGCGGCCCGTGCGCCGCCACAGCCACTACCGCGCCCCCCACTGCCACCTCGTCCGTGTGAACCCCGGTCGACGTAAAGACGTGCACGGTGTTCGAGTCCGTTGCGACGGCGACAAACGCGTCGCCCACCGCGAGGCTGACCGGCTGCTCCAAGTCAGCCAGCTGCCGCTCCCAGCCGCCGCGTGTCGCGAGGGACTCGTAGGGTTCGTAGCGAACCATCGCTGGGGACTGCCTTGTGAGCTTGCTGGCTAGCGCCACGCCTGAGCAGCAGACAGCATGTGGGTGGTCTGGGTCGATCGCGGCAGTTGCAGCTTGCAGCGGGCGGCATTGTTGACCGCTGAAAGCACATGCACCAGCGCAATCAGCAGAGCTGGTGGGTTGGAGAGATCATGGATTGTACTTCACAACGCGCTGTGTTGTAGTGACCATGTTATCTTCCAGAGTACGTGCAGTATGCATACAGAACGCGCTGTGCGACGGTCTCAGTCACAGGAGAGGTTATGGACAGCAGTGACTGAGGAAGAGGCAGCCGCACCTGCATCAGACAGTGCGGCGAGGGCAAAATCGTGGCTGGGCCGGATCGGCGGCATGCGCTTCCGGTGCCGCGCGTTGTCATGGTAGATCGTGTCCACCACAAACTGGTCCTCCAGCGGCTTCCGCACAACACGGCCGACCACGTTGTATTGCATGAGGTAGTGCTCATCGGCTGGACACGCGCCCGGCTGGAACGGCGGCTGCGGCGGCGGCCCGGCGCTGCGCGCCTCCGCGGGCGACGGCGGCGGCCCCGCCGCCGCTGCCGCCGCGCCACCCTGGCAGCTCGCCGGCTGGCACAAAGCCGCCGCTGTTTGCGGGGGTGTCGCCGACATCATCGGCCGGGCCGTCGCCGGCGCCGGCATCGCCGCCGTCATCGTCTGATGCGTCCCCCGGCCTGCGTACCGCAGCGTCCGGCGGCTGTGCCGCGGTGGCGTCGGCCACACCGGCCAGGTCGGCATTCAGCTGCGTGCGTAGCTCTGGCAGCGGCGCCCCCGGCCGCTCAGAGTCTGCACCACACGCTGCATTAGCATCACCTCGACTCGGCCGTGCTGAACGGGAACTCAACCGCAATCCCACGGCGCTGGACGCCAAGCGCAGCTTCACCATTCGTCGCAAGCAAATGAGTGAAGGTTTGAAGTTGCTGGACTTGCTGCAATACATGTCAGGCATGCATGCAGGTGCACATGAGGCCCGGGCGCACCGGGCATGAGGGTGGGCTCTGGCATGGCGATGTGGGGCGCGACCATGTGGCCCGGCACGACGTCCGGCCAGCGCAGGAACGTGCCATCGGTGAGTGCCGCGAGGAGCTCGTTGGCGGCGGGGTGCCACGCGAGGCTCAGCACGACGGCGCCGACGGTGTGCTTGAGCACCACGGCCGGGGCGGTGCCGGCGACGTCCCACACGGCGATCTGCTGGTCCAGGGACGCTGTCGCGACGTACCGGCCTGCAGATGGGGCTCACCGATAACATTTGACTCGGCACCGCAGATCCGCACGGCCGTGGTGCAGCATGGAGAGAGAGAGAGAGTTCTGTGATGTGGCCTGCCTCAATGGATCGGGAGATCAACAGGCGCCTGATCTGCTGCTCTAGGCCAACGAGGAGCCTGACAACGTGACATGACCCTGTGGACGAATCAAATCTGACCTGTCGACTGATAACAGTTGACCTGTCTTGCAGCAGGTGCAGCAGGTGCAGCAGGTGCCAGTCTGTGCGAGTCGTGTACACTCCACAGATTTGCATGCCAACACCGGGCTGTGCATTGACCGCCTGGTTTGTGTTTCAGCACATATGCCTGGTTTGTGTTTCAGCTGATGGCTGGCATCCAATCAATCGTACTGCATACCGTAAGGTTGCGAACAATGCCAGAAACCTGACGGGAACCTGTGAACCAGGGGCCCGTACAACTGGACACGGCAGATGATACGTGCAGGTGCACACCGTTCGGGCAGAACGCAGCATGTGACACAGTGTCGGTGTGGACGCCCGAGAGGGCCCGGGATCCTTTGCGGCCCCAGCGGAGGCGCTCGAACATCTTCACGTCGCCTGGCCGCTCAAAGCTCGGGGTCAGCAGCGACCGCCCGGCCAGAGGATGCCAGGCGACATGCAGCCCCGAGGGCGCGTCCACAGAAACCTGCAGTGTGTCCGTGCAAGTCAATGTGTGATGATTCTGGTAGTTGGTGGGTGATTCAATGTGTGATGATTCTGGTAGTTGATGGGTGATTCTGGTAGACACAATGCAAGCCACAGTTCTGGACAGGCGAGTATCGATGTCCTCCCTCATCCACGTTCAACTTCCTGTGGCTACGGAGCACCCTGAGCGTACACCAGCCCACATGCATGAAGCTACGTGTCGTTGGCCTGTTGGTGGTTGGCGCTGCATGACTGGATGGCAATGCGACTGTCGGAAGCGCCATTGTGGGGAAAGCAGCTGTGGGAGAAACATTGCATAGTCGACCTCCACAAGCAGGTAGAGCAAGCAGGCTGGCAAGCATGGCAATGACCGCAGGCCAGAATCGTTTGCAAGCCTGGCAACGATCAAACCAAAAAGCAACTGTGGGTACAGCGACCATGGGGTACTGTGGTGCTCACACGATGGCAACTGGCAGCACATACACACTGGAACAGACCCCCGCCGGGTAGTTCCTACACTTGGCTAAACTTTGCCACACACTTTCGCTCGTAGCCTTTGCCACATGATGTGGGCAGGCCACCGAGAAACGCCAAAAAGCTCAAATCCGCATGCAGCTACTGTATGAAGATTAGGTAGTGCTACACGTGATTTCGGAGGAGTTTGCGCTTGGCGATCATGATGTATGGAGAGCATCGAGTTGAGGGTGTCAATTGGCCTGGTGTGGGGGGTGTGCACCATCATGCATTTCAACAGTACCATATGTACGAGGGTGGGTACATCTGTTGGGCCAAAGTGTGCTCTTCACGTTCGTCACAGACACCTCTGCCTTTTTGCAGTGCGTTTTTACTTTGCTGAGCAGCGTTGTGCTTGTGCGGACCCATCGGCCCAGTGTAGCAGGTGTGCACCATCACCCATGGGCCATGGTTCAATTCAGTTGAGGAGGCGCACCGCTGGAGCGCAGCGATCCTTCCATACCTCCTGCTGCGTGGAGGCATCCCAGATCTGGATGGTGCCATTGGTCTGAGCGAGCGCAATGTAAGTGCCGGCTGGATCCCATGCCACACAGCGGGTGTTGGGGCCCACACTGATGGTGTGCTTCACACATGACTCGTCCTTGATGTCGATTGCGACGATGAGGAGGCCTGGATCATCTCCAGCTGCCGCCAGGCGGTCTCCAGTAGGAGCAAATGACAGTGACCTGACTGCAAATTGCGTTGTTGCTGCCGTCTGTATGAAGTCCAGCGACTTCGCGTCATAGATCTGCGAACAGCGCAGCGTCGCATGCCAGTCGTCCTGGTTTTACCAGGCAAGCAAGCTCTCTACAACAATTCGTGCATAAGGATCGCACCAGAATGGATTGATCTGTCCCTGCTGCAATGATTTGGGCATCAGGGCTGACCGCGAGTGAGTGCATTGGCCCATCGCAGTCCATGTCGTCGGACTGCTTCTGCATTTCAGCGGCGGGAGACCAGATCTTGATCCTACCATCTTTTCCAGACGAGGCTATTTGCAAGGCATCGTCCGTTGCAATATACGTGGCTGATGAGGAGCCCATGCCATGGCCATGCTCGTGAGAGACTGGCCCACCCGGCGCCATTGCAGTGCGGACGAGATCCTGAAGCTATCAACAGCAGCAAGTACTACAGTTGCGATTTTCAGGACATTAATAGATTTCTACAGCGCTCCTGCGGGGTTCATCCAGTCACATTGACCTCTGTACGTCCTGACAATTCCAGTCTACGTAGCTCTCTTTGTGCTGTCTCGTCGTGAAAGTGTGTTCCTGCCGACCACTTAGCAGAGTTGGTGTAAACACTGGACGTTGGCTGCCATGGGAAACTGCGCGTTCGAAATGGCGTGTGGCGCCGTGTTCTCATCAAGGAAATGGCGATGGTGCATTCCGTCTCGCCAGCATGCAGCATTGCAATCTCTGCCGTGCCACAACAACACGGCAAATACGCAGCGGTCTTACATATGCCAGTTGGCTGAATGGTACCTCTTCGTGTCCGTGCAAGTCTCCAACGTCTGGGCCGTGATCGCTAACGTTGTGCACACGCTGGGTGCATCATAATTCGTTGGAATGTGACTTAGACAGGCAACACCAGCACATAGGCATCCTCGGTATGTGCGCATGATCTTGTTTCCCAGGTGCAGCTCCTGGGAGGCGACTTGGCTCCGTTTCCGGCTGCATGCTGCGCCTTGCCACGCTGGCCTTCCATCACATGGCGAGTAGAGTTCTGAGCCCGGCTCGGGCAGGACGAGATCCCATTGCCTCTACACACGCAGATGCTCTTCATATCCGCAGTACATTGCCAGCTACCACGCTGGCGAGCACCAGTTGCAGTGCAAATGACGCGGACCAAGTCGGACGTCGAAAACGCTTAAGCGCCAGCACGACCTTTGCGTGCGTGGGCATAGATCCTGATATGGGGGGAGCTATTGCTCTCATTACGTTCGATCGCGATGACGCTGTGCTTGACCAGCAGCCCGGTGAAGACCGTATGGCTTGGGTGAGTCCCGACGGCATACTGCCGCTAAATAGCAGCCATGAAGGCACATGGCAAAGCCTGACAACGTATGTATTTGCGCCTTTCAGGCTGATTGGTGTCGTTCTGGCATGTCCAACGTGAATGCTCAAGTGTGGGACATGCCGACGTACAAGTATCGGCTCGCTTCGGGGAAGATGAAGCGGCGCGTTTGCGGCTTTGAATTCCATCGTGTGCTTACCAACCACATCTTACGGTCTGATGCGGTACGGCATGCACGGTCAAGAGGCAGGCTCAGGCTTGTGATTGAGAGGCCAACACCTATTCCGGACATCGATGGCTGGCAATCAGCGGCTTTATCAGGTATGTATTCCACACCAGACGAACGAAGCACCACCCGTTCCCTATTCTGTCTGGACACGCCTAGTCTGACCGTTCCAGAATAATTGCCAGAAGCACATACATCACTGTGTCTACTCCAGCTGGGGGAGCGTGTGCGTGCTCTCCGTTACTGCTCCCCATCATACTCAAGGTCAGTCGCCCCCTCACACCCGCTACGCATGTCTGCAGCGTACACCTTCGGAGTTCTGATGGGAGCCCTGGCATCCGAAGGCATGGTATCTGGAGACCAGGAGCTCACAGAAGGCCAGCGGGAAGCAGTATCACACCACATAACTGAAATCCAGGCCGTCCAGTGGAAACGACAGCTGCAGCTTCACGGCAACGGCAAAGACGCCAGCCGTGAGCTTGCTATGCACCTGATTCCCGACCTGGCATCAGCCCTCCGGTATGCGCCTCAGCCTGCGAGTGCTCTCACATGTGTGCCAAGCAGAGCAGGAGTTCTGTCACAGGCACACCAAGCCGAGCACCGCGTCACTCTGCCGGTGAATCCAGGCGGAAGAAAGATCACGGGCGAGCTGAGGCTGTGTTGTTGGCGATGTGGGGCGGATTTGCAGCAGATGCACACCTGGCTCTCCGGGCAGCTGCTGCTGCAGCCCGGGAGAGCAAACGGGGCACCACGGGCGCATTTGACGAGAGGCAGCAGCACGAGCGCCTACAAGCACTCTGTGCGTTCCCTGTGGCGCTGATCGCATCGTTCAACAGTTGAAAGGCCTGATTTCTGTACAGCTGTACCTGCAATCTGTTGAGGTTGGCGTTGATGACTGACAGGTTGCACTTACAGCTGCATGCAACACCTGGTACCTCTAGCTGTGAGATATGCCAGTGGTCACCGTCACATTCTTGATAGGGCACTCGTTCACACCCATATGGGCCCATGTACGCTGCCCTTTCGTGCATGCACATGTTTACAGCTATTGGTATTTTGTTCATTTCTGGATGTTTGATGTACACAGTGATCTATGGTGCCAGTCTCTAAGCGCCCGATTGTATGCAAACGTTCGACTGCAGTGCGTCAGGTGGCACCAGGTACAATGCTCAGGCCTGGTGTATTTTGTGGCAGCTGCTCCGTCCAATGTCTCGTTTCTGACGAGCTCGAGCATCTTGTTCCTGGTCAACATGCTGCAAGCCAGCAGAGGCTCCGACAGCTGATCATGGGATGCCTACTCCACTGCCGATTCGAATCCAAGTGCTCTCCTGCAACTGCTGCCTTGAATTGCAGTTGAAGAGCCATCCTCAGAGGAGCAGAGTGAGGCTGAGGATCTGCTCGAAGTAGATGTGAGTTCTGATTCTGAAGGGGAAGCAGATCAGGTCAGTGCCACCTTGAACACGTCCCCTCGTGCGCACAAAGCAAGCTCGGCAGGCAGGAACAGGGCCATCCGTTTGCAAGCTGACTCGCAGCGTTCTTCGCAGCATCTGCAACCAGAGATCCATCCAGAGCAGCGATGTGGGGCGAGCATGGCTCAAGCAGGGACGAGGGACTGGCGGTGGAGTGATGGCATGCGCAAAACGATAGCAACAGGGCACCGTCGAGATGACCACCAGGTACGACGATTTGATTATTTTGTGCTTGTTCTCATTGCGGGTTGTCCCTCTGCATGGGCCTTGTGTGCAAGTCATAGGTCTGTGTAGGTTCCTCGGAAACTGGGCAGAAGGTATGGGGCATCGTTGGCAGCACATGACAGCTGCACTGCAGCAAGTCCCACACATTTGCTATCAACTGATGACTCTTCTGGTCAGCGGTCTGCATCCTCTAGCTGTGTGCATGATGTCATGTCGAGGCAATTGCCAGCCATGTGTTCTGAGCAACAAGATCAGCTAGACAGCGGTCACCTCAAACCGCAAGCAACGGCATCCAGCAGTGAAACACTGCATAGCTCCGAAGCAGTTGAAGCAATGGCATTCGTCCCTGTCAAGCGGGGTCGTGGCAGGCCACGAAAGCATGCAAGAGAGACAGAGTTAGTTCCGGTCAAACGTGGACGTGGGCGGCCTCGGAAGACACCACCTGTGTATCCTGGATCGAGTGGAGAAGTAGCAAATACTGGGTGGACAGCAGAAGGGTGTGCAGAGAGTGGTCTGACAGCATTTTCCCCGATAGCACAGCCTGCAAAGAGGGGGCGAGGCCGGCCGCGGAAGCAGCCAGTTGCATCAGCATCTGAGACATGACTAGCCACTTGTGTTACTTGAATTAAATGGGATGCTCCTGAATCGCCACCTTGTGAACTCCGCTTGCTGCTAGTTAGCCTAAACACACTAGGCCAGATGCAGCAGCAGGTTTCAGGTCACTCAGCTGTCGGTTGACGTCTGCTGCTTGATCTGTCCTGGCTGTCACTTGCACAGCACTCGGGCTTTCACCTGTGTGTGGCTGAAATGTAGGCCCTGGGTCGTTCGGGACATGCCGCCACACAGCCGTGCCAACATGTGTCTCTTCAACGACGTTTGTGTTACACTGTGCTAGATGAATTGTTGTCTGTGTGGGCCACAGAATCTTCCTGATGTTGTATGGTGCCATGGGTTGCTTGCGATCTGAGAGTATGTTTCGAATTTGCTGTTGATGATGTGGTGGCGAGGCAGTCATGGCCACACTGCGTTTGTCTGGCCGTGGAGTGGCGCTTGAAGTTGAGCAGCGCTTAGTGAGGATCCAGTGGCGCCCGCAGGGGCACTGATGATGGCGCTTACGGAATGGCGGTGGGCTAAGCTCCACTCTGCAGATAGAGGTTGTTGCTCTTATGGACACGCCACATGATGCCAACAACTGTGGCTCATATCCCCGAAAAAGCGTGCAATTTTCCCGAAAAAGGTGCATCATGTGGCATGTGCTTCTTACGCTGTGTGTTACACTGTGATAAATCAAGGCCTCAGCAGCGCCGAGGGAAAAGGCAGGAAACAAAACAAACAACCGATCACAAGCAGCACGGTCACCGTCTGTACCAGCATGATCCACACCCTTATGCCGTGTGGAGTTGCTGCATGCCGATTTACACATGCTGTCTACACTAGCATGCCACACAGCTGGAGGGGTGGCTTCTACAGCAGGAGTGCACGTGCTGTGCTGGCTGTGCGATGCACGTGCTGTGCTGGCTGTGCGATGCACGTGCTGCTGCGGCTTCACCTATGCCCGTGCACTCACGCACGCCAACACGTATGCCCAACTTTGCATGAGATCCTACGTATGGACGCGGAGAAGCATGGAACTTGATGAACATCATCAATTGGATTGTGCTCTTGGCACGAGTTGGTCACCCCGGGCGTCGTAGTGATCTCGCAGCTGGCTTATAAGCACGTAATGATATCCTTTGAATCAAAGGCTTTGATCAAGGCAACAAAGGCCAGAGTTCGCGATATCTCGGGGGGTCTATATATCGGGATTGTATGGGAAGTGCTGGGCTACATTGTCCGCTTGTGGAGCAGTGACGTGCACTCCCGTTCGCGTGGAAACTGCGCCAACAGCATGACAGTGGTGTGTCTTGCCTGGTTGGATATGGTGTGCCTTAGAACTGCTGTCATCCCTGATTGCGGCACTCATAGCAGCTAGTTTCGCTCAGCGAGTGATCAATCATGGACGACGACTATGGTGACGCTGGATATGGAGATGATGAGTTCGGGGATGTTGACGCTGAGGTGGAGGTGGATGACGGGGAGGTGCGCCCACATTAAGCGTCGCGTTGCTGCAAACCGGCCTACGCCTGTGGCAGTCGTGCTAAACTGTGGCGAATCCCTCACAATCTCATCAAGTGTTTTCTGATTGCATTCTGTGTTCAGGAAATGGCTGACGCCGACAAGGATCCAAAGGAACGCGTAGACATCCGAATGGGAGAGCCGGAAGAGCCGAACAGAGAGAAAGTCACAACCAAGTACATGACAAAGTATGAAAAAGCGCGCATCCTTGGCACTCGTGCACTACAGATCAGCATGAATGCACCTATCATGGTGGAAGCTGATGGAGCCATCGACCCCCTGGAGGTACGACATGCTTTCCAGCAACCAGCAGCCCGGCACTTCTGAAGCTGGCAATACTAGCTGAAGTCAGGATTATAGCAGTACAAGGTCTCTATGTTGAGTTTGTGACGCATGTTGCATGCAGATCGCCATGAAAGAATTGCGAGAGAAGAAAATCCCATTCATCATCAGGAGATACCTTCCGGATGGCAGGTACCACATCCACCCAAGAGAGCAGTTGCCATCATCAATTTGCTGTAATGTCCTGTATGTCCTGTATGTGCGAGTGGTATTGCTCGGGACACACCACAGTGATGTGATGGTTTGCAGTTTTGAGGACTGGAAGATTCAAGACTTGATAATTTCAGACAGATGACTTAGCTGGCGGCTTCCAGCGTTTGCCATTGTCTGGCTGCGTCTTTTGATGCGGTCCTGGCATGAATGTGGCCTGAAGCAGGGAACACGTGCTTCTGCACACACAGAAGACGGTGCTTGGGAAGATGGTGCCAAAGGCTCCTTGCACAACAGTGAGATACGTCACAGAATACAACACTGGCCTGCCACGCTGCGATGGCAAACCATTCAACGCTAATCTCGTTGGCCATTGTCCCGCTGGCTCAAGCTTTGCGGCAATGCATAGACGATCATCACGGATGCTGTCTTCACCGATGATGATGATGCGAGAAAGCTGAAACAAAGCCAAGACAACAGACAGCTAAGATAAATAGTGAATTTTGATACCGCGATCGGTGGCATACTCGCGGCGCTGCAAACGTGCTGTCGAAGTGACGCTAGTTCGCATTGTGTACCCCGTGCGTGGTTCTGGGGGGCGTTTCTCAGTGCCAGTTGGCAGGATTATGTTCTGATTTTTTCGCGTGATGTTCATGATGTAAGATGCATTGAATCGCCTCATCAATTCGCACCGAGAGGGAAAGGAGTCTCACATGCCTGGACATGCTGATCTTGCTGATCTGATGAACACCAGTGTCTTGGGCTGCGCAGGCGAAACCTGACTGAGGTTGGCCTGGATGAAGGACATGTAGTTTCCTGCGATCGTTGCAATACCTACTGTCCAAGTGTTGTGAAGGGCCCTCCACGCCGGGTCCAGGAACTGCCAGAGAAAGACGGAAACTGCACCCACATACAATGCATACATGGCATCTTTGGGCTAAAGCGCTGGTGCGCCATACATACCAAATCGAAGAGAATCTGCAATATTTTGGTGGACCTACTCGGCGTGCCCTACATTCCATGCGATTTGTACATGTGGAGTGGTCGTTTGTGTTGGCTCATGTCTGCATGTGAATAGGTGCGTACCATAGCTATGCCACTTCGTGGAGCTGTATAGTATAAAATGTCTCACATAGCGTAACCAGAACCAGTGATCATTGGTGGGCGATCTTGCTTGGCTGTCTCAGTGAGTGCCACCTCTTGTCCTGTCACTGCCGGCTGCACCGATGTGCATCCGCTCACATTATTTCAAAGCTTGCAAACCCCCAAATATCAACATTAACGCACCCAATCGATGTGCACAGCTGCCATGTGAAGAGCTGGAGATGAGGTACAGAACAATGCTCCACAATGTGGCAGAGCAAGACGGCCGGACCTCAACGGTGATGATGAAATGATCAGTGAAACGGTGCTTTGATCACTCGCAAATGACTATCTCGACCAGTGCAGAGCTCAAGAGTCCCATGACCTGTGGTCGCCAACAAATCGTTTACACCAAAGCGGCTGTAGCATACGAACTTGTTGCACACAGCCTTTTCAGCTGGCAGCAGCCTGATACCGCCTCAGCGCAACGCAAGGAGATGCATGCCACGAGCACTGCTCTGGTACATCCATCGGGCCTGAACTCAGGTGATCAGCATCGGACACCTGTTGCAGACCTCCAACCACGAGCCCTAGGCTTGCACCACAGAATTGAAAAGTGGGCCTGTAGTGCAGAAGCCACAGTCTTGTTCAAGACAGCAGTGGTCTGCCACATTCGGCATGGAAAACGACAGCCAGTGTTCGCATGGAAAGCGATAGCCAGTGGCCCCTGAGCATGGCGTTGGGACCAGCTGTGTGCCGCTGGCACAAGGTGCGCCCCCCCACGGGGCCCCATCAACCCCCGAGCAGTGTCATGCATGTATTTAATATGTACATCCACAGTATACACTGGCTCACACAGCGCCTTCAAAGAACCTGATCATGGCAAGAGTCCACAGCATGCAGGTGCACTGCAGCAGGGCTTGGCGCTGAACGCACCAGATGTTACACATATTTGCAGTGCATAGGAGGACGGGGCGAGGTGCAACGCAGTCATTATCAGCATTCCATGTCTCTGTGCTGCTACGCACGAGAGGAGTCTGCACTCGTGGACAGCAGCAGCGCTGTGGCACCTCATGGCGCAGCACCCGCGTGGCACTCTCGGATGGTGGCACAGCGTGGATGGCACAGCGTGGATGGCACAGCACGTCCAAGCCAGTCAGCGACAGCCAACCTGTCTCCCGATGCATGCAGAGTCTGCATTGCAGACTGATGCATGGTTCCGGGCTGGTGCACTGCAGACTCCATCTATGTCGCTAGTCTATCAGATGTAGATCTAGACCTGCTCAATGCTACAATCCCTGACCCATCGCTGAATACGGTGGCTAGCACACTAGACTATCAGGTCTAGCCACCCTGGTTGCTATGCCATGGCGCGGCTATGCCGCGGCGGCGGCATCACCACCCCGCGGGGGCCTCACACACAACCGGACAAATTGTTGACACAACTGGACAAATTGTTGGAAGAGGAAATATCATGTACACAGCCGCAGGCTGTGCGGCGGGGTCCCGACAGGTGGCCATTGGGGGCTAGATGCATGCAGCGCAGGCACAAGTACGTCGTGCAGTCTGGTGCATCTACGCAGTTGAGACTGCCAGGTTCGGAGAGCAGCGTGCTGAGCGAAGCTAACCATGTGCAGGCATGCATACCACATGCATGGCCATGCTCCACCGCTCAGCGCATGCCACAGCACAGTTTGGCCCACATGCGCATGGTCCACACATCTGCCATCCAGCACACCTCGACGCAGCACAGATGCCAAAGCCAGCACACCCCGACGTAGCACAGCCCGTACACGCCGGCATAGCACAGCCCGCACGCCCGGGCCTAGCACAGCTAGCACAGCCGGAAACACCGGTATCATGTCACACTTCGTTCCGCGTGCTGCGCATTCCACGTAGAGCCCCAGCAGCACAGCAGAGCACGCACACGAGCGGCCTGCGCAGAACAGAGCCCCGGCAGCACAGCAGCACCGACATGGAGCCTGTCCGCCCAGCTCTGCACCAGACCAGGCACGCCCCCGCCATTGTGCTTGAGGGCCACACACAGCCATCGCCTCTCACAGAGCTCCGTTCAGGCACAGCCGCAGCCTGTACGAAGCTCAGCACGGCACAGCACGGCACAGCATGCCCCGCCTCACAAGCAGTGCCACAACCCATGCCACAGCACGCCGCCCCACACAGGCACTGCCGCGGAAGACGCTGAGCTCATCTCTGCGCAGCATGACACAGCACGTCGGCCCACACAGGCACTGCCGCGGCCTACACCGAGCTCATTTCGATCTCGGCCTCCGACACGAGTTTCGTGTATGAGTTGCTGCCATGCGGCCTGAACTGCGCGGCGGTGAGAGTGTAGAAGGTGAGCGTCGCGAGTTCCTCGGCCGCGGCCGAGAGCCACACGAGGTCCGCCGGGAGGGCCGCCTCGAGGAGGTAGACGACAATGCGCGTGAAGTAGACGTACACGACGACCATGATGTAAAAGTGGCGGAACATGATCAGCTGCTGCATGCTCCTGCACAGCGCAGCATGCATGAGTCGAGGAGGGGAGGGCCGTTGCAGAGGTGTGCTCCACAGGTGGTGCAGCAGTCAGGCAGGCAAGCATGGCAATGCATCAAACACATGCATCATGGCCAAAAGCCGTACATGAGCTGAAAAAAAAAAGCTTCAGTCCGCAACGTGAGCCAAGCTGTCGCGCCCAGAAAGCAGCAGCGCAATCCAGCAGTCAAGAATCCAGCAGTCAAGAAAGGCTGATTTCACACGGTTGCAATGCACACATGGCAGTGGCCCATGTGCATGGGCAGCGGCAGCATGAGCGGCATGGGCAATGCATCGCGATGAGCGATGGAACCGGGTTCGGAACGCCCCCTGCCCCAATGTCAGCTGCGGCATGGAAGCTCGGTCAAGGTGCAGCATGGAAACTGGGGAACAGTCGATGTGACATGGCACCACACAGCAAGTCTACGTGGACCTGGATTATGTAGACTTGCTGACTAAGACTTGCTGTGTGGTGGCAACGCCACATCGTCCAGCAAGACTACGTCAGGACGATGTGGCGTGGCACCACACGGCAAGTCTACATGGACGTTGGACCTGGTTCTACTTGGCGGTCGGAGGCGTCCCCTGTGATCGAGGACAGCATGGAGGACAATGTGAGGACGACATGAGGACGACGTGAGGACGACATGAGGATGACGTGAGGACGACGCTCGGGACACGAGGGCAACACAAAGGAGGCGGAGCCCCATGCACGCAGAGTGACACAGTGGCTCCACACAAATAGGCCTGGGCATGACTGCTGACCACGAGCAACTGCTGACCGCTGGTGCGCCGCATCAGATCCAAGTAGGGTGAAGGGGGTGCAGGAGGAGGGCAGCGGGGAGTGCGTGGGGGGGGGGGCGCACCGCTCGGCCTTGCCGTCGGTGGCGGACGCCTCCCGCAGGTGGCGGATGCGCCAGGCGATCGGGAAGAGGATGGCGCAGCAGCAGATGATGTCCATGAAGTGCATGAGGTCGCGCCACGTGAGCCACGACGGCGCGGCGGGTGTGAACTCGTCGTTGATGACGATCGCGACGTCGATCAGCACCTGCACGCCGGAGTAGCCTGCGAGGAGTGCCGGTGGACACTAGATGGACACTAGGTGGACACTAGGTGGACACTAGGTGGACACTAGGCTAGATGATGCCGGTGATGATGCCGGTGATGATGCCGGTGATGATGCTGGTGATAGATACGTGCCGGTGGACACGTTGGCCAGCATGCATGCGCAGGCCCGTGTCAGCGCCTGTAGAGATCAGCTGTGTATACGAGAGCATGCGGTGGCCTTTGCAATCGCTGGCCTATGCAATTGTATGCACAGGCCTGTATCAGTGCAATCAGAGGCCTGTGTGTATCAGTGCATGTGCGGGCGTGTGCACGCTCATGCGGGGACGCTTGAGATCGGGGCCCCGGGCAGTGTAGATAGGGGCAGCAGCTGGTCAGTTCCCTACAAGGCTCTAGGGCCCTGTAGAGATCAGCTTAGCCAGTGAGCACATGCATAGACATAACAGGGTATGTGCCA
>JALKAD010000157.1:748249-758625 GCA_024500015.1 Ulva compressa
TGTTGCGCACCATCGTACGATGTACGTGGTTGGGTGCAGCCCAAGCCAGGTCTGACTCACTGACTAATAATGGGAGCCAGCGCATCAGCAATCTGCAAGAGAAGTTCTACAACACGATGTAGTAGCAGGCAGCAGTTGGTCGAGGAGTGTGGGGTCGTCGACAAGCAAAACGGTGCCCGCGATCCATCGTGATGCTCCTGTCCGCCACGGTCTATATATGGATGCACAACAAGCCGCAGCGCGTGCAAGGTCTCGGCAATTACGGCACATTGCAATCGCATGATCTGCATGGCCGATTGTTTGTGTGAAGTTCTCAAGGCGTTACAGATTTACTGTCATACACGCTGCGATTGGACACGACTCAGCACTGCCTGCAGTGGCCTACAGGGCAAAAGCGGGGCAGAGCAGGCGGGACGGCACGTTTAACGTTCCATGCAATGCAGATCGCCAGAGCCAGAATCGCATTTTGCAAGTTGTTGCATTTGAAACATTTCATCGCGTAATAGTCCTGACTTGCGCTCGGAAACAGGTTCGACAGATCATGATTCGTGTTGTACGGATCATGCCCAGGCTATTATCCCAGGGAATTCTTTTGGCACACTTTACTCCGCAGCCTGCTGTTTAGGCTCGCAAGGTACCGTGTATCACCCCCGCGCTGTCTGCCATGGGCTTGCCGGACTTGCTGCAAGACCCTTTCACAGCGCAGTTTCTTGCGATCGCAACACTCGTGTTGGCACTGGTGATTTGGCATTTCTTTGGGCAGAGGGAGCCTCAAAATCATCCATCAGCGCCAGCGGGTAACCACATTAGCAGCTGTTCCCGTGCTCAGCCAAGCGATCCAGTCCGACCGGCTCCGCTCGGAACCGAGGCGCTCCCGGTTGCTGCGCACGGCCTGTTTAGCGCATACCCCACGCTCTCGGTATGTTGTTCCTCTTTGTTTTCGGAGTCTGACGGGGAAGTGCTGTCGGATGGAATTTCATTGCTGCCAGACACAGTGTCACTATTACGAGAAGCTGCAAACGTCTCAAAAGTCTACCTTATATATCAAGACAGGAGTTCAGAAGGCATGCTCGGGGTGATTTTGGCTAGCGCCTTAGAGGCTGAGGGCATACTGGGGGGAGGCCGAGGGCAAGTTCCAAAGCACAGGCTTATATGCTGCAGCACAGAGGTCGGAAAAATTGCAGTTGTGAGGCAGCTGGAAACAGCTTTGCACATCGAGTCCAACCAGCATGTGCACAAGGAGCTGGCCCGCTTCAAGACTCTGCAGTGGATGGTAGGGCGGCCAAACGCTTCAGAGTGCCTGGTGAGTGTTGTGAGAAGAAAATGTGGCCTGTGATTGTTTCCATGACAAGCTCTGTAAGTTTTTGAATGTTCCGGTGTGGTCTCCAGTACAGTGCTGGCAACACAGCCGGCCATTTGAATTTGTGACTCGGCCAGTCCCCTGCCTGTGTTTGGAAGCATACAACTAGCATGTACGCAGAACCTACCGTACAAATTGCCAGTCGACCTGATGCACACCACGCAGAGCTTTACACGTTCAGTGTTGTGAGGACACACACGACATGTGGCCTCCTGTTCATGCATACAGCAGCACCCTTTCTGCCCACCAAAACTGCCATTCTTCTTTTAGCCACTCTATCGGCCACGACCGATGCTACTTTGCACGGAACACAGTCCTGCCGGGCCGAGACAGGCATCTACTGGTCACCGCTGCCACCAACCTCCTCTGCACATGATTGACACAGCAACATGTTGAACCATGGCTTGACTGGTTAACCAGTCCACCATGCACGGCATCATGCACCCACTGGAACTCTTACCTTCAGGCGTAGGCGGCTATACAAACCAACGCACACTGAGACAGTCCAGGATGTGGCACAGTGTTCACGATTGGTGTGAAGTGGCCAGCACCATATTTACACGCAGCAGCACAACTGGCAAATCTGCTGCCTTCCAACGGCACAGCAACATCGTCTGCACAAGTTGCCCCTGCGAGCGCTGCTGCTGCTGATACAAGTCAGTCCAACTCCTGTCTCGTTTAACTCCTGTCCACTCCGACCTCACCTCAACCCAAAGCAGCATGGCCTTTGTCTTGCACATGAGGGCCTTCCTCTAAAACACAACCACGGTACTGCCGAACACAGCATTGCCCAAAACGTTACAGTCAACCACAGTACAGCCAGGACCCCCTCTATTGTGGCTCTCATGGAGCCATCACATCTTGTGGGACCCCTCGAACCTCATCCACTCATTCCCAAAAAAATTGAATGACCTTCGGCCCAGTCAATGCCCCCGGGCTCCGCCCGTGGACTCACGGTATCAATCATCATAGAAAGATATACAGCTTCACCACCCCGGTGTTGCTTCTATGGGCAATAGCCCTAATGCCAAGACCCATCACCGGCGCTGCCACTACCAGCCTTTGCAGCATGTTTGCATGCCTGCTTTGCACATCTCAGCAGCCTGCGCCAGCACCTCCTGCCACTGTGGCCATATCTAGATACATATACCTGTACCGGTTCGGCTCAAGCTGCGGTGTGCCTCTAGCCAAGAGTCACGATAGTTGACACACCTGCTCCTACAGAAGGCCCATACTTCCCCAGTATCGGTGAACACTTGCACAGTTCCCAGCCCTCCTGCCAGTCCACACTTTTCTGCACCTTTTGGAGCTGTGTACATATAAACCCGCTGTGTGCGTACAGCCACACTGGAATTGGAAAGCTTCATTCCGCTGCTACTCTGGGGCGGCCACTTGCCGCCCCTGTTTCCCACCAATCACAGCCATGAGGCGACATGGCGCACCCATACCATTGGCGTACACAATCACACAGATGTGGAATCGCACGAGTGGCGCCTCGCGACACAGCAATATATGGAAACCGTAGACATGAAATCCTGCTAGCACTGACGTGCCTTGGTGCCGAGCGCTTCACAGCTCGGCCACAACCACACGCGAAGGGCGTCTGTCACATTGGCGACAGCCTCTGCAGCTGCGCCTCCTCAGCCACCCGGAGCCTCATCTTTGAGCCGGCCTGAGCCACAGCGCATGACTACGGTGGCTGTAACTGCAGCTGTAATGCAAGCCGGCCTGAGCCACAGCACACGCTGCTCGCTCATGCAGCCACCTCACGATGTACTGTCGCAGCATACCGGAAAGCCGCACTGCGGCCCGGCATGGCTGCTTGCTACACTCACCCTCTCTCTCTCTCTCTCATGCAAGGGGGTTGCCGCCGCGGCTCTCGAAGCCATTGTGCCATCGGCACACCCCAGCCGTCATGCCCACCAGAAGGACACCGAGATGCTTGGCGTGAGAGACTCCACGTAGTGCCACCACCCTGCATGAACATACATCTATCAGCCTGCATGCACTAACATCTATCACGTCATGTACATATATCTCTCACCAGCCTGCATGTACATACATACTCGGTCCCGCTCGTCGGAGGTGTCAATGTCCTCATGGATACGGCGATGTAATCATACAGTACATACATACATCTATCATCGCCTGGCCGGCTCGCATCTGCTGGGTAGCATGTGAGTCTAGAATCTAGTTGTACATTCGCTTGGTGCACTGGATTGGAGCCCCTCGATGTAAGAGTACATACATCTATCAGGTCATGTGCACATCTATCAGGTTACAGAAGAGTGCACGGTGACGCACGGGACCAAAGCAGCCAGCACGCATGCGACACGAAACACGCCCTGCACAAACCACTGACCAACCCACAGGCTGACGCACACCGAGTGCAACAGCAGCTGCCACAGCAGCAGAACAGCGTCCTACGCGCCTATTAAACACTGGGACACCTATCAGTTGACATCCGCTCGCACCGATGTATGCACACATCGGCCCAGGTGGCAGCGGCAGAGATCCCCACAGGCAGCGGCTGTATAGAAACAATATGAATGAATGAAAAACGGCAGGAGGTACCTGGTGGGAGGTACAGGGCTTCGCCGGGGCGGATGATGCACTGGTAGCCACGTGTGCGCGCGAACAGTGGGAAACTCGCGGTGTCCGGGTTGCGCGCGTCCACGCGGCTGCTGTTCGTGGTGAGGCCCGCCTCGTGGGGGTACATGAAGGGGGTGTCTTCTGGGGGGTAGATCTGAATGTACTTGCAGCCGACGACCTGCACGCGGACGCGGCCGGTGTCGGCGCCCCAGCACGCGGACGTGGCCGGTGTCAGCGCCCCAGCACGCGGACGCGGCCGGTGTCAGCGCCCCAGCACGCGGACGCGGCCGGTGTCAGCGCCCCAGCACGCGGACGCGGCCGGTGTCGGCGCCAATCAGAATACACAGCGCCAGAATGGTCCTGAAAGCTGGCACCTGACAGATGCAGGTGGGCTATCGCCTGGTCGCCGTACAACAGGCACCTGATGTGGTGAGGCAGTAGGGCCGGTGATATCCTGCTGCCCTGTTAAAAGGCGGCAGGGCCGATGATGCGCTGTTGGTGGTGCAGGTGGTGCATGAGCTGCGGCGAGTGGTGCAAAGGCACGGTCTAGACTAGTCTAGACTGTACAGTGCATGATGGTGCATGCATTGTACAGAGGCACAGTCAGCGTGATGTGGGGCCATGCGGCGCGCACGGGCACAGTTGGTGCAGTGCATGAGGGGCCAAGTGGCGCGCGCTCGCTTCTGAGGCGGACCTGGACAAAGAGGTTGTGGTGGGGGTCGGTGTGCAACGGCGTGACGGTGCCTGCGGGGCCGATCCATGCATTGATGCTCTTGATGTCGCCGTCCCCCAGCGCACAGTACTCGGGCACCTGCACACGCATGCATGTGAGTATGCATGCATACGCGCACGAACACAGTGCTGCTCCCGACAGTCCACCGCGAAGCATCTCAACCCTTATGAAGACCAACCATTCTCGTTGGTTCCGCGAAGCATCTCAACCCAAAACAAAAACCAATCGAGTGGGGGGGAACGGCAAATGCAAACCGATAACACCCGGTGCCGTGATAGGCAGTGGCAGCGGAGTGAAGAGCAGGACTGGCTCGCCGCTTAGATGCCCTATCCTTGCAGCACTGCCACACAGCACAGCACAGCACCGTCAGCTGGCTCCGCTCTGGCTGACACCTTTGTGGCCAAGAGTGTTTTACCGACCTCCTAAAACATGCGCGACAGACTGATGTACACCTTGTCAGAGCACACAGCACTGAGGCGCACCATGATGTCACGCCGCAGCGCCGGCACCTGCTCAAACAGCGGGTGCTGCGCCATGTACAGCATGCTGCGCGGGCGGCCCTTCGGCTCCCCGGTGTCGGTGTCGATCGCCTCCGCCGGCGTAGCACCGACCGATGCGGCAGCGGCCGACGCGGCCGCAGCCGCAGCTGCTGTGGCGCCACCAGTCCCCTCCGGCGTGCTGGTGCGTGTGCATGTCTCCCACGTGAGCGGTCCTGCAGCATGCGGCAGCGTGTCAGGTGCACACGAATGTGCTCGACACAGTCGTGACCGGAGGGTGCTCTGCCAGGCGCGGCCGCAAGCGAAATTGTGCGTTGCCGGAAGTAGTTGCGACAGACGTGTGCCCTGCCAGGCACAGCGGCCCCGCATGGCCGTCCCACGGCCGCGAGCAGTCAGATTGCGACCATCCACATCAGGTGATCATCCTCATCAGGCGCTGCCACGTAAATACATGCAACAGGGCAGCAGGACCGGGGTCCACAGCTGGTGGCTATTCGCATGCTGCGCATGCTGCGCGTGCTGCGGCACAGCTGTCGGGCACATGCCTCCATTGCCGCTGACACGTTCCGTGGGTACGGACACATACAGCTGTTAGACACATGCATACGTCAACGATACGCACGTTCTTCATCACGGCTTGCACCCGACTCGATCCTGATTGTTCGTGGCAGATCCTCCTCTGCCACTGAATCACCGTCAAGCAGCGCCTGCCTCCCCGGCTCCACAGCATGCATGCTGGTGTGGGCCTCACGCGGGGCAGCAGCGCCGGCAGCTGCACTGTCCTTCATACCATGCGCCGCAGATGATGTGAGACGCTCCTCCGCTGCATCTCCAATACCTCGCGCTGGCTGCCGATGCAACGTGGCTACTGGGGCAGCCCCACCCGGTGCCATGCCGTTGGCGGCACCGTCCCCGCTGCATACGGCCGGTCGTGCCAGGGCGTCCGGGAAGATCCTGCGCCGCTTGTGCGGCGCTGGTGGTGCGCCACGGGGGTCGTCTTGTTCACACGCCGCCGCGGAAGAATGCCCCGCCGCTCCTCGTAGCGCGCCCAGCGCACGCGTTGCCTGACTGGGTGACAGCGTGCCACTTGCAGGCCCAGAGGGCGGCGCCGCCCCGCTGCCTGCTGGCAGTGCTGCGGCACAACTCACCTCCTGGCCCCTCGCATGCCTCCGCTGTTCTGGCAGCACATCTGCCGCGGCGCATGCGGGAGCACCACCTGCCGCCGCCTCTGAGCAAGTGGCAGTGGCAGCAGGGTCACTGTTGCTGCCTGCCTCTCGCGCGGGGACTGCCGGAGCCGCGGCCGCTGTTGCTTGTGCTGTGTGCTGGGTGGAAGTGGGCGGGGTGCGGGGCTGTGCGGAGCACGCAGCGGCGGTGAATTCGGAGAACGTCATCAAAGTCTGGCCCCATCCGGAATCGAGGTAGTTCGACCCGACTTCTACGGGCAGCGTGCGGTGACCCAGAGCCGCATCCAGGTAGCCTGGCTTTGTCCACCTGAAAAGGCAGCAACGCCATTCATATAGCACCGTTTGAAGCGCAATTGGCCGGATATGACTGTGTGCAAGGGGGCCATTGCATTCAGCTGCGGAGGGTGCTGATGCGCAATGCAGGTGCCACCCGGGCAATAGCAAAGCCTACCTTTACCACTCAACGGCTATAGAATGACTGTGCGCTAGTTCGGCAGGCATTGTGGATCGCAGGCCATAACCAGAGAGCGTGATCGCATAGGGGTATGGGTCAGCAACCGGCAAGCTATGCTGGCGCAAAGGCCTTCCCCCACACCAGCAGCGCAGGCAAGCAAGACGACCCAGCCTGATGCATGACTGAGACGAGATGGCAATACAGTGTATGTGTGGCTGGTGTTGAGAAGGCTGGACCCACCTGTGCATTGCTGGCCAAGCATCTGCCACGCCTTGAAGCAGAACTGGCTGTTGCTTCGACATGAACCGTTCTTCAAACTGCATCAACCCAGGTGCTTGACTTGCTTCAAGCCATCGACATCGATCCCCGTACTGCGCACTGCATTCCTGTTGCCACGTGTCAGTGTCGGGCTGCCTTGCCATATGATGAAACAAGATAGGTGGCTTCCCTGGTGAGCATTTTCCATCAGGGATAGGATAGGATACTTCTGAGGCACCTGAAGCATCGCCCAGAACACATGTGGATGTCTCATGGACGTGCTCAATTAGCGGATGGATGAGCTGTGCGAGTCTGGGTCCCCCGACCAGGAGGGCCATGTCCAGACGCCGCAGGCACCGACGCAGTCCAGAGTCAGCGGTGCAGAGTCCATCTTTGGGATAGGTTTCGAGGTCTCGAAGCGTCTGGATCGTCTCCGAAATGGCTGCCAGCGAGTGCACTTCTCGCCAAGCTACTGCAACTGCGTGCCACGGCCCCGTGTGCAAAGCTTCCCACGATATGTGAGCCAAAGACGCAATATGCTTCTTCACAACGCTTCGCTCTT
Source organism: Ulva compressa (assembly GCA_024500015.1). Taxonomy (NCBI): domain Eukaryota; kingdom Viridiplantae; phylum Chlorophyta; class Ulvophyceae; order Ulvales; family Ulvaceae; genus Ulva; species Ulva compressa. The sequence goes on from JALKAD010000157.1 coordinate 755,890, forward strand.
TTTGTTGAAGCGCGCGTACAAGATGGTAAGCGCGCAGTCCCACGCGACCCAGGCTGTCGCCTGTAAACGCAAACAACACTCAGTGTCTGGGAGGACACGAGGAATACCTAGCACGGCGGACATGCAAAAGTTTCAATGACGAGTATGCACCTGATGCCAACTCTTTGACCACCTGGTAGAGCTGACTGATAGTGTGTCCGATCAATTCGGTTGACATCATCGGCTGGACAAGCAGAGAGTCAAATTTTGCGCAGCAAAGGCATCAACTCCTGCATAATGGTGTTTCAGGACCGAACCACTTGGACAATTCCCTTGATACTTTACACATGTGCTTTCTGGAAGCACAGCCGGCTGCGTGATAGTGGTGGATAACGTACACCAAAGTCGTGCATCTCCTCAACCTTTGATATGTCCCCGACATGTCTACCTTCAACATGAAGCTGTGGAAGAGTTGTGTCGCCGTTGGAGGCTTCGAGCATTTCCCATCTGCGAGACGGAGTCTCGGCAAGGTCGACGACGCTGTATCCGATGCGCAGAATGTCTAGCAGCTGGAACAGGCGCCTAATCGATGTCTTCGTCAACAGGGTCGTAGGGGTGGACGTAGTGTAGACTACAACTTTGGGCAGATTCGCGCACGGCTGCACGTTCTCCTGCCCGTCGGGTGTGTCGGTAACAATCATGCTTGTTGAGTCTGGAAGCCGGACTTGCTATCACTCGCTGCTTGATCGGAGCAGCTCACGTATAAAGCATGCCATCTGCTAATGACCGGCGTGTGGCGGAGTAGGCCAAGTGCAGCACGCAGTTTCATTTCATTTGTGCGCCCTGAAATTTAATGACAGTGCAACATGGTGGCTACAGGAGCCTCGACGGCAACCTTTTGGCGAGATTGGCACAAGTTCATCACTAAGACAGCTGGGTTTGATATGTTTGTAATCTTTATCCAGTCCTGTTTCTGTATGCTGAGCAGGGAACGTGCAGGAGCCAGGTAGAGTGTATATGCTGGCAGTGCACACATGGACCCAAGCAGGGCGGTCCGTGCCGTTATCCAGGGGTGTATAACGTACAGTGTCGTTCAACGGGCGATGTCGTGACTTGCCGTTACATTTGGACATGTCTCGGCGCTACTCTAGTGGCTCATCTGAGTCGCCCCAACGAACCAGCTCCATTCTCCCTCCACAGGTGGCTGGCACAATCTCCTGTTAACCATTGCGGTCCTTAGAAAATATATGTTGCCGTGATATGCATCGTATCGATCTCGAACGAAACATGTCGACTGCTTCCAGAGAAGGCGACACAGACTCCGCAAATGCAGGGCTCTCTACGTGCCGTCCGCGAAGAAGATGGCATTGAGCTACAGCTCTCTTCATATCCGTCCGGTATGCCAACGAGGCCACGGAGTGAGATAGCCAGGTTGTCAGCATCCATGGAGTCACGACACAGCGGCGAAGCGAATGCTCTGAAAGCAGCAGCGAACCAATTCGCCGTCCCACGTGGAACAAGTGACCAGCAGCAGCTTGCGCACACTCGAAAAATATCTGGTACGTGAAGCTCCACGTCCTCGGCCTCAAGATGGCGTCAGGCATCGAACAGCTTCCACATCACACTGATAGCAATCTGAATGTGCCCCATGCATCCAGGTGCCCAGTCAATAAGCTTCTCCCCGTTCCCGTCGCATGACAAACGCGTAGCAGATGTCATTACACGTGATGACCTTGTGGATACTGCTGACACGTTGCTGAATTGGCGCTCGTCCTCCACTAGCCAAGTGTACCCTTCTGAGCAAAAACAGCAGAGCCGTGGAAGCACTGCCCGCCCAAAAACCTCTCCAAGCAGCCCCAGAAAACCCAACGCGCGCCAAGTTGACACAGGCCGAGCGTCAGGAGCAACCGCTCGCGGCCGGGGCCGCTCTGCGCCCGGGCGTGGCCATACAAAGCAGGCTGAACGAGTCCAGTTTGAAACTCCACCAGTCCATAGCTCCAGAGGCCGCGGTGCCAGTCGGGCATCGACCAAGATCTCTGCACGTGCCCGCAGCAGTGGCAGGTCTGGAGAGAGCGTCGCTAGCGCTGCTGGCAGCCAACGCAGCAGCCGCACGGTGCGCGGTCATAGCAACAGGCCGGGCGAAGTGTCGTTGAGCGGCGGCATCAGCGAAGCCAGTGGCGAGGAGCACCGGCGCCTACCCTCTGCGAGTGAGAGAGGCAACACATCGGATGCCAGCAGGGACCTGAGCATGTCTGGCCTCGCCAAGGGCTCCTTCCTGCCTGCGCCGCCATTTGATCCGAGCATGAGCGCGCCCGACGAAGAGGCTGCTGGGTCCGGCGCCGGACCAACACCCGCCAGCCGCATCCCCCCCTGCCCGCCACGCATCCCGCACCCGCCGGGTGGTCGTGCCGTCGATGGCCGCACGCGGATGCTCATACAGCACATGCGCATGGGACTGCCGCAGACGCACATCCCGCGCCCGCGGCGGCTGGTGCGCACGACCGCTGCCGCGGCAGCCGCCGCGGTGTTGCCGTCCCGCCCGCATGCCTCCGGCTTCCCGTTCTTGGCAGCGCTGTCAGATGCACCGAGTGATGCACGTACAGCACACACTGCCGCTGTGCGAGCGACGCACACTACCGCTGCGCGTGCGCCGGAAAGCTTCACGTTCAAGCCAGCTGCGGAGCCGCGAGCGCAGGAACCGCCTTGCATCGAGCCCGAGCCCCGCCGAGGCAGCGTACACAAGTCGAACCCGAGTGG
>JALKAD010000157.1:774053-805047 GCA_024500015.1 Ulva compressa
GCCGATGAGCGCCAACGGCAGCGTTGAGCTCGATGCGGAGCATGCTGTGCATGCTGTGGAGACACCAGTCGCCGGCCTAGATGCATGTTCAAGTGACGATGGAGGCTCAAAGACGTCACTGGTCCAAGCAACCGCGCATGCAGCAAAGGAAGCGGCGGTGGATGCTGCCCCGCACAGCGTTGGAGGTGAAGCGCCTACTGCGCTAGCAGAGCACAGCACGGACGGGCACTCGCGGTCAACCCAGGACGGTGCAGCCCAGCTTGGCTTCGCGTGCGCAGCACACAGCAAGGGAGCTGTAGCAGCAATGCAACAGACGCTGTTCCACACGGCCAGAGCCCCTGAAGTCATGCTAGATGCCGTCGCTTTCGCTGGTCCTTCAGGCTTCCCAGGCGGTACCGAAGCATGTCTTGTCGGCTTCACAGAGAATCGGGGAGGGCGCCTCGGGGCACAGCCAGCAGCGGATCCAGGGGAGGGTTCAGACCACATGCATGAGTGTGCGATGCCTGCTGTGTCGCAGCATGGGCAGCAGGCGCAGGAGACAGCAGGGTGTGAGACGGCGGAGGCTGCTATCTGTGCACACGCGGCAGCGGATGTGCTGGGCATGCTGGGCAACCCAGCGTGTGAAGGCGAGCTGGGGATCGGCGTGGCCGATTCGGCGATGTCATCAGATCGGCAGACATCTGCCGCTGTGCCGGAGAGTGCGCCAGCAAGTGGAGCGGGCTGCACCGGCGATCATCATGCTGGTTGTGATCGACCCGCTGGCAATAATCATACCGCTGACAGGCTTGATGGTGTGGCGCATACATGGCTGCCAGACACAGGCACCACCGGGCAGCTGGACCCTCTAGAGGAAGCTGCGGTGGATGCTGCACCGGAAACTGCCCCGCACAGAAATCGAGGGGACGCGGCAACTGCCCTAGCGGAGCACAGCACGGACAGTCACCCTCCATCAACCCAAGACGGGGCAGCCCAGGTTGGCTTTGCGTGCGCAGCACACAGCACGGCAGCTGCAGCAGCAATGCAAGAGACGCTGTTCCACACGGCCAGGGCCCCTGAGCTCATGCTAGATGCCGTCGCTTTCACTGGTCCTCTAACATTTCCAGTGGACCCGGCAGCACTGCCTGCAGCTGATGCTCAGGAGCAGAGATGTGATGGCAATGATTTGGAGGATCCGACATGCGAGGAGCAGACAGCGGCTGCTACGGAGCCTGCATGTGCAACTGAGCAGCGCGCACGCATGACTGAAGAGCAGACGTGTGCCGTGGAGGAGCCGTCATCAAGATGTCCAGATGTGCAGACACCATTTTTCGCATTGGCTGGTGAGGAGCATGCATGTGGTGTTGAGCTGCGTCCTGCCGCGGGCCCCACTGCTGAGGAGCATGCATGGTGTGTTGAGCTGCGTCCCGCCGCGGGCCCCACTGCTGCGTACCGCGACTATGCTGATGGGGAGCGGGGCTTGGTTGCGGCCAAGCATGAGGATCAGGCTGCCGGAGGCCACGAGGGCGCATGCCTACCTCAGGGCCCACGTGGCGTGGGGGCTTCGGCAGAGATGCTGTCAACGCGCCGCGGCAGCGAGGGAAGCACGGAGCCTCTCAATCTGGATGGAGGTGCGAGTCCAATGAGTTAAAAACGCCCAAAAATGCCCCAAAATAAGGATCACTGTGTGGGCCAGCATCGACAACTTTGCTGTTGTATGTGTGGAACCGACCGATGGCACCGGCTGCATTGATGGGGACGCGGAAAGTGCAGGTCAGTCAAGTTCAGTGGGGACACCTCATGGTGGCACTGCGGGCGCCGGCGGCCCCCCCTCACCAGGTGCCGCTGGGGATGCGGAAGGGAAGCTACAAGAGCAGCATGCTCCAGTGGCCGGCGGCCCGACGCCCCTGCTGGTGAATGGTGGTACCGTCGGCGCAAGCGGCCCCGCTGCGCCAGGTTCCACACAGGAAGGGCCGATCCAAGGGACAATGCAAAGGACAATCCAAGGGCCGATCCAAGGGACAATCCAATGGCCGATCCAAGGGACGAGCCAAGAACGCGGTGCTTCCGGGGCAAGGGGCGCAACACCGCCGGTGGCGGATGCGGTGGGGGGGTCGGGGGGGGGGCCGCGCGGAGTCAGGGACGAAGCGCGCGATGCGCGCCGGCCGCGCTGTGCGGCTGTGACGATCGCGCAGCTCGCCGCGGCCGGCGTCCCCGCGCGGCGCGCTGCGCGGCGCTGGCGCCTGCCGGACACGGACGAGGCGCTGGTCGCGATGCCGGCCGGGGAGCGCGCTCTGCTGCGGTGCCTCGTGGCGGCGGAGGCCGAGGTGCGCTCGGCGCCGCTGCGGCGGCTGCGGAGGGGCAGAGGGGCGGCGTGATGCGGGGGTGTCCGCCCGCATGTGCGCCACGGCCCCCGACCCCTGTGCTGCGAGCCGCAGAGCATGCCACAGCACGTCACAGCACACAACCCCACTTTGCTCTGAACCGGTCAACCATCACCGCATGCTGCTTCGGCCCCGCTGATCTCATTGTGCACCTTCCTACATCGAAATGGTCAGGGTTCTGGTTGCACTCAAGGTGGACTGATTCTGCAGTGTCTGCGCAGACATGTCGGCTCCATGGCGCAGCTGCGCGCAGGCATCACGCACTCAAGTAGGGACAGCTGCGCAAGAGGTGAGGTTCCATGCGTGTGTCACATTCGGTATGTTTGGTGCAGGCTCAGGCCCGGCTGCTGGAGATGTACGCTGCGTACCGGCATGTTCCACAGCACGGCCGCGCGGAGCCGTGCACCTGGCCACCATCTACGGCCCGCACCCGCTCCTGTTCCCCGGCAAGTGGAGGGATGCTGGTAACCGCGTGCTGTCTGCCGCAGCATGCTAGCAGCACAGCAGCCGAGGCCGCGCCGCAGCGCGGAGGGGGCCGGCAGGTGTCGAGGGCAGCTGCTGTGCCGCTCCGCCGGCGGCGGCTTCATGCTGCGCTGGCATACAGCGCACTTGCAGCGGCGGCGGGGTTGTGCGCAGTAGTGTTTGCGACGGACGGGGATATCCTCGCGATGCTGGCGGAGCGCCGGCAGGCCGGGCGCGCCAAGGGCAAGATCCGGGTGTCTGTGGAGAAACGGGCCACAGCTGTGCCGGCAGCAACGGCGGCGGGGGCTGTGGAACCGCAGAGGAAGTGGCCAGGGGGCCTGCCGTGGCTTCAGGGGCGGTGAGGGTACTGGGGCTTTGTGGTCAATCGCAAGGAGTCCAGAGTAAAAATGCGCAGCAGTGCCGCAGGGTCGCCCTGAGGAGATTGTGAGCCAGCGCTTTTTTGTAACAAAAGTCCACTCGGCACGGAGCATGGCCATGTCGAGCGATGATCATGTGGTCATGCTGCGGCTAGGCTCACATCATGCATGCGAAGCACTGAGATGGAGCATGGACTTGCCACTGTGACCAGACTCTTCAAGTGCGCCTGTTTTGCACTTGCCACACCAAAATCAGCTTTTCTTCGCAACCAGTGTGCTGAGACACTCAGCAGTGTAACACTTGTTATCAACTCTATCCAGATCCTTTCATCGCCACCAGGGTGGCACACGTTCCAGGCTGTACAACCTGCAGCTTGATCACAAAGACTCTTCTATCATACATGCTAAAGCACATACGGCACAATGTGGGCATTGAGATCTGCACCACTTGTCGGGCTGCCCCACCACGTGGACACTGTAATCTGCTCCACTGAGGCAGCGAGACATAAGTACGTCGGCTTGCACCACTTGTGGGGCGTCATGCAAACACCTGTGCCACACACAGGATTCCAATAACTCCTCGTACACAGTACGCACGAGCTCCCGTAGCCAGCCACCACACTCAGCCGCCAATCACCATGCCGTTTGCATACAATGTCAACCACCAACACACGCTCTTGAAGACTTGAAGAGGACCGACACACGCTCGAGCGTCACTGATGCCGCCACAATGCACCTCGCACCCCGACCGCCCGCCAACCAGCCAACACTTCCTTCTGGCACATACCTCAATCCAAGCGACACTCCAAGCAAAACTCCCACCCGTGCAACAGTCTCACAGAAGCCTGACCCAACTCCCTCAGGAGCGGTCTCATGCCGGAGGCTCCACCATCTGCCAGTCACACAGACCAAGCCACGACATGATCAGCAGCTACGGAAAGCTACATGATCACACCACTGCAGCCTAGCAGCGCTGATGCGGTCTCGGCCAAGCGGCGCCGATGCGGTCTCGGCCTAGTGGCGCCGCGTCTTCTTACGTCCCCGCCGCCGCTGCTGCGCGCCGCTCCCGCCCTCCCCCTCCCCCGCCTCGGCGTGCCGTGTGAGGTCCTTCCAGGAGCGCGCCGTGACGCCGATCGCGGCCTCGAGGTGCATCACGCGCACGACTGCCGTCAGATCGAGCAGCTGGCCGTCGATGAAGCCGCAGTACTTGGTGCCGAGGAGGCCGCGCTCCGCCCACACGTCGTCGTCGTGCACAGCATGGCGTCTCTCGCAGTCGGGGCACCACCGCCCCGGCCGCTCGCTGCTCAGAATCCGGGCGTACACGTTCTCCACGCTGCCATCCTCCATCCTGCACCAAGGCCGCCTCGATGATTACATGAAATTACGGCTGTAATTACGGCTTTCGGACATGGTAACGGCAACTCCAGACGTGCAAATCGAAGGTGTGCGGCTCGCGCCTGGTGATCGCCCGGGGTGGGCACACCTGTTGGCCAAGTGCCGTGTGAGATTGCAATCGATTTTCAAGGGCGGTGTTCACATGCATGCAGCGCTGGAACAGCGCTGGAACAGCGCCGCCGCGGCGGCGCTGCTCGATGTGAAGGTGAGCACACGGCAGGGGGGAGAGTCTCCGCACCTAACTGCGAACCGCATACTTGGGCCAGAGGGCGGGTCCGGAGCGGCAGCTCGGTCCCCGTCGCGGCGCGTGCTCTGCGTGCTGTGCTGATCGCGTGCTGCGTTTGCCGCGGCCCGCCTGCCGCGGTCGTAGCTCGCGCGGGCCGTGGCGTCGAGCAGTGTTTCCGCCGCGGTGGTCACGAGGCGGAAGGCCGCCTCCGCGCCGGCGCTGCTTGTTTTGTCAGGGTGCGTCAGCAGGCTCGCGCGGCGCTTGGCGCGGCGGATGGCGGCGTCGTCGGGAGACTCCGACGCGTCCAACCCCAGCACCTGTAATCGCCACAACTGTTGTGCATTCCCAAATACAGCAGCTCTGATGGACACGGTTGAGAGCAATCGTCCGATGAGGTGGTTGATGAGTTTGCAAGTATAGGGTACCTCATTCATATCTCTTTGAGTCGTGGTAGAGTCGTGCGTGATGCTGTTGGTACATGGCGGTCAACATGGGAGCGCTGCAGCTCAGCGACGCGTCGATAATACAGCGCTCAATGCCGGCGCGTGGTGCGGACGGTCCGAGTGCGTGGCTTTGCCATGGTCGGCGCGGTGGTGGAGTATGCGGGTGTGCGGTTGTGTCGGTCCGTCGTGGCTTTGCATGATATGATGCTCGATGTATTTTGATCTAAATAGGGGTCTCAATAATGCTGCGCTGCGCCTCAACGGAACCTCCGCGCTCAGCACCTCTGCGCTCAACTTCTGGTTGTACGAAACCATACGAAACCATACGACTGTGCATACGACTGTGCATACGACTGTGCACGACTGCGTAGGGGGGGCAAGGGGGTGCATGCGGCGCACCTCGTAGTAGTCCTTGGCCCGCAGCACCTCCGCCACCGCCGAGCTCGCCCCGCGCGGCACGGCGTGCCGCAGCGGCTGATACGCTCCGGAGGGCGCCGTGCCGTCCTCGTCTCCGCTGTCGACGCCGCCGACGGCAAACGCGCAGAAGAGGATGACGAGCGCGAGGGGCACCGAGAGGAAGAGGGGCAGCATGCGCAGCACGGCGACGGCGGCCCACGCGATCGCCGGCGCGACTGTGAACGAGAGCATCCGGACGGACAGAAGCACGGAGAGGGGGAGGGCTGTCCAGCCCCACCAGAAGCCGTGCATGCTTGCGGCGAAGATCGTCCCGCCGGCGAGCTGCACATCACAGCGCACAGCGTGGGCGTGGCGTACTGCTGGCTGTACGTGTCGGCTGTACGCGTGGGAGAGGGCGCATGTGCATGCGCGCTGATGTCCTTCTCATGGTTTGCGTGCAGATACCGGGTGGATGTGTATGAAACTGAGGTAGATCTTGGCATCAGCTGCGTCGGGGGAAGGAAGCGGTGAACAGGTTGCTAACAGGTTGCTAACAGGTTGTAGGCTCCACAGGATACACTCGGGTGGCGGAGCAGGTGGGCAGGCATGCAAGGCAAAGCAGACACACATGCATGCATGCGGTCAGCGCCGTACACCAGCTGAACTGGAACAGCTGCAGTCATCGGGAGGTAACAGGCGGGTCTGTCGGAGACGCACCGGCCACATCGAGGTTGAGAAAAAGCTGAACGCCCACATGACGGCTCCGAGGCAGGCGAAAGGCCGCTTGCCTGCGAACGGCACAGCACGCACGGCTGCGGCGACGAACCGCGCGCCAGACCACACCGCGGCCACTGCGCTGCGCACGAGGGTCTCTTCGTATATCAGCGGCTCACGCTGCGGTTTGGTACCTGCGGCGGCACCTGCTTTGTGCTGCGCGAACGCGTCCGCGTCGGCGGCGGCCCGTGCGCCGCCGGGATGTGCTGCCGCATACGCAGCTGCGGCGCTGGCGTCGCCTGCCGGCGCCGCGGCGCCGGCGGCGCCGCGGCGGCGACGGCGGCGACGGCGGCGCGGGCGATGGCAGCACGATGGGCACAGCGCACAGCCGCCCGGGCTTGTGCCGCCGAGGTGCCGGGCGCAGCCACGGCATGGACACGGCCGCGGCGGCGGCCCGGCATCGCCGGACGCGTACGCGCTGCGCGTGCTGTGGAGGCGCATTTTCCACAGCAGCAGCCTTCGCATGCATGTTTTCAGCCGGGGTGATGTCAGGTAGGTCTGTGCGTTCTGGCGTGCGGGCTGGTGTGGCATACATATCCTCCCGGACTGCATTCGAGGGAGAGGCAGCAGGCAGTGGCGCGTCGTCAAGCTGCGGGTAGCCGTCGAGCCCACGCGCATGCATGTGATCTGATACCCACCCCGTCCCGTCCGAAACGGTGGGAACTTCTCGCCGCAGCGACGGCCCCGACGGCCGCAGTCCGGACGCCCCCGCAGCCGCGCTGGCCCAGCGCACAGCCGCCGGCACGGCCAGCACGGCCAGCGCAATCAGCATGGCTTGCAGGAGCACATACACGCATGCGTTCCACAGGGTGGGCTGCAGAAACGCGGCGGCGGGGTCGCCGGGCGCCAGTCCGCTGCCGACGCGCCGCGCCTGAGCGTCGAGAGCGGACTCGCCCGGGTGTGGCGAGCGCGCGTGCTTGCCGTGCTGTGCGTGCTGTGGCTCGGTGGTAGCTGGGGGGTCGGGGGTCGGTGACGAGGACGGTTGCCAGACGCCTGCTGTCACAAAGGTCGCCACCTGCAGGCAGCGTCAAGACATGAGCTGGGTTCGACACCTGACAGGCAGCGTCAAGACATGAGCTGGGTTCGACACCTGGCAGGCAGCGTCTGCGAGTCGACTGACATCTCATAAGATCTCATACGAGATCTGATGAGATCTGATGAGGCGTGCGTAGCAGCACAGTCATGCATGCAGGGAGTTGCCGCCCCCTTGTGCACAATTGTGGACCACGAGCATCAGGATCTCCCCGATTCTTGCAAATGAATGCACCGCCTTATCGGACCACTGCTCTCGGAAATTTCCATCAAAGCTGTTGTGTCTGGGAATGCTCAGCCAACAGTTGAGAGCTGCGGGGCTCAACATTTCGCGGGCGCACGGTAATACAGACCACAAAGCTTAAGGCCAATAACACGTGTATAAACGAGACCTCCTGTCTCGCTTCTTCTCTACAGCAAAGGCGGTCAACGAGGATCAACTTGCATTCGCCATACTGGGGCACACATTCGCCACAGCAGTTGTCCGACCAAGCTGTCATGGCGCGCAGCGCGTGACCTTACAGTGCGATGCACAGACTGTGAGATACGGACAGCATGGCACAGCACGGCCAGCATGACCTCACCGCGTGGCTTCACAGTGCGGTTCAAAGATCGGCCGCACGAGACAGAGAGGAGGAGAGTGACGCCAGTGGACACCAGCGAGTCCTCTACGACACCGGACGCCACAGCATGGGAAGCATGGCACAGCATGGGAAGCATGGGAAGCACACCCGGGGTAGGAAGTCGGCGAGGTACCACAGCAGCGCGGCACACAGCCAGATGAGACGGTCCAGGACAAACCCGGCGATGAACGCGGCTGGAGGAGACATCACCGCGGCCCCTCCCGCGTCGCAGTCCCACTCGCGCCGGCACCTGCGCAGCCACGTCAGACCGCAATGCACACCCCCCGCCACCGTCGTTGCGGCGGCCTGGCTCGGAGGGGGGCTCTCCCCCGCCCCAGTGTCGGCCGCGGCGTCGCTCTTGCCGGTCGGGCTGCCATTCGGCGGTTTCGACATGCCGGCGGCGGCGGCGGCGGCGGCGGCGGCGGATGTGCCGGTGCCGGGGCCGCTGCGGCGCTTGACTTTTACGGCCGGGGCTCTGCGTGGCTGCTGGGGTGCTGCGTTTGCCGCAGGTGCAGGTGCGGACGCTGGCGTGGCTGCCGCAGCGCTTGCGGTGGCGGGTGGAGGTGCCGTCGTGGCGGAGGCAGGGGGAGCAGTTGCAGCTGTCACCGGCTCACTCTCAAGAATTGTGTTTGTAGCGGCCGGTGCAGCGACGGCAGCCGTGGCTGAAGCGGCCGGTGCGGCGACGGGAGCCGAGGCTGGAGGGGATGCCCCCGCGGTCGCAGCCTCAGCACCGGTCACAGCAGCCTTAGCTCGAGCGGCCGCCCTAGCTTTTGCGCCCTTGCCCTTGCGAGATGCCTTGGCTGGCGCAGGCGGTGCTGCCGCGGCAGCCGCGGACCCGCGTGCGGAGTCTTCTGCCACATGCGACTGCCTGTCCGCCGGCTCAACCGGCAGCGTGGGAGCTGCGGCCGCGTGCTTTGGTGCTGGCGATGCCGCGGATGCGATCGAGGCTGCAGCGGGTGACGGCGTGGCTGAGGCGGCGGCAGCAGCGGCAGCCTTCGAGAACTCCCACGCGTCGGCCCCGGGCGGCGGCACAGTGCGAGCTGCTACAGAGGGAGACGCCCCCACTGCCGCAGCCTCAGCACCAGCCGCAGCTGTCTTAGCTCGGGCACTGGCCTTAGCCTTCGCACCCTTGCCCTTGCGCGACGGCTTGGCTGGCGCCGGCGGTGATGCCACCTCAGACGGCCCGCTGTGCGTGGCATCCCCTGCCGCACGCGCCAGCCCCGCAGCCCCCGCTGCTGGCGGCGCGTGCTGCGCCGTGGCAGCCTGCTGTGGTGAGGACGCTGCGCGTGCTGTGCCGCCGTCAGCCGATTTAGCAGTTGGATCATCCGCTGGTGGTGGAGCGTCTGCTGGAACCGACGGAGTGCCCGGCGCTACCACAGCAGACCCGGCCACCGATGCAGCTGCCGGGGGTGCGGGTGCTGGTGGGCTAGGGGCTGCTGGGGCGGAGGCTGGTTTGTGCGGGGTGCGTGGGGGGGAGGCTGGTTGCGGTGCGCGGGGGGGGTCGCGGCCGATGCGGCGTGCGATGGCTGCGGCGATGGCCTCCGAGCTTGCAGTGGCGGGGTCGGCGCCGCCGAGGGCCGCCGCGAATTCCGGGTCGTGCGCCGCGAGGATGGCTGCGAGCTGGTGCTTCTGGGCCTTGTCCACGTCAGCGTCCACGTCAGCATCCACGTCAGCGCGAGGAGCTGCGCAATTGCGTGGGGCAGCGGCGGTGTGGCCCTGCACCACAGCGGCTGCATGCGTGTCATGCGTGTCGTGCGTGCCGGGCGAAGAACGAGTGCTGCTGCAGACAGAGCACAGCTTCACATGGAGCAGAGCGACAGCGACAGAGCAGAGCGGAGCGCTCGCGAGCAGGATCATGCATGTGACTGGCATGGCGCAACTTGAGTTGAATTCAAATTGATTTCAAACAGTGTTTGCCTCTCCGTGCACACCTGGCACAGCATGACAGAAACCTTGCCCAGCATGCCACAGCATACGGCACCAGGTGGCTACACGATGCATGTTGCCGTGATATGTGCTGTGTGCTGCGTGGGCCAACCTGGTGTGCTGGGACCCCAGCATGGCACGGAGGTGTGGACATGCATGCAGCTGCGCTTTTCAGAGACACAGAGGCACAGAGACACGGCGTACTTGCGATTGTTCAGAGACATGGCCGCTGCACAGGCGTGTGCGACACCGCGTTCAGATGTACAGCGCCCGGAAGGTGGGACAGGCGAGGGCAGGCCGCATGCATCGCTGCAACTGCGCATGGAGGATGTGCATGGAGAAAGGGGGCCTTATTTCATGGAATTCCATGCCCCTCTGGGAGCGGCGAGGGCAGGCCACATGCATCGCTGCAACTGCACATGCAGAATGTGCATGGAGAAAGGGGACCCTTTCTCCATGGAATTCCCTCTGGGGGTGGGGGGGGGGGGGGGGGGGGTGGGGGGGGGGGGGGGGGGGAGGGCATGGTGGCAGGTCGGAAGGTCGAGCGCACATGTCGGGCCGGAGCTTGGGGCTGCTGTGACAGATGCACAGCAGCAGTACCCTGTGATCGCAAACCGGTCCCGAGAGCCGCTGCTGTGGCGTGCTCAGTGTGCTGCGGTGTGCCGCTGTGATGTGCTGCTGTGGCGTGTGCGGTGTGCTGTGGCAGCGCGGGCGGCTCGGTGCTGCCATGGCCGGGTGGCGGAGGGGTTTCGCGGCGGGCAGCCCCGGGAATGGCGGGGATGAGTGCCGGCCGCGTGCCTGCGGCGCGGACAGCAGAAGGCCTGATGCCGGGCTGCCGTGGCGCCCAGCGAGGTGCTGCGACGGGCCGCTTGTCGGCCAAGGGAAGAGGCGCCGGTTGTGCCTGGTGGGGGATTGTTTGGGTTTCGATTTCGTACTCCTGGTCTGCAGGAGGGTCCACTCGGAAGAAGGGCACCAGTTCCCGATCGGGACCGGGCTTGATGTGGGCAGGAGCGTGGGCAGGGGGGCCTGGTGTTGTCGGGTGGGGGCTTCCACGGAGTGTGGGTGGCAGGGCTGGGGTGTTGTGGGTGTAGGTGGCTGACTTGTTCGATCTTGACTGGAAGAGCTGGTGTGCCTTCTGCACTCCACGGCGATGTGACATAATAGCATGATTAGATTTGGATTATATCATGGCATGGTGCGTTGAGCTATGGAGTGGGCCAGGAGGCTGTGTCTGGTAGCATGGCATGGTGATATGCTGGGGGACGTACGCACGGCGGAGCACAATCAGGCAAGACGCTACGCACCAGTAGTTCGCTGTCAGCTTCATGTAGCAGGGCAGCGGTGCTGTGCATCTTGGCCTCCTGCTGTTTGATCAAGGTCTGCCCTGATGAGGCCAGGTGCTTTGCAGCTTTGCGGCGAGCATGCGATAAATCAGTAGAAGTATTCATGTCTGGTGGAAACCACGTTTGCAAACTTGACGGACCATGGGTTGCCTCATCCGCAGACGTGTTACATTGAGATGGCTGTGGCGGACTGGGATCGGAAGACATGACCGGAAGGCCATCGCCAGTTGCATGGCTGAATACATCGTCCCGGGATCTCATCTTATAAATCCTTCCTGATGTGGAATTGAGATTCGCTTCTGCGGAGACGCTGCTGCCGACCTAGCGCCAGACTCCGTTGTGCAAGTGGGTATCTGAATGAGCGAAGACCAGCCCAAGCAGGTAATCATGAAGTTGATATCAGCTCCCTTATACTACTTCGCACATTTCATCGAGTTTGTGCTGCAGCAGGTGCAGCTACCCGACAAACCGCATGAGACAGACCCCAGTTGGAAACTGCAACCGAGAGAGGAATACACGTTACAGCACTGTGATCATCTGCACGTCCACGTTGCTACTCGTGGGTCCAGATACGAGGTGTTGGCTAAGTACAATCCGATTCAGCTGGGCGGGCATGTGAACGAGACAATGCACATGTTGCGACGGTCGAGGTCGTAGCGGTCTAATTGACCACCAGCCTGCAACAAATCATCAAGGCGACACCAACACATGTAGGTGCCGCGCTGGCAGGGCAGCTATGATGGAACTGCGGTTGCGCACGTGTCCACGTCTGCGAAATTGAATTGGCGTCTGATGGGCCATCGGGCGGCGTGTCGTCAGCATTTAGGTGGTTAGGCGTGGGTAACGCTTTTGATCGATCAAACCCAGCCTGTTCCGGCGTGATAGGTGACTTCCATGCGTGAGGCTCGACGTTGAAGGGGCGACAGTGTTCCTGGGCTGTGTGTTGTGAACGCAATGCCTTCGGCTGTGTTGTGAAGGCGATGCAGGTGCACAGCCAGTCTGAGCGCACTGTCACACCCGAGCCCGAACGAATACCCAGCATGTGCGACTCTAAGGACAAGCACAATGACGTGCATCTCTCGGTTCATACTGACTCCGCAGGTTGCTTATTAGCTACTGCTGCAGCACATCACACGGCAAAGTGGCATTTGTGTCAGGCTGAATGATACATCATCTTCCATCATGATCTGGCAAATGAGCCATCATGGCAAGCGGATTGTGACCTGGAAGACAAGAAAGCGAGCAATGGGCCAACACGCAGACAGGGCGCCTGGCAGTGCACGAGTCGCCGTGTCTGGTCTCGTTCACAGCCATATAATTAAAACCTTTCCCCAGTACGAGCAGTGACCTGCTCATCTCAAATGCGCACACAGAAGGATAAGCCCAACAATACCACACGAGTTCGTCCTGTGCCGCACACAGTCATCTCAGTAGAGCAGCCATACCGAAGCTTCAAGGAATCGAGCTGTGTCTGCCGTGGTTCTAGCACAACAGAAAGACCACGTTGGCACGAGGCATGTTCGATTACATCACCATATGCACAAATCACTGTTGAATACTGCATTTTTGAATACTGTATTTTTGCCTGGACAGTTTGACTGTGTTTCGCCACATCATACAGGCGCTGCAGCCATCAACTGCTGCAGAGCTAGGCCATACACATCACAGACCCATGCAGTTTGTCTACGCAGCAGTCCGGTCTCTTGATCGGAAGCGCAGGCGTGTCTGGCTGCATCATTCCGCACTCCAGCCACCCCCACCATCATCCGCATCTTCGGTACTCCAAGCCCCAGTCCCGCCAGCCACCGCACCCCGTGCCCGGTGCCGCTTCTTCAACTCAAACTTTTGCACAATATCATCAGCGATGTTGAACGTGCCGTGCGTCTGTTTGTCGCACACGGCACAGGTCGGGTCTTTCGCGTGATGCTCCAGCGCACAGGCTTCACAGAAGTAGTGTAAGCACTTCGTTCTCACAGGCTCTGTTGGGCAATCAGGCCAATTCCTGCACATCAAGCCAACATTGCGAAATGCCACACTGTACGTTCCGTCGTGGAGTCTCAAGTCTGCAGCTACATAAGAACACGCA
The DNA here is from genome assembly GCA_024500015.1 of Ulva compressa. Lineage (NCBI taxonomy): Eukaryota > Viridiplantae > Chlorophyta > Ulvophyceae > Ulvales > Ulvaceae > Ulva > Ulva compressa. The sequence continues at coordinate 787,497 of JALKAD010000157.1, forward strand.
CGAATAAGAAGCCATGGTTCAAAGTAGAATCAGGAGACAATCGATGCACCGGCCTCATCTCTCGAAATCATACGCAAGCACTCCACGTGGCAAGCGGTAATGCACTTGAATGGCAATACCAGCAGCAATACCAGCTGTGTGGTAGCAGATGTTCAAGAATAAAATGTTCTATGCGCGTACCGCCTGCAAATGTAGCACGCAAAGGGCAGCTCCTCTTCATCATCCTCTTCTTCTGTGCTCTCCTCCGGGTCTCGCCCCTCCACCAGCCTCTGCTGGATCTTCTCCCGCTTTGCTTTCTGCTGTGCTTGCCAGTCCTGCGGCAATGGCTAGCTTGTCAGCATGGGCGGACCCAAGTTGTTTTTTTTTCACACACATGGACAAACAGTTCAAACAGCGCCCAGACTGGGACTGTAAGTGCAGAAACTCAGATATCTAACATCAACAGCGAAGGCATGATTTACCGGAACGGCATGTAATCATTTAGACTAACAAATGAATGGAGTGCAACAGGCTGTCAGGGCCAGCAAGCAATCGTCGTCAGACTTTCTGCACAGCAGTCAAGAAACGGCCGCAGCACATCGTGCATACTCTAGAGCATAATATGCAACAGGTAAAATCCGGCGGCTAAGAGTGGGACAGGCGAAGCACACCCTCTCAAGCTCCCAGCCAGACTTGTAGTCTCCGCGGTCATGCAAAAACTTGCAGCTGTCGCCGTAGGAGCAGAATCCAGTTTCTTTGTAGTCTTTACACACGTCAGGCTGGTAGTCTATCCGAATTGTCGTCCGTACAAACTGTGAGACCCGCTGGGGCCCATGGATGGGTACTTCGTTCTCCCGCCGTAGTCCCTGCAGGACATGCCCTGATTGCAGATCATGCTGAGGTCATCCGAGTCTGGATAGAATTAAGGGCAATTTGAGCTGGGTGGAGGCAGGGCGACGGAGCGGAGATCGCGAACGGCAGAGCGAGTTGTGTCAGGCAGAACAACATAGGAGACGTACCTGTTTCCAGTCTTTGTATCCTTGCATGCCTTTATATGTACCGTCCCCTGCTTCCGAATCATTCATGAAAGCTTCCTGTTGCGCTCGTCGGTCCCTATGCTGCTCTGTCTCCTCCTCAAGCAGGCGTGTCGCGCCCATGTCGCTGCGATCACGAGCTTCTCCGCGACCGACGTATACATCATCGACGTTTTTCCCCGCGCCTTCAGGTTTTGAACTCGCGACAATGGCCCCCTTCAATTGCTTCGCGCGTTGTTTGATCACGGCATCACCATCGTCGTCGTCGCTGTCACTGCCGCGCTTCGCTCGCTGTCTTCTCTTACCACCTTTCCCTTTTTTGAAAACAATTGGGGCAGCCAGTGCCGCTTCGCTATCCGCCATCGCTCAGCAAAGCTGAACAAAGCCTGCTGTGGTTATCAGTATCAATGATCAGATAGAATTGAGAAGTCTATGCAAAAGGGACACTATTGACGTAACGTCTAGTATTTGTTTTTCTGTATTGTCTTGCTTACCGACAGCGCGCGCTTGCCGATACCGCTGGGGAGCTGTGACATCATAAGGCCTCGTGTCGCCACCGCGTCGCACCGAAGCCACGCTTGATCCTTTCAGGATCCTTCCAGGGCTCGGCATACTCCTGCAGGGACCATCCACACGGAAGTTTCAACTCCCACGGACTTCGTGCACTCCTCACAACACCCAGATCCTCAGAGCAACAACGCCTGCGGGGTCAGCCTTATGCACACCTGCGTCACCCTACACAGCCACTGTTGTCCGCCAGGACCGCACACACAGCCAGGGGCACAGCCATCAACACAGGCAGCGATGCATTCAGGACATCAGCCAGGAACAGATTCAGGAACAAAGGCTAGGACACGGCCATAGGTCACAAACAGCCAGCAGCCACCAGGAACACTACCAGCTAGGAACAAGTTCAGAAACACAGAGGAACACAGCCGGGAACGCAGGCAGTTACCCGGCCAGGGGCACAATGTACACCGCCAGCAGCTACACAGGCAGGAACACAGTGTGGGGCCCAGCTGCAGCCCTGAACGTTTGCTGTCTCATGGCTGAAGGACAGTCCATGACAGCCCCGAGGGTCTGCTGCCTGACGGCAGACCCATTCACAGACATGTATTGTGTTACTCCAGCCTGCTCACATGTATTGTGTTACTCCGGCCTGTATTGTGTTTCTGCAGCCTGCTCATTAACACATGTAATATAGCATCACTGACACTGCATCATGGTCTGCAACCTGCCCCGGCTGGACCGCCTGATCAAGCACGAGCTCTTAGGAGTGCAAGCCGCCAGAGCTCCTGCACTCTGAGCCCTGCCCAGCCACACTCCCCGAGCGGAAGGGTTCAGTATATCTGACAGGGTACGGGATTATGCTACAGCAGCGACTCAGACGCGGGCAGGCGTCATATGCAAGCAGACGCACATCCCTCGACCGCCTCATGTTGCCTACCAACTGCCGCCGGCCACCACAACCGGGGCCAGCCATGTAGTTCCGCCGGCAATGTGCCGTTGTGCACGGCCATGTAGTTCTGCCGGCAATGTGTCGTTGTGCTGCCATGCAAGCAGGCGTCATATCATATGACTCATACGCAAGCAACCACGCCAGCTCGTCGCAGGTGCAGCAGGGGGCATACACACGCACAGCATCATGCGCATCATGTCCGCCGTTTATTGTACGGGAACAGCGATGTGGTGGTACTACTCTCACCACTCTCACCCAACTCTGTGTACCCACCATTGCATGTATCAACCCTACCGGCATGTCACCCAAACTACATGTGTTCACCAAGTCATGCCCGATCCGGAACTCCACGATCCTGCCTGCGCACGCTGTGCCCTGATGTGCCCATGCTGTGCCCTGCTGGCACGGCCAGCACGCTGTGCGCTGCTGGCACGGCGAGCACGCTGTGCCCTGGGCATCCACGGCCGTCGCCGGCGCGTCGCGTGCGCTGCCGCACCCCGCACACCTGGCACGCAGCACGCTGCGGCCACCAGAGGCCACAGCACGGCTTTCCACGCACCGCACAGCGGCCTGGGCACCAGGTGGCCGCACCAGAGCACGGCCGCTGTTGAAAGCTGGCACTCAATCACAAGCTTGAGCGGTCACTGCGTGGCACATTGGCTGTGCACAACCCGGTCCTCCTGCGACTGGCCGCGTGACACGCTCTGTGCTGTGCCATGCTGCGCTGGTGTGAGCAGGGATACCGCTGGCATGCCGTACGCCTCACCGGCGTGCAGCTCGTGCAGCTCGTGGCGGGCAATGTTGTTTGTGCAATCGCCTGGCCGGATCGCACGTGCCGGGTGACTGAGCGGCGTGTGAGGCTTTGAGTGTAGAGTGACGGGGTTGCGTTGTGCGCTGGGTCGGCGCCCGCATCTGCAAAGGGGCACACTAGCGTGGTGATCACTTTGGTGTTGCTTTGGTGTTGACGGCCAATTTGCGGCCCCAGCGGCGGCGGGGAGCAGCATCCGGGGGGGCTGGGGCGGGGGAGGGAACATGCCAGCGTCCGCTCGCACGCGACATCGCCCGTGCGGCTGAAGCCGCCATGCTGCGACCCCGCCCGGCTGCCCGCCGCCCAGCATACGCCAGCAGCTTCCACATCCCGTACACGGGCAGCGCGACGGAGAGCCACGCTGTGGCTGCGGTGCACAGTGCGGCCAGCGCGGTCGCCTGCAGCAGCCAGAGCAGCACGGCGAGCGCGCTGCACGCGGCGCTCACTGCCGCAGCGCCCAGCTGCCGTCCGCGCATCGCTGCTGCTGCGGCCGGGTGTGCGGCCGGGGCGGTTTGAACCGCGCTGTCCGCTGTGTGTGCTGCGCGTGCGACAGCGGCGCCGCCGCCGTGCGGCTGCATGGCCGCGGAACTGGCGCGGCGGCGGGCGCCGCCGTACGAGGCTGCTGTGCTGGTTGCCGGCGCGCATGCTGGGGAAGGCGAGGCACGGGCGGCTGGCGGCTGGTGGGGGAGGGGATCAAGCGCGTTGTAGCGCTGAGCCCTGCAGCGGGTTGGCCGCAGTGGGATGTTGCCTGCGCGGTGGGTGGGCGCGAAGTAGGGTGGCGACGCGGGCGGGGCGGTGGGGGAGCCGGCCACGCGCTGACGCGGCGCGGCGCCGGGGCTGCGCCCCGGACTCAGCTCTCCGCTGGACGAGTTGGGGAACGGCCGGGAGGCGTCGACGGAGTTGACGTCGAGGGAATTTGTGGAGTCAGAGCACGCCGCGGAGCTGGCGGTGCATGGGGACGCGCCGCCGCGATTGGGGGGGGCTTGATCGGGGAGCAGCGAGTCTGGCGGAGCCTGGCCGCGGGGTGTGGCTTTGGGGGACACGGGGCGTGCTTGGTTGACTGGGTCAAGTCGCGCTGCGGTTAGCGGTTCACATGTGGCTTTGGGTGCCGTGCATGCATGCGTGCCTCCGGCTGGTGTCTGGGCCTCAGGTCCAGACGCCTGCATGCGATGCTTTTTTCGCCACGTGCATGCAAAAGCCAGTTCAACGTGCGGCATTCAGAGTGTGAAGGTAAAAGCCTTGTTTGGCATGCACTGCTTACCTGCTGGCATGACATCCATAGGACTTCGCAGATTGGGCGGTGGGTGCCACAGGTCACAACACTATGCTCACAATTTGCATTCATGAGTTCGCAACATAGAGAGTGCACACATGCGAGGCATTGTCTCGGCCGTTCTCTTAGCATGCCGAACAAACGTGCTTGAGTGGCAGCCTGGCATCTGCTTCCTTCCATCCCGAAACAGCATAAGCCACGACGGAGCAGAGCAAGCAGATGACACAAGGTCATTGGTGGTTGAGCCTACAGTCAGGCGTACCTGGCACCGCACATTCTTGAATTGCTTGATGTAGCGCTGGCTGTACACACGCTGCCATACAAGAGGAAAGCGAGCGCAGCTCTGCGCCACTGCATCAGGCTTTCCGGCGACCCTCGCACTCACTGCAGGCGATACGAGATCAAAGCAGGGAGCTTCGTTCAATTGGCAGTGGATGTTGGCGGGGCGTAAGGCCGTACCGTTCTTCGAGCTGGCCGTGTTCGCCGTAGTGGATGCCAACTCCTGCACACACAAACAAGCCAGATCAAGAGAGCTGTAAAATAGTGTGACATAGCTGTGATGGATTCCCGACTACACAGAACGTGCGCGTCACCAGCTGCCTACGGAAGCAGGTTGTCGCGCTTCGCCATACTAGGCCCTGATGTAGAACATGTCAGCTAATACAAAATGCAGTATTTGAAAATAGAGGGGCTTCCGACGCCTCGCCGTGCCGAAATGCACATCCATTTCGTGCGCGGGACGCCCAGGCACTGCAAACGTGGCGGAGGACGGGTGAGTGTCGCCCATTTGGAGACGGAAGAGCCAAGAACAAGACATACAATTTTCTAGGCTATTTTGTGGTGCTGCGAGGATATCAGGTGACCGCTGTGAGGTACGATGTAGCGGCACGCACCAGCAGGTGGGCAAAGTCGGCCAGTGGCATCTGGAGCAGAGTGGCAGCCTGATCATTCATGCCGTAGAATATTGAGCCCTCAGAACTCATACCTATCGCACCAGCCGGTGCTCCCAGTGCAACCTTCCGCAAAACAGATAAAACTGATCAATGCAATATGTGCCCGCTCGTGCTCAAGTAATCATTCAAGGGTACGTTCATGCTTGCATGTACTGCTATTCCTGACACATGAAACTTCAGCACAGCAGGGAATCCATCGGATAAGGAATCTGAGCATTCTCGGGACGTCGCCTGTTCTTACCAAGCGCAGCTGCACAAAAACACACGTGCATTCATGTGATCGCACGATGTCGGACATAGCGCGCGCGCTCATCATGCGCATGCATGCGAGCGTGGCGTTAGGGGATTCAATACTCAGCGCTGCATCTTGCCAGGGAGCTCTGCTGCGCCTGTGCAGCTGCTGGCAATCGCATGATGAGTGATCACACGTGTAGATCATATGGCACATACATTCCTAAGTACTCCGACACACTAGCTATAGCATACGTGGCCGGAGCTCGGAGGGTTCAGGCCTATGGCTGCGAGTAAGATCAGTCGGATCCGTTCTGACGCATGTGGACAACCTCGCCTCTTGAGATAGTTCCGCGTCGCGACGCATATCTCCGGATGCTAGATATCAACACCGACGCGTGGCCAGGCGTTGATATCTCCGGAACCACCAGCTGTCAGGTCAGGCATGCCTATGTCAAGAAGTTGCTGTTCGCCTGGAAATTTCACTTCAACAATCCGCATCGAGATAGAGGCTGTCATGGACCGCATTTGCATTGATCATCTGCTGGACCACGCTGCAGGCTGGCTTTGCTCTGTGCATGGCTCTTCTGTCGCAGGCATCATGCATCATATGATGCTGTGTGATGTCACACAGAGGCGTTACTTCATGCAGCTTCGGCTACTAATCTGCTACGATTTTGGTTTCTGGCGCATGTTCGCCACATGCCTTGGCGTGGGGGCTAGTGTGGCACATGGCCAAGCTCACCAGGTGTCAATGTCCTCATGGATACGGCAATGTCAACATACACACCATAAAAAACTGCACATGGGCAGCTGTGTACGTTATAATGCGCTATCATATGATATCAGTGAAGTTTGCCATGATAAGCTGCACATGGGGATACAATGCAGCAGCCCGTGCATCTACGTGAGCAACTAATGGCCAAGCTAAACTGAACCAACGCTCTTGCTCATTCTCTAAATTAAGGCCTGGCTCATGCTCGTACATTCCCCAGAGGTCTTGCTCATGCTCCTACAAGCCCAATGGAACGCCTGCTGTATGTGTACGTGTGGTACACATGTGACTTCCGACCAGAGCATCCTGTGACAACCTTGTGCAGAACGAGCTCGGTATACCGTAGGCATATGTCGATATGGCCTTGGACCAGGTGAGTGCCTGCGCCACCCGAGCCCACTGGCGACACCGCTCCCGCTTCTCCAGGGCCGGAGCTGCTGAAGACTTGGCTGAGGACACACCAGCGCCGGCCCCCCCCCCCGACACACCAGCACCCATGGCTTAAGAATTCAGCCGCGCCGCCCACGGCATCTGCCGACTAACAGCTCACGTTCCCTTCCTTGCTCGAGTTCACAGCAGTAGTGACCACTGGCAAGCGCACGCCAGGTGTTCAGCACCAACTGTAAAGGACTGAGGTCTGCAGGCTGAACATCAACGACGCATTCCGTGCAACGTACTCTTCATTCTGCGCCAACCTGACATAAACGAGCGAGCGCCAACCTTGCATAAACGAGCCAACCCCTAATCTATCTGCGATGTACCCATAAGCTTGACCAGCATCTTTCGTCAAGCATGATCGGCGAGCGCCGCTTAGCCTGCTGCTACAGTGCTGGGAGCGCCCGGTTGATTTGTGCCACCGTGTCCAATCGTCGAGTAGCCAGGGTCGGCTGGAGCGTCTTGCCGGTAGTGTTGGGCATGCGCAAAGGTGCCACACCGTACACCTCCTTGTTCCCGCGCAAGATGCCACACCATACACCTCTTTGTCCACACCGTACACCTCCTTGTCCACACCGTACACCTCCTTGTTCCCGCGCATGCAAGGGAGGTCACAGGCACGCGCTGTCATTCGTGTGTCCATGCGGTTCTTGAAAACATCGGCAGGTTCTTGGAACCATGAAGCCACCGACGCTGAACGCATCCAGGTCACTCGCCTTGACCCTGGGTGCACATCGGTGATTGTTTGAATCGGTGCGGCGCAAGTGACCGGCCGTGGTACAGACGGGTTGGGCAACTGTCGGCCAGCGTCGAATTGCCCGGTCTTCACGGCGGGAGCGTGTCGCTTCGCAGCGGCATCCATGTGCGCTTGCCGTGGTGGACCCAAGCGGACACATGGCATGCATGACGCCGCCGCCAGTGTTGTGAGTACTTATGACCGCTCACAACGTTGGCACCCTCTCATGCGTGCCGTGCTTGCACAGCACTGGCACCCCCTCATGCGTGTGCCTTCGTGAGCACGGGGCAGCGGGCCAGTGTCGGAGCCACGCCCGGCAATGTCGCAGCTACATCCGGCAGTGTCAACATCCGGCAGTACTAGTAGCGGAGCTACATCCAGCAGTGCCAAGGGTGCAGTCGCGTCATGAGACGTCTGGTGGCTGATGGTGCACCCGCACTGCAAACGATTCCCCACGTCTGCTGGGGCGCTTGCCTGACTTCACGGCGCTGCTGTGGCCGCGGCAGGCGGCGCTGCTATGGCCGCGGCAGGCGGCGTCGAGTCAGGAGCGACGCAGGTATGCTCGGCGTGCTGCGGCGGCGAGGTCGGCAGTGCCGACGGCTTCAGGGTGGAGATGCCGCGCCAGGTGCGGGTGGAGGCGCGGCTGACGGCGGAGGTGGCGCTGTGCACGACGCGTGCTGCGATGTGCTTGAGGCGCCGCACGCCGAGCATCGTGCACGTGAACGTTGTCAGCGTGACCATGAACGACGTGACGGTGAGCATGGCAGTTCTCCTGCACGCGGGCGCCCGCCAGTCACGTCGTTGCAGTCTCTCAGAGATACCGACCACAGGCTACAAATTTTGATTGGTGTCAACCTTTGTCACTCATACACAGGGGTTGAGGTTTTTTAGAGAGCGCTTGGGGGAAGGCGGAACCAAAGCCGCCACTCGCACGCCACACGCAGCACGCAGCAGCGTGGCCTGCACGACCCACATACTGCCGCAGACTCCAACCCCACACTGGGTGTGCGCAGGCTGAGCCACACTCGATGCGGCCACTACAACTGACAAGGGCAAGCTACGTCCAACGCCCGCACCGGATGCCACATGGTTGCCCCCGCCCGCGAGCGCTGCCAGTGAGTAATAGTACTGACCAGTGGGATCATGCAGGCATCCACATGCATTACCTGCGAAATCGGCCATGTGCAGGGCTGGACAGGCTGCTCAACAACAAGTTGTTATTGCAGGTATGACTGGTCAACACGCGCACGAATCTGAAGAGCAGTCATGGACACCTATAGCACAACCATAGCACAACATCAAAGCCATGGTGGGCTCCGAGTCGTGATCGTCAACGACAGCAGACAGACAGGGGGGACCTCATGCGTGTGGTGTGCATGCGCGTGGTTCCTGTTTGAGCTGCACCTGAACCTCCTGCTGGGGTGTGCTGAAACCGCCACCACCGCCACCGCCGCCGCTGCTGCCACCGCCGCCGCTGCTGCCACCGCCGCCGCTGCTGCCACCGCCGCCGCAGCTGCCGCCCGGCGACCTCGCAGTGGCGGCGTCGCTGCTGATCATGAGCTTGACAATCGTAATCACCAGCACTGTGAGCTCGCACAGGAAGGACAGCACATGAACGCGGGTGATGATCCTGCACGGTGGCGATGTCGTGAGTGCAGGACATGGCATGGTGACTGGTGGTTGTGCTGTGCTGTGCCGTGCTGTGTCATGCTGTGCCGCGTGCCTGCATCCCTCGGCGGCGGTGCGGCTGTGCTCGGTCTCAGTGCTTCGCTAAGATGCCGCTGCGTGCTTGGAAGTTGCACGGCCCCATGCGGTCCGCACGCGCAGCAGGCCGTGCTGTGGCACCTGGCACATGCAGTCGCATCAGTGGCACAGCATGGCACAGCACGGCCTGCTGCGCGTGTGGACCGCATGGGGCCGTGTGGCACCACAGGGACCTGCTGAGAATGAGCACGGCAGCTTGTATGCAGTCAAGCTACCGGCTTGGACGCTTCAAAGCTGGACTCAGTGCTGCAGACAGAGCTGAGCCAGTGGACGCAGCGCTGGTTCGGTGACATTAACCAAGTCAGTCTCTCGCAGTCACGGTGAGCCTCATCAGCAGCTGTTCCCCGTCACATGCGGCGCCACATAATGATCACATGCAGCACTGATGTAATGATCACATGCAGCACTGCCGCTGAGGCCTCATGAGGTGGTCGGGGTCCTCCCGGACCGAAACACGAACTTCACTGCGGCAGATGGCATGCACGTCGAGCCAGAGAACGCGCGCAAGGCTTCTGGAGCAGTGGTCAAGCCAACACGGTCGAACACTGCCGCAGCTGGCAGCTGAAGCCTCCGCACTGTGCCTGAACTTTAAATAAAACAGAAACCCCGCACCCCCCGGGAGCGCACCGCTGCATCCATTCCAGGCGGTGCGGCCGGCCGATGCTGCTGCCTGATACGGACAGGAAGACGCTGAGGCACATGTCAGTCCCTGCGGCGGCGCCGGCCACCGTCGCCAGCGCGACCCAGTTACTGCAGCGGCCAGGTGTGCCAAACCACACGCACGGCATCCGAGCCTGCATCGTTTCGCACAGTTTAACGCATGTAGATCACTAAAATATTATTCACAGCCTCAGTGGTGAGGGGAGCGCGCAGTCACAGCACGCGGCACAGCATACAGCTTGTGCACAACACAATTCTGTAAATTTTTAATTGTACAATATCGACTGATTTACTTGCCGCAGCCGATTAGGCAATCTCCGGCGAACCAGGACCCAAGAGCCAAAGGGTAAACCAGCCGGCAGTGCCACGAGTGCTGCCACCATGCGCGGGCGCTGTGTGCTGCGCTGTGTGCTGCGCTGGCCGCTCACGCTGCTTTGCATCTGCCTAGTTGTGCCATGCGTTGCACATGCAAAGCAGGGCAGGGCGCCCGGTCAGCATGCCACCTGCCGTGTGCCATGTGCCCGGCACATGCATGGGCAGCAGGCAAGGCGCACCATCTGCAGCATCAGCTGAATCACAAGCATGTCAGTGAACGCGTCCGCGACACGCAGAGCACGCACAGCACCGGTCATCATCGGCTCAGCCCGAGTCCTGCACATCGGGACTGGCAGGCAGCCAGCGCAGCAATCTGGTTCTAGTGGACAGCATCTGCAAGTGGACAGCATCCGGTAGGCATGCTCCTGTCCACTGCCATGCACGCTGTAGACTCCACTGCAAAACATGACGCGCAGGGATCGCCATGACGGTGGAGCTGTGTACCATGTATGGCACTGGCTTGTGCATCACGGCCATGCGAACCAGCATGCCACATATCATATGTGACATATGTAGAGGGATATGCACATGTCGCATATGTGCTACGTATGTGATGGCATTTGCAGCCCAGCCGAGGAAAAGCATTCACTGGAGGGACAACAGCAACGCCTTGTACAGAACAGTGGATGGGTGGAAGCACAGCAGTGCAGGGGAGATGTCCGGAGATGTACAGGATGGCTACAAGCGACCGCCAGCCAAACAGACGTGTCTCACATACTGCAAACAAACAAACAAACAAATTGTGTATCACGCCTTAGCAATGTATGCCATCGGCCTCGCTCCCATGGAGCATTTTGCATACTGCACCAAAAAGCACAGCAACAGTGAAGGAATACGGTGTGGATGACCAGTGGACAGCCGGATGCAGGTGAATGGGATGCTGTGTGCACACATAATTCAATTCACATTTACATTTACACGTGGGGCGCACCTGTATGGTGTCTGTGGGTGGTCCATGGCCCATCGTCCACACGACATTGAGAACGCCCACGACCACAACGTAAGGAATTTGACAAACACAAACAAGAGCCGACTGTTGAACGGGCATGCCTCGATCGGCCCGAGTAGTGGAGCCAGCGTAAGGTACAGCTCCGCCGCGATAGCAGCGCCCATGACCGCCTTGGTTGCTGTCAGTCGTGCAGCATCGGGCCCCAGATGCCACAGGAGGACAAAGTCTGAGTAGTGGAGGGTGACTGAGAGTAGTGACAGCGCGCGGTGTAGCCATCCAAGGGCGTCCAGGTGCGCGATCACGATGCTTGGATGGATGTTGGCTGTGAGAAAAGTAGCCAGGAGGCAGCTCATGCATGCAACATGTGGCTTCACATGTATCTTGGCCCATGCCGCTGGCGCAGAGCTACACATGCTCAAGTAGCGGCTTGCTTCGACAAATGCTTGCGGATCTGCGTCTGATGAGGCCTTGAGCGGGGCAGCGGGTACAGAAGGGGAGGCAAGCGCCTGTCCTAGCAAGCCATCATGGCCACAGCATCGACCTATAGAAGCATCCGTCGGTTTCCGTCTTGTGTCCCTTAGTTGCTGTACATGCCGGGCAGCATTGCATGTTCTTAATTAAGATTATAATCAGTGTGTGTGCGTGTTGGAGCTCACGGGATGCCTCCATGTTGCTCCGTGTGATACTGGGGTGGTGGTGGTCGCCTGGACTGCTCATGTAATCGTCTGAATGGCTCTTCCGATCGCATAGGCTTTCATGTGCTGGTTTCATTCAGGCATGTGCTCCTGCATGTGGGTGCAGTGCCTGACACACGTTTGCTGCAGAGGTGCACAAACACGGCTTGATTGTACCTCAAGCATCATCGTCGACATCAGTGCATAGAAAAAAAGCGACGAAAATGCATAGCAACTGCTGCGCAGGCGTGACTTCTGGTATAAAATCTGCCCTCTGTGGCCCGGATGCGACTGCACTACCTAACACATGTTTACAAGTGCCGACCGCCAATGTCTAGATGCCCCTGCATTGACCTCGCCTGATCTCAAGACCAGCTTTGTGTACATCGGTATCCAACGCCAGACCGCTTGGCAACCAGATCGAAAACATCGTCTGATCAACACCATGGCAGTCAGTCGACATAACGCGAAATATTGGGGTGCGTGCGCATGGCCCTCGTCCGAGCTCAGCTGAGCTCAGTGACGTATCTGAGTGAGGGCCCCACTGAGGAACGTTCGGTGTACCGCTCGCAAAGCACCACCCACGCTTCCTCGATTCCTCAGGACCCAAAATTTCTATCAAGGTCGTGCGTTTGTTGGAGCACGTGCATTGGACAAAGCCCAAACGCCCTTTGGAATTGAGACATCACAGACATACTATCTGTGAGCGCTCTGTGTACTCAGTATGAATTGACATTCTCGGGAAGTGACGTGCCGAACACGGCTGTGTCCACGTCGGGAGCATTACAATGGGCAGTACAAAATGCAGTAAGTCGGCACACGTCTGGATCGGAGTCCGGCATCACAGTTAGCACTTCAGGCCGCCGTCACACACAGGCAGTATCGACATCCTACACTTGTCGCGCGGGCCCGCCAAATGACCACCACATGCCATGTGCAACTCAAGTTACAACGGCAAAATGGTCCAACTCTCGCTGACCCTTGTACGTTCCTCTATGAGAGTAAACTATTTATTGGTCTTTGTCCGGTGATCTGTGGTTGAGTCTGGTGAAAGGTGATGAATTGTGTCGCGACGCGTTCGTCGGCCATGTGTAGCTGGAATTGGCGGGATCTCGTGGGATGTGGTGACTGTGGCGCTTCAAGTACCGACGCACCGCTCAAAAGTACATAAAATGAAGGCTGACAACTAGGTGACCTTCTGCTGACACTGAATTAGACGTCGGTGATTTTCTGGCTCCGAACGGTGCTCTGGGGACAGAGATATGCGTGTCCCAAGGAGACTGGAGTTTGGCGGGATTTGGCGGGATTTGGCGGAGTGTTACATGGAGATAAACGCAAGAGCAGGCGGCGAGGGCAACAGCAGTTTGGCGGGATTTGGCGGAGTGTGGTGCATGGATGTGCACACATGTGCATCTCTACAGAGATCTGTGTACATCAGGTTTCTTGGTACCACTATGACGAGTAATAGCAGGCATGTCCACACACAAACACAACAAACACAGGTCGCATGAAAACTACAGAACAGATGTGACGGTGTGTGTGCGCGCAAACGATGCACTGGGCCGGTCTGTGAAAGTGCTGCTTGTGGTTGTTTGTTTTGCTCTGTGTTTCATTCCATCGGCGCTGCTGGAGTCTTATTCTATCACAGTGTAACACATCCAATGCACTGGTCCCATTTGCAGGCAGTTGTAGTCCCGAGGCTGGTCGTCCAGGCACTCCAGCATCCACCCCATCGACCTCGTAATCGATGGAGTTGCGATGTCGCGATTGTGCTGTTGCTCATGCCCGCTCAGGATGACTCCTCTCGATTTCTCCGGTTTCAAAAGGCATGAAAGACACGTGTGTCACTCACAGCACGCTCTGCGGCTTGCAGACACCACACATCAGCTGTACCCAGATTCTTCCGTGTTCGTACGAGTTGCCAATGCTCTTGTGACCATGTGACAAGCTGAGCTTCACATTTTGAGGCAAACCGATGTCTTTCGCCAATGTACAATCGCCTAGCAGGCAAGCGTTCCATATACCATTGCGTCTGACCTCTCAGCACCAATTGCGACCGTGTACAGCCCCATTCATTCCCCAAACGCCAGCAGGATTCGTCCCATTGTGGCCTCTACAGTTGATGTGCATCAGACGTACGTCCACAGGTGCAACCAAGCCGTCGCAAGACCATCCGTGCAGAGCACCGTGCTGTGCTGCGCCTTCCACGTGCCTGGCCTCCCGTACGCAGCAGCCTTCGAAGCTTCCCCTCATGCACGGAGGGCAGCAGGGCACCCAAGGAGCGCGCGCTGATAGTGCACGCTGCACTGAAAGTATTACTGCCTGTTCTTGTTCTGTCGCACCAGCGCTATTCGCGGCAGCGTAAACCCCCACTTGATGCCCATGCGATGCCCATGATCATACGTGTGGGCATTGGATGGCATCGACTGGATGTAACCCCCCCACCCGCGCACTCGTCTAGCGATGCATGCCCGCCCCCCTGCGTTCCCGCCCACATGCATGCCCGCTCCCAGGCGTGCCCTCCCCCCTGCGGTCCCGCCCCCATGCGTTCCCGCTCCCATGCATGCCCGCTCCCAGGCGTGCCCGCATGCCATACCAGCTGCAGGCCGCCCCCACTTCTGCACGCCAGGCCGCAGGTGTGTCGCGGCTCGGGCTGGCCTCACCTGCAACACACTCCGCAGGCCTCCGCCGCAGGACCACGGGGGCGGTCAAGCACATGTGTGTGCGCACACACACAGACGCGTTCATCCCCATGCATGCATGCGCAGCGATGCTGTACAGCTGTATACAGAGGCGACGCCGTTGCCGAGATTGTCACGGAGCCGCCTGCTGGCGCACACGCAAGACCTAGTCGCCCTGTCAGACCGATCCTGTCAGAATTGGACACAGTCCCGCGAGGCCTCCGTTGCACATGGAGCGAAGGCCGTGGAGATCTGTGGCCAGAGCGCGCCCAGCACGCTTAGCGCGTGCCCGCGGCAAACGAGGCCTCATTTGCACCTCCTACAGAGAGAGTGTATCGCCTCCGGCAGAGCTCTGCAGAGGTGCCCGGCGCGGTGCGATGGCGTGGCCATGCATGCGCCGCAGTGGTGCGATGGCGTGGCCATGCATGCGCCGCAGTGGTGCGATGGCGTGGCCATGCACGGGCGGCAGCCAGACCGCTGCGTGCGCATGCCCCACTCACTCTTGAAAACCTCTCCATCATGACTCATGATTCATGAGTGATGCGGCATGCAGCGCCTTCACGGCGACACGAACATCGTCTCGCACGGAGGTCAGCACACCCGGCACATGCTCACACGTCGAAAGCTGCCGCCCCCGGCTTGGCTCTGCAGGGCAGGAGCTCCCGCCGCTCCGCCTGCGGCTCAGCATGCGCAGCAGGACCAGCATGCCGAGCGGACTCAGCATGCACAGCGGGCTCAGCATGCCCTGCGGACGCAGCATGCACAGCGGGATCAGCATGCACAGCGGGCTCAGCATGCGCCGTCGATCTGCGTGGTTGACCCGCGCTGCCAACTGCGGCGGAGTAGCGCGTCCCCACGCTGCGCACGATGCGCGTCGCGACGCGGGCCATGCGGTGCATGCCAAGCATCGTCAGCGCAAACGTGAGCAGCGTGACGATGAAGGATGCGGCAGTGAGCATGATGGAGTTCCTGCACAGCACGCAGCACGGTGCTTGCTACCCTCACTGTCGCGGGGGCCGTGGCCTGTCTCAGCGTACCACAGCACGCAGGATCCGTAGACGCGCGCGCAAGAGCGGATGTTGGCGCAAACGGTGCAAGCTGCCCTCAGCGTTCCCATTCACGGGATGATGTGTTCTGCAACAAGCGGGCCGTGTGTGAACTGTGCCAAAGAAACGACCCCTCGATTGCAGGTGTGATCAGGCGATGTTGCGACACATGCAAATGCTGGGTATGACCGCCGGCATGGCACACCACACCCGCGGCTGCTTAACGGGGTGGGGGGGGGGGGGGGGGCGGGGGACGCAGTGCCATGAAGACACTCGTTTGTGGGGAGTGGTGCGCACCGCAGTGCCATCCACGCACTCTTTTTTGGGGGTGGGGACGCACCGCAGTGCAGCGGCGGAGAGGCCGGTCTCTCGCGGGCGCACGACGTCGCTGCCGAGCTTGACGAGCGTGACGATGATGACCGCGAGCTCGCAGCAGAAGGAGCCGATGTGCACCCTGTGGAAGACCCTGCATGGGTGGGCCCGCCCGGTGACCGACCACTGGTGATCCACTCCAGTGGTGAGGGGCCGCTGTGGGACGGCTGTCCGTGATCACTACTGCGTCACCAGTAGTAAGAAACGCTACATGCGTTACAACAGTATGCTCCGTGAGGCGGCAGAGCAGGAAGGCAGGCCCAGCATGGTAAAGCTCACTCTCGAGCAGGAACTACGGCCGTGCACGAGCTGAGAGGCAGCAGCGGCGTCGTGCCGCGTCGGTCGCCGTATCACAGTAGTGACGCAGTGCCTCAGTCTGATTGCGAGGGACACGCACGGGGCAGCATGGACCACTGCTGCAACGCATCGCCTGTACCATGGCTGTACTGGACTGCATCGCATCGCCTGTACCATGGCTGTGCTGGACCATGGCTGGACTTCTGCGGAGCCTACACTCCCGCGGAATCCCTCCCGACACGATCATGATCACGATCACGACTATCGCATGCAGCGAGGGCTCAGCTGTAGCTAGCTGCGGGTTGTGTAGCCACAGGGGTTCTGGTGGCTGGTAGGGGCCGCACCGCTGCATGCGTTCGCTGATGTGGGTGCGGCCGATGCCGCTGCCAGAGACGGCGAGGAAAACGCTGAAGCAGAGGTCAAAGCCCGCGAAGCAGCCGGCGACGAACGCCATGGCGACCCAGTTGCCGCAGCGGCCGGGGTCGCCGAACCAGTAGCACGGCTCGTTTGCCTGCACAGTGGACGTGCGGCATGGCATGGGATGCGACATGGCATGGGGCGTGGGGGGGCGTGGCGGGAGTGGCGGGAGTGGCGCGGTGCCCTGAACACCACTACCCTGTCCTTGCAATTTGATGGACCGCCGTGTCGGCAATTGCTCTTGAAAGTGCCCGTGAATGCTGCTGTATATGGGAATGCTCAGCAAACATTCCAGAGTGAAGGGGTTCAGTGTTTGACGGGGATGCGGTACTCTGTGTGTGTGTGTGTGTGGTTACAGAGTCGGTATGCGCCAGTCATGCCAGTGGCACATCCGACGCACTACCTCACAACTCAGCAACCGGGCGGATTTTGCCCGCCACGGCTGCCTTTCCAGACACACCAGTCATGATCTGCAAGCCCATTCTGAACAACAGCGCGTTGCCTCTACACAAACCTACACTCAGTTCTCTTTTCGGCTGTGTGTGTGGTTACAGTTTCGGCTGTGTGTGTGGTTACAGAGTCGTTATGCGCTAGTCATTTTCGGCTGTGTGTGTGTGTGTGTGTGTGTATGTG
>JALKAD010000157.1:818038-828608 GCA_024500015.1 Ulva compressa
GGCTGCCTTTTGGGGCACATCAGATCTCAAGCGAAGTACGAGCAGTCGTGAAGGAGGAGCAGAAAAGCACAAGAGAGGAACAGCAGAGGGTGAAACGGCGAACACGCGGCAGGGACTCGATTCGCAAACGTCGGAACCGGAACAAACGGCATAGAGACTGCAGGGCTAAACATACAAAAATGACTCTGGAAAGGAGTAATGTTTTCCCCCATGCTTCTGTAGGCCAGGCTGCGGGCTGGAGCGCACCTGCTTGAGGCCGAGGTCGATGCCTCCAATGCCTGTGAAGAGTGAAACTACCTTCATCTTTTAACAGGCTGCACCACTGACGCCGACCCTCTAAGGCTGAGACTGGCCCTTTGACACTGGCCTGAGCTGTGGACACGCCTACCAGAGCGGGGCTGGGCAGGCTGTGGTGATGCTCCTATGCCACAGACACGTCTGTGCTTCAGGCAGCTGCGAGTGGAATGTCTGTTTATCACAATCTGACTCAGCAGTCCGGCTGACTCGGCTGATCTGCTTGCTTTACTCGCTCGCTCCGCTGTTCCCAAAAAAAAAGAAAGAAGAAAAAAGGGAATGGTCTGCTGTCTACAGTAGGCTATTCCTGCGTCGGAGAGAAGCAGGGGGTTTTCCGGAAGCAGCACGAGCAATGTGCCAGTTATTGGGCTGGGGCTTGGGCGGATGGCAGGGCACTAAGTTGGAGCCTAGGTGGTTTCTACTCGCTTGAAGGCCTCAAGCAAGTGGATAGCATGGAGAGCGGTGAAGGCGTCAGCAGCAGCGTGGTCGCCTTTGCAGCCTGGCTACTCGAGGTTCCTGCATAGCCGGCACCATTTTGCAACAACCGACATGAATGAATGAATGAATAACTAAACAAATGAATAGAATTGCTCAGTGGGTGAATGGGCGGCATTGAGACTGAGGTAGCTCACTACTGCAGCACCCGTAAGGGGCAGCAGAAATAAGCGGATAGCTCAATAGGGCCAGCGGAATCAAAGGGGCATCATGAGGGCGAGCTGAGCAAGATCCTGGCTGGCAGTGGCACTGTTTCGGTGGGGTTTGGGAGGGTTTTGGTTGGGTGTGTGCACAACTGTAGTAATGGTGTGTCACACAGTGATAGATCTAGGACCCAGCAGTGCCAAGGCAACAGACCAGTCAACATGCAAACAGGCAAACCATCACAAGCCCCAAGGCCACTCTCCGTACGAGCAAATGCCAGAACGGACAACTGTAGTAATGGTGTGTCATTTCCATTGCCAGCCAGAATCTTGGAGGCTGGTCAACGCTGCACACAGAGCCTGCTGTTGCCCTCGCTGCCGAGCTCTTGCGTTCATCTCCGTGTAACACACACCGAGCCTGCTGCACCAACCCAGCTGGACACCAAGGCAGCGTACTGCTATAGTATACATCTGTGGCGACACCACATGTGGTGCTGTGAGATATCACCACGGGGGACAGGTCATGGCCCAAACGATGAGCTTGCAGTGAACTTGAATCACTGAGGCATGCTGGAGTAGTTTTGTATTGGTCACGCAGGAAGGAATGAAGGGCACTGGTGGGGACACTGCAGCACAGGTGGCTTGGAGGTATACGAGCAGCAATGGTAGGGCCCAAAGTTGAAGCTCTCCAGATTCACATACAGTGAGTTTGCATGCAGCAGAAGCTGTTCCACTTGCTGGTCCACACGAAAACGTGGCTCAAGGCGTGCTGACAGGCCAGTCTGAATCTGGCTGCAAACAATTTCAAATGTACCAGAAATGTCTGGCTGTGCTCTGGCCATCAGGCTCAAGCTCTGGGATAACGCAGTGTGCTCCCTGCAGTGGCCATATGATTTGAGCCAGTGGGAGAGTCATCTTCATGATGTTTCGCATGGATGTGTCATCAGTAATCGCATCACTGTTGGTGCTGCCTGTGACACCCACTGACTAGATCACTTGACACTCACGACCCACTGCTAGGTTTATATCCAGAATGTCCCCGCAAGAAGCAGTGTTGAACAATCGATCCCCGGCGTATGTCACAAGACGGATAAGCTGATGGCACGGGTGAAGAGGCAGTACCTGGGTAGATGCCCATCACAACAGATATCACTGTGTGAACCAGACTGCCACAGGGCATGCCTGCATTGTTAATTTAAAGACACTCGACTTCACATGGGTTGCCTATGCGGCATCAGGATACTGGTCAGCAGTGGCAGATCGTACAAAAGGCCCAAGGAGGCACAACGCATGGCACGGCAGACACAAGCGTGCGGCACGGAGAATGAGCTCCAGAAGTGTGATCTTGAGACAAAGATCGCAGTGCCGCGGTTGCACGTCAGGCGCGACGTGCCAGGTGTGATTGATAGCGTTGCAGCCTGAGCTGGCGATATATCGGGCGCAGATTCGCAGAGGGATGCGAGGGATACGCTGCCAGGCCCAAGCAGAGCACCGCGGAGCCTGATTCAAGGCCTCGTCGCAGGCATTTTGACCACAGCGACGACCTTCAGCTCGACTGGGCAGATCAGCTAGTGGACTGATAGTGCTCCAACGGCCGCAGCGGGCAGGAGGCCCGGTATCTCTCGGAGATACAACGCGCCTCGGCTGAAGGCGAACGCAAGTCACACAGTTTTACACCGACGGAGCTCCGCGCTACGGGCGGCGTCTTGCGCGCCATGCGAACTTCCGAAGGCGATCGACGCGGGGAGGGGACAACCGTATCACGGCAAGCATGCATGTTGCAGCTGTTCTGGGCGCCTATCAACGCCACTGCAGAGGCCCGGACTGCTACAGACAGGGATAAAATCGATGCGGTTGGGACTGCTTAGCCGTGCTATCGCGTGAGACCACCACGGTGCTGGTCAGTCCGACGGCCTGGTTTGTTTCACATGCTCTCCCACGGCTCTGTCCGTCGATGATAAAAATTGAAACATCGCGGCTGCATATAGGATTAACATTATTTCTGTTCCCTGCCAGTCCAACCTCAGGCACGCCGACCGCTGAGACCAGCAGACACGCCGATGCTCTCTTGCATCCAAATGAGGAATGCCGCGCCTCCGCAATAGCGCTTGTCAAATTGAAAAAGTTGTTGACTTATACAGACGGCAGCATACAACGAGGTTGCGGCAAACGGTGCTTAAGGCCGCAGTATACGGAGGCGCACTTGGTGCGAGTTCGAGGCAAGACAGCGTCCTGCTGGCCCCTATCGGCTTCCGCACCGCTATTAGAAACTGCGTTGACGTCTTGCGATCGCTCCTCTCCAATGCTGCTGATCTGCACTCAAGCAGCGGTGGTGTCGGAAGCTGCAGCGTTTGCTCGTGCAGAAACAGCCTGGTCCTCGATGCCGCAGAATAACCAAAAACATGCGCTTGGACGCAATTACATTCAAGAGTTTGTCTCTGTGGCCGAATTCACGCAGACAAACACATGTACCTCTCAGGCGACATGCACGCCTTTCTTGAGACACCTAGCCAGCTCCATGTGCATGTCGCTTATGCGCAACGCGTGGGGTTTCCGATGCACCGGCAACGTTTTCAATACGCAAGGCAGAAATACGACTGGCATCGGCAGGAGGGCTGTTAGTTTGAGGAGCCTTGCCTGTCTAGGAGAAGCGCTTGGACCCGGTGGCCAAGGCAAGGTCAAGCCGTCACTGGCATAGGAAGCTGCTGACGCCCAGATCACACACAGACATGTCAGTTGCATGCACTGGACCCTCAAACCGCTTCAACGTACTCCGATCCTCTCTAACTAGCGACGTTCTATGGCCTTTGCAGTAAACCTCCTGGCCATGCCAGCAGCACAGCAAGACAAGAGTGCACTGGACAGCACAGCTATCATCGAGCAGGAGGCCTGGACAGAGCGCCTAGATCACTCCTCATACAGGCTGCAATCTACTCACAGGAGAGGAA
Source organism: Ulva compressa (assembly GCA_024500015.1). Taxonomy (NCBI): domain Eukaryota; kingdom Viridiplantae; phylum Chlorophyta; class Ulvophyceae; order Ulvales; family Ulvaceae; genus Ulva; species Ulva compressa. The sequence continues at coordinate 821,919 of JALKAD010000157.1, forward strand.
GTTGTGAGCTGATTCAAGCTGTGTGCATGGTCCACCCATTGGCCAAAAAAAAGGTACACAAAAAGTGCCTCATGCTAGCCAAATGGACATGACAGACATCCCATGCCTGTGTCACACAATGGTCAAGCATCCCGCGGGCCCTGCGAAAGCATCCTTCTGACATGGTCATGACAGTGTACACCTGTATCTGTATCTGATTTGTCCAGATCCAGATAGCCCATATGCAGTCCATGGCCCCTTTTCTGGGGTCACCCCACTACTCGTGATCTCATCCATGGCTACAACTGCTCGCCACCATGTGCACCAGACAGTTACCGGTGTGTTTCTGAGCATCATGCCTCCAATGCCTCTCGGACATTCATCACAAGCCAACTCATCCAACATCAACCCTCATCTTTTGGCTCAGCAGACAAGCATGATGCTCATGCATTGTGCGGTGACTGCAGCCCTACCTCCTGCACAATGTCATTCCCGTGTCTCACACAGCAAAGTCAATAAATTCTGCTTGACCAGGTTCAATCCATCAAGGGGCCACGCACTCTCCAAAGTGCCAGCCGCCATCGGACACAGCCTGCCTGTTTTGGTACCTCCTTGCCTGTGGCATGCCATTCTCTGCACCTGCCCCCCTGCAGGGCCCTGGCCAGTGGAGCCCATGGCCATGCATCAGGCAGGCTGGTGGCAGTTAGGGTGCCAAGTGCGGCAGTGCATGAGGGGGTTTGTTGCAACATATGACATGTGCTTGTTTCATGTGTGTTCTGCCCTGGTGGAGTCATTGTATGGCATGCCTGCATGATGTGATGTGAGCCAACTAGTCCGCTAATCGGCTACAGCAAGTAATTCAATTTACATTTACATTTACAAGTGCCAAGAATGCCGGGAATGGAGCATATCTTGTGGGAGCATAGCCGAGGGGAAGAAAGTGATTGATAGCTAGGTGCTTGCATGCAGATGCCTCTAGCACAATCAGCATCTGCATCCCTCACATCCAGCACCTGACATGGGCTGGCAGTAGAGCACTGCTCCGCCATTCAAAAGGGGGGTGCTCAGCATCACTGTGGGTTGAGGCCAATGTGATTACAGGAGAGGGTGTCATTGTGGTGGTTATCAAAACACATAAAAGAAAAGAGTGCGTCATTGTCATACCACTACAAGACAAAGCAGGCCATGCGAACTTGCTCATGACACACTTTTCACCGATTCTGCTTTGCTTGCCAGTGCGAAAGCTCCTGGTGGGGTCTCCATGACATCAAGAAACATGTGCATCTAGGGTGTGAGGTGTGAAGCAGCCCCAGTTGAAAAACAACCATAACCATAAACAAAAACTACCACAAAAGCAAGTGAAGCAAGCAGTCAGTACATGATAATTACACGCGCCTCTGCCCTTTTCAGCAGTGTATCCTATGCTTGCAGATGAAAGGACCGCCTTACCAGACAATTGCTCTCAAACGTGTCCATCAAAGCTGTTGTATTGGGGACTGCTCAGCCAAATAATCACATTTGAGGGGTCCAATATTTGGCGGGGGTACACTACACCCCCGCCGTTCATCTCCGTGTAACACTATACCACCGAACTGCAGCCACAGTGTCGGGCCACATGTACAGGCAGGCCACATTTACAGACGGGCCAAATGCACAGACAGGTCGATGTGTTTTGGGTGGGGTAGCTCCCTATGCGGTGGCCAGCCTGAGGCTCGGACACGTCTCAGACCAGGGTATGGACACTTGCTTTGCGGACACTGATGGCAGCTGTGGTGTGGCACAGAGACACATAGACACATCATGATAACATGTGATAACAAGAGCGCAAACAAGAAGAGGTACAGGGCCATGGCCAGCAAAGAGGCACGCAACAACCCTGTAATTTACCTGTGTTTACCACGGCAGGTATTTAGATTTAAACTTACATTTACATTAACTGGTGTGGCAGCTCTCGGGTGGTGCCCCGGGTGGCCCTCCTATCCACCAATCTCAACTGACAGACATGAAGCTTGGATGCTGTCCCATGGTATGTTGCACAGGAGCATCTTGTTAGACAGTGGAGCAGAGGGGGCTGCCATTGCAATTGTGGCTGGGCACGATGCCTGAGCAAAGAAAGCAGGCGTGTGGATGCTGCATGCCAACAGACACAGCATCATGCTGAAGCATCAGAGAGCATGCTCTCATTGTTGTCAGCCAAATGCCAAGGGCTACATTGCACACAGGTTCTCAAACTTCGATGTCACTCACGCATGTTGCAGTTACGCGATGGTTGCTTTGCATGGCGCTGTTGGGCGCTTTTCAGCTGGACCCGTTTCGCTGTTCAGTAAGGCTGCACGCACGCCCAGCCCTCCAGATTACGGACATAGGCAACATTTAACGAACATGGTTTCCACAACTGATACCCGGAGTGAATGGCACGCCCGTGTGGCCCTAAAGATCGAATCACGGGGTAGTTGAGCTCCAACGCCCAGCACCGCGCCGGCCGTAGACTTCCCCAGTGGACTACGGTATAGGTTTAAGCACCTCACTCTACTCTGCCTCAACTCTTTGTTACGGGCCCCTGCGGGGCCGGGCTAATGGCAAGCCAAATGCGTCGCCCTTGTCGCCACTGCCCGGCAACTGCAGTTGCATTGCGATCGAACGCAAGCATCTCGCAAGACCTTCCAGCCGCTAGCCGAGGGATGCATGCGATGTGAGTGTGTCCATGATACGTATGTATTGCCCTCCACACATGCGGAAGACAGGATCGGGCTCATCGACACCATCGAACCATTGTGAGTGATATTGTGTTGAAAACGTCCGGCAGGGACAGCGGGCGCTGCACGGCTGAAACACTGCACGCCTCTATCTCAACAGCGGATCGAATTGGCATACTGAGCGTCTGAGATGAGCCGGATGTACGTTTTGATGAAACGGGGGGAGGCAGGGCGCATTTGCAAAGCGGTGTGGACCTCCCAGCACCACCTTGTGCCGCCTGCCAGACATCTAGTCCAGCTATCACGAGGCTACTATCATCACAAATTAGCACAAGGTGCAAGTCTGCGTCCTGCTTGGCGAGCCTTGACGAGCAGGGCTTCTAGCCGAGTGTTCTGTCACCCTGCTGGCCAGCCGGAGGTGTTCCGCACTCCCAGCCCTGTCATCGAGATTATCGCTACTCATTTGACAAACAGTTGTACCACCGAAGGTACTTGGAAGCTGGCACAGCACAACTGTGTCGAGACTTGCCTGTGGCCACAGGTAGTCACGCTACCATATGCTAGCCACACATGTGCTTGCCACGCAATGCCGCCTGTGGAACGGTTGCAGATCACGCTATACGACCTGCCTATCGCCTCTATGCGTCAGCAGGCAGCCATAGACAGCATCACCGCCATGCTTCAGCTACCGTTCGAACAGAGGACCCCCCATACCATCACTTCCATGCTTCAGCAGCTGGTCGTTGACATCATCGTCGCCATGCTCTAGCAGGCAGAAAGGGACAGCAACAAACTGCCATGCACCACTATCATGCATCAGCAGCCCGTCGTCGACAGCATCATACACAGTATTCTCAAGCAAGCCGAACAGTCGTCTGCCGGGATGAATATTAATGCTATGGCCCCGATGCTCCTGTCGCATGCCGTCGGCATGCGTGTCGCCGCACCTCATCCGCCGCATCGTCGGCATGCGTGTCGCCGCATCGCCGCACGCATGCCGCATCCGTCGGCATGCGTGTCGCCGCATCTCATCCGCCGCATCCGTCGGCATGCGTGTCGCCGCATCCGTCGGCATGCGTGTCGCCGCATCGCCGCACGCATGCCGCATCCGTCGGCATGCGTGTCGCCGCATCTCATCCGCCGCACCTCATTATGTCGTCTCGCACGGGTGCTGCGCTCCTGATGTGCCCGCGTGGGTGTGCCCGCATGCGTGTCGCGGTCTCTGTCGTCTCGCACGGGTGCTGCGCTCCTGATGTGCCCGCGTGGGTGTGCCCGCATGGGCACATGCATGGGTGGGGCAACACGGTGCACCGCCAGTCCGCTTGCACAGCAGGCCGACGTTCGATCTGCAAGTCCACGCAACACATTGCACCGCCAGTCCGCTTGCACGTGTCGAGGCTCGATCTGCAAATCCAGTGATCGAGTTGTTCGATCGCTACACCTGTGTCTGTTAGCATATCTGCCTGGGTCTTTGTTGACAGCTAACTGCGGCGGGGTGCAGCTTCCTGCTTGGCCTCAGCACACAGCACACAGCATGCGCAGGTGGCACCGGTGGCCATCGCTTGATAATCTGAAGATCCCACCTCCCCCCTCCTGCCGTGCGCCCCCCCCCCGACCGTTGCACATCCAGCGGTGTGCGCTCCTTGACAACAGAAGTCATTCACTAGTCAGCGTGTGGACGTGTTGCACCGCTTTGATGCTGCGCTTTGTTGCTGCGCCTCCTCGCCCCTGCGACACTGCCAGGAGTGTACCGCGCCGTTAAGCGCGGCGTTAAGAGCGTGGCGCTCCTAATTAGGAGCCAATTTAGAGCCACCCTTTCTACAGACGTGTGCCCTCAACCCTGACCACAGTCTGGTCTGCTGTTGTGTGTGTCTCACGTCAAACCGCACAGGCAGGCGCACTTGCTACTGCTACGATGTACAAAAATGCCCACAATCATTGATGGAAGGGACACAAGCACGATGGAGGAGACGCATGCATTTATGACCGATCCATCGTGCGCACAACCGCCCAGGAACAATGGCCGACGGCAGACAGTAGGAACCAGATGACCGGGGGAATCACTGTGCCGCAGTTGTCCCCGCGTAGCCTGTAGATCCTGTTTTGCTCGTGTTTCTATGTTTGGAAACATGCACGCCGTTCTGCCCACAGTCCAAAAGCGAGCTAGTACTACTAGCAGTCGAGCTAGTACAACTTGGTAGTACTATTAGCACACTGGCACTGTTTTTTTTTTTTGGTGTTTTGTTGGCCAGCGTTCAATGTGCTGTGCCGTTTGTCACTGCACTGTCGCTGCAGCTGCAGCCGCTGGCCCCGCCGCATGCCCCATCAGGCGCGATGCATCGCAGCACAGCATGTGACCCTTGGAGCGCAGCACGCAGCGCCATCAGCGCAGCGGACGCGTTCGCCAATGATATTCCCATTAATTACAAGCAACACCGTAGCGTACTTTGCACAAACTGACTTGTTGTTGTACATGTTGCCCACTAAGGTGGGCATGGTTCGCACCACCGGCAGCTGCACAACATGCACAGCACGCGTACGCACAACGCGCTAGTTTCGCATGCCGTGCCTCCAGCATGCATGGATGTGTAACCTACGTCAAGTAGCGACTTGCCACTAGTGGTGTCGGATATGCTGGAGTCATTGCCTGCCACCGCGTGTGCCTGTGTCCACCTCGGCTCCTCCTCCAGTGGCGCATACAAGTACTATATGATAATGAATTGTTGCTGTACTGCGATAAAAAAACAAAACACCACTTCTGCCATGCTGCTTTTGCCGCTGTGTACTGCCTTGATCCAGCATCGCAACTGCTGTGACAGCACTGCTTTTGACGCTTTGCAGCTGTCAAAATGGAGGTAAGGAGGAACGTGCTTCCTGGCCTGAGTTGGCTGTCATTCTGATCGCTGGTGTTGGTGGCGCAGTGGCCGGAGTTGCTGGTGTGGTTGCTCGTGCTCGTCCGTTGGCTTTGGGAGAATTAGCTCGCTTGCAGCGTGGTTGCACGCCTAAGTCTGGAGCAAGGCGTGCAGGCACATGTGGCATTCAGGGTGGAATCGGTCCCACTTGTCGGAGGTGTCAATTGCAATGTCCGCATGGATGTGGCAATGTAGTCATACACACAGACACACAGTACAATGTCTGGCTCGGAGCCCGTCGATGTAACAGGACATACAGCACAATGTCCAGTGTGGCACGGCTGACGGGTGTGTTACACTGTGATAGATCTAGGACCCAGCAGCGCTGCGGCGCAGAGCAGTCTACAGGCAAACAGACAAAGCATCACAAGTCCCAAGGCCGCTCACGGGTGTGCAATTCGTGCCAGGTGATCGCCTGGCCGGATCCGGCCGGATCACACCTGATGGATCGCACCTGAGTCTAGGGCCTAGAGCTAATCGTGCATTCGCTTGGTGCACTGGCTCGGAGCCCCCTCGATGTAAGAGAACACACAGTGCACATGGTAAATAGTTGTACATACGCTTGGTAGCACTGGCTCGGAGCCCCTCAATGTAAGTGTACAAACATACAAAATAAGTATCTGTATGCGATGCACCACATGCGAGCGCAATGGGCTGAACAAATGCATGCATATGGTGTGTGGCACAGAGATACATCAAGGCATGCATGGTATCATGTGATAGAGCGCGCACACACGCTCTCCCACTGTAGTGGAACCAGTGATCTGGGGGGGTGGGGGGTTGAGAACAGGTCACCTGGCGATCGAACACGTGTGCACATATGTGACCAACTCACATACTCCCTGTGCCTCGCATGCGCGCGTCTGCGGGGGGTTTCCAGTTGTGTACCCCCTCGGCTGCTGAGTCCCAGTCCGACGGAGATGTCAATGGCCTGATCGGCTCCGACAAGTAATTCAATTGATACTTTACACTTGACCCAGGCGCCTGCGAGAACTTGAGGCCACGCTGCAGCTTCAGACCACAAGAGCTCAGGCTGTGTATCCCTTCCGACAGCCCAGAGCCTCGTCAAGCGCATCTGTTTCTGTACTGCGCAGTGCAGCATA
>JALKAD010000157.1:828708-840122 GCA_024500015.1 Ulva compressa
ATTAAATCAACGCTGAGACACACCAAAAAAAATAGCTAGCAACATGTTGCACGCATCGTCCAACCCTTTCGTGGCATTGTGAACAAGTTTCAATTTTCATCCGTTTTAAACAGTTTGTTGGTGTGTGATGGCATTTTTCCGAGCGAAAGCATAGGCTACACAGCTGAAGTGGCGTATGGCGTTCGTTACCAATGCCCACCTCGTTTTACCGGCTTCAACCCCACAAGCACAATGACTGCCCAATGAATAAGGCGCAGGTAACGATCGATTGAGTATCCGGAATCTGAGTAGCTTATGGTGTGTGTGTTCTGGCGGGCATGGGTCATTCTATATGCCAGCCGCTTGTACATATGAGCTTGGGGTGCACACTGTGTTCATGCGACCCTGCAAATATGAGTTTGGGTATCGAGGCTTGACATGTTTGAACGTGACCACTTGAGCACCATGTTTGGGATCTCTCTGTCATGCACCGGTATTGTTCATGCATATCCACGCTAAATTGTGCTGTCTGTCCAGCCCTTACCTGTCCGTAATTTGCAGATGCGGTGTGAGTTGCATCCAAGTCAATTCGTTCAATGCAGTCACTGCTGCATGCGGAAGAGGGCGCAAGAGTGAAAGGGTTTGCATGTGTGTCCGAAGTCAATGGCAAATTATCGGCGTTTAGCAACACCATTGGCAAACACGCTGACTCTGGGGTTCAGCAGTCTTTCGACAGTGTGGAGCGCTGTACTGTCCACATGCTGTCTTGACCCTTGGCATGCTGCGCAGCTAAAAGTTGCGCAGCTACAAGTTAGCCAACGAAATGGCGCAAGGCAAATAGAAAAAGTAAGCTGAGATGGCTGCATTGGGTGTTGCCGGTATGATCGAGCTACCAGTTCTTGTTAGTGCACAGTTCCTGTGTTGTCATGATGCCGAGGTCATCTCCATCTCCATCTCCATCTCCAGCTCCATCTCCATCTCCATCTCCAACTCCACCTCCACCTCCACCTCCATCTCCACCTCCACCTCCATCTCCACGCGATCGCTGCCTTCAAATGCACCGCCAGCTCAAGCCCCAACTTGACATGCGGCTCCACCTCCTGCTCTAGCTCAGGATCCATTCCCAGAACACCCCAGCTGCATCTCCACCACCCCACCTCCACTTCCAGCTGCCCCTCCAGATGCACCTCCTGCTCCAACTCCACCTCCAGCTTGACCTCTACCTCCACCTCCAACTCCGCCTTCAGTTCCGCATCCAGCCTTGCCATCATCACTGGTCATCGCCAGTCGGTGCAGGGACATGTCATGTCGAATCTACAGTGGGGAGCGGTTTGAAGCTGTGCGGAACGGATACTACAATCTGACATTGCAGGGTCATCATGTTGATCTGATAGCCTGGGCATTATGGGCACATGTGGTGATGTCAAGTCGCTTAAACGTATGCCGGTTAAATGCATGTGCATGCAATTCCACCCTAGGTCTCTTAATCGCTGCACCATCAACCGGTGTGCACATACCTTGTATCACTTCAGCAGCATTTGTGGTCCATATTCTGAGCAGGCTTTGGACACAATGCCATTCTGGTGCCACTCGGGACTGCATGTACAGCCTGTGCACATGACAAGCTGTGCGGTCCTCACAATCGTCTACACCCACTTGCTGCACAGCCCTGACAACAGTCACTGACCCCAGCCGGCAGTGCCTAGTCCAACATGTGTCATTCACAAGATGCTGCGCTGTGCTTGCCGTGCCTATGTGCCACCGCAGACGTTCCCATTCATGTGACCCTATGATCGCCGCTGGATATACACACTGTGATCACAGCTTCTACTGTAACTAGCCTTAAAGTGGGCTCTGACTGTAACTCCAAGCCTGTCGCTGTATCTCCAGCGATACAGTCAGAGTCCGAGCCTGGTCCAGACCGTCACTGTATCTCGATACACTGAGAGTGGTAACCTTGGCTCTCAGTGTATCTCGGTACAGCGAGAGTGTCGATCGGCGAGGTGCACGCCCTCGCTGTATCTTGCGGTTACACTGAGCGTGGTGACCTGGGCTCTGAGTGTATGTCGCTACAGCGAGAGTGTGGATCGTCGACGTGCACACCCTCACTGTATCTCGCCGATACACTGAGCGTGTTCATCCGGACTCTCGGTGTAAGCTGGGCACTGTCACTGCAAGCTCTGTACAGTCGAGATACTGCACAGATACACTGAGAGTGCCGCTCTGGGCTCTCGTTGTAAGCAAGGCGCTGTCGCTGTATCGTGCTCACTCTGACTGTAAGAGTCATGATCAGGCACACACGGACACCGCGATAACGGGACCATGTGCAAGGCGCACACGACATGGATGGACGCTGCAACACGCTCAGTGCTTGCAGAGCTGTTTCGCTATAGCGCAAAGCTATCTTGACCTGTGCGAATGATCTGATCCTGGGCATCATTCCCTGTGCGTCGCAACCTGGCAGCGAAACTGCATTGGCGGAATCTGCAACTAGCACTTGTCAACTCGCTTACGCAAATTGCAGCAGACGCTAGCTTGCACATTGCAATCCAATATCCCTTTGGTCTGTGTGTGATTATGTGTACATAGTGTGTTTCCGATGCTTCCACGCGCTGGCTTGTGCTTCCGAGCTGCGACGGAGCTGCACCTGGCGAGCACTCTCTATGGCAACCGCATAAGCTTGTGCAGCAGAATAACTTTTCCTTCTCGACGTGATGCGGTCATTCGTACGAAGCGTGGATGATGTGCGCTCAGCCTTTCAGCCGTGCGTTTGCCTGGCATAGCTGGGTCCCTCCACAGCAACCGTGCAGGCAAGGGCCACATGCGGCCCAATGTGTCATTTTTTCACTTACATACAGTTTCTGGCAAGCTTGTGCGTTGTACATGGCGAGCATGCCGGCGTTGGACATGCTTGTGTCAAGCACACTGTTGTTGACTCGTCTGCTGTGTCGGTGGCTCCATCAGCTTAAGCTTAAGCTTAAGCTTAAGCTTAAGCTTAATTGTTGTGAGTTGTTCACTGATATCCAACAATTCAGTATTCTAGCTTCGTCTGGGGCCTTGTCTGGGACCTTGTTTGGCACGCTGAGGTGTCTATGTTGTCAGAACAACGGCGAGCTGCCATGCGCGCCAGAGAGCATCATCAAAGAGTTGCAGCATGCCCCATACAGCTCAGCGCCTACTGGGATCAGCACACAATGCCACGCCAACCTTGTACATGCAACCCGCTCGTAGCACCAGGGGTAATTGCATCGTTCGTGCGCATTTTCTCCCGTGCTGGTCATCAGATGCTGGCGTTTGCATTGCAGGTGCAGTTGTTGTGGCTGTGTGGTCCCATTGACGTAGCGTTGGAACACAGCATCCAATGGACAAGATACTGAGACGTGATCGCAATTGGCATGCAGCATGTTGCAGCACGTCAAGCTACAATGCCAATGCATTCAATGAAGGTGAACTCTTCCCAAGCATGCTGCTGCCGTAAACAACATGAATCATGTTACGTGATGCTTGTTTTGTGTCTACTCTGTTCGAATTCGAAGTGATCAATCTATTGGAGCTTTTGACCTGTGTGAATCTGCCTTGCTGGCTTGGCGTCAGAGAGAGTATGTACAGGTGCTCAAGTGTTGCTTGCTTGCATACTATGGTGTGATTCGATGGACCTGGCTCCACACTCTAACCTAAGTCTGTGCTGCAGGTCTGACGGACTGAAGGTCTAGTCTCAATCAAGCTGAGGTAATAGCATGAGCAAGACGCGCATGCCTACATGGCTGTGTTGTAGTTGTGTGTGTACTAGCACGCCAGGCAGCTGGCTGCTTGGCACGGACTGCGGGTCCACCATGACATGTTAGCATCGGAAATACGAAGTGTAACTTTTTTGGTGGAAGCACACTCACTGTATCCGTGATTAGCATGCCAAGGAGACCTGTCACTGTAACGATTGCAACCCTCAGTTTATCCCACCACGCTCTCACTGTATTCATACGCTTACATTGACAGTCAGACGTGGTCTACCGTCGCTGTATCGTTGCCGCTCTCACTGTATCGACCTACCTCACTGTAACTCGTCCTACTGTATCTTGCGTTACAGTCACAGTGACAGGCAGAGAAATCGTGCTGCCGCGCGGTTTGCAAGCCTAAGCGAGCATACCGAGCGGGTAGAGTTCGAATATTATGTGCGGAGTGCGGCAAATGAATGATCACGCCCCAGCGGGCCAACCAGTGCTGCGGAGCGACGGACCTGCAGCAGCAACGAGCGCACTGGCAGAGACAAAAGACGACGTTAGGCGCGCTGCAAGACTACTCAACTATATACATGCTACATAAGACTCTTTCTCTGTACCGTCTGCGCTGTCCTGTTCCGCATGTACTGCATGTGCAGTGTTGCCGACGCTGGTTCAACGGGGCAGCGATCGACTTGCAATGGTTCGAACAAGTTCAACACAGCTCAAGCGTGCCTGTACAGGTCGCAGATAGGCACTACGAGCTTATGCTGAAGTTTGTGTGGTGTGTTGGACAGCAAAATATGCGTGCCGGACCACTTTGACATCTCAGTACACTGACCTCCATGGCCACGTTCGTTTGCTCAGAGCGTTCCCGACCAGTCCAAAGCCAGCGCGCAGCCGGAGGAACAACATATCTATATGCTGGACGCAGTTTTTGCTCATTAGAGCTCCTGTCTGCTCCCTTCCGCAACACAGCCGCTCGTTGTAACTAGACCACTCTGGCTTTAAGCCTCCACTGTATCTCCAGTTAAAGTAAACGCCGTCACCAGAGTGACAGAGGTACATGATTGATGACACAAAGGGATGGCCTGGGCCTGTACTACCGCAGATGTTTGCTAGTTGTACGGCTGATCTATACATGCTGGGAGTTGGGCGTCCTCAAACCGGAATGAGGGGGAGATGCTGCCATGTGGGAGCAGTTCACAGCACCGTGCATAGTATATGTTTCCATACATGTGCAAGGTTGTTGCCCATTCGGTGCTGCCATACGTGATGTGCACGCCAGATTGGGGAAGTTTCGAGAGGCTCTGCTTGAGGAAGCCGCTGAGCTAGCTGTTAGGAAGTGTGGTGCGGTGCAAGAAAAGCGCAGGAATAGTAAGCATGCCATGCGCGCACTACACTAAAAGGAGGGTTATGGTTTGGTCTGCCGTGCGCTTTGGTTATGAATTAGTGCCTTAGAATGGATGCATCTGCTCTAGAGTGTGTGCTGTGTGCGCCATCGTGTGTGACTGGTTTGGGGTCTTGTACGAAGCCCACTGATGGCTGACCATACCCCCGCATTTGTGTAGTGCCGGATCACTGGAGTTGCAGCGACAACATAAGGGTTGGGCCATGACAAAGACGCGGTCAACATAGTGTGCATCACAGGGATACGCGTTGAGCATGTTTATTTCCATGTCGGATGATATCTGCAGACTAATAAGTCGGCATGAGGCAGAGGGTGGCCTGTGAGTTCACGTGCGCATGCAGATTACAGGATGGAGATACTAGTTGGTCATGCAAGTAGCACATCAGACGAGTTTAAAAACAGAACTGGCCATTGGTGGACTCTGTCCGCCACAGCTGCCTTGCCACATAGACCGCTGGGTGTGTGTGAATGCATGTTGCACTGGAACGGCGCCCCCCATGGCGAGGCAGATATCAGACCTTGAGTACGTCAAGCAAGACTGTTGCCAATACTATAATGATGGTGGACATCCTAGGAGGAAGGCATGGGAACTCGTTATGGAATGACTCCTGGAATAAATGGAAGGTTGTACAGGTGCAGGATATACTACGTAGTGCACTTCATGGTACGATGCAGCCGCAGCAATGAAGGTGATGCAAACTGCACACATCCGCTGCAGCCATGCTGTGCTCAACGCGGCACTACTAGCGGATTCTGATGAAGCAGGCTGCCATGTTGCCTCGTTGCCAACCAGGCTTTGCACACACATGCAGTTGAGCACAGCGGAATGCACGCGGCCCTCTATGGGGATGCAGCATGAATGCTGGGCAGCAGCCATTGCATGCCCCAGACAGGGGCTGCACCACACTGCATGGCACGAAGCACTATGATCACGGGTTGCATACATTGCGTAGTTCAATGCGGCTGGCACACCCAGCTGAAGTGTGAAACCTTCGATACACCCCTCAAGGGTCACTATGCAGCCATGTGCTGTTTTTGTGGAGCATTGAAATCAGTTTGCATTTGCATCAATACTGCAAGAGGTATGGGCAAGAGAGCTGTCCGTCTAACCATGTGCATATATGCATTCCAGTGGCTGTGCAACAATCGCTGCCCTTGTCAAAGCTCCTGGCCATAGGCAGCAATACCAACAATACGGACCGTCCACGACGCCCACTGTGGCGGCCACTGTGGCGGTAGGGCTCAAGCCAAGCCAAAGTTGCGGCAGTATGCGGTGCAAACGCTCAAGGCTGCTACGGCAACATGTACAGGTGCTCACGCCAATTGCGCCATGGCAGACCCCCACCGCTCGTCGCCCTCTGCGTGATGCATTTGTGAAACTAGCTCAATAAGAATGATCATGCCGAGTGAGTCCTGTGCGTGAGTCATGCATGGACAGTGGTCTGCATGCATGGTGGTGTTGTACGCAGGCTGCACGCACTTAGCACTACAATAAAGGGGGGTTATGGTTTGGTCTTCCATGCGCTTTGGTTGATATAAATTACCTTGGAAGGGCTGTGTCCACAATGGATGCATCCGCTCTAGCGTGTGTGCTGCGTGTGCCATCGTGTGCTACTGGTTTGGGGTCTGACCCGAAGCGCACTGATGGCTGACAATATATGCCCCCCATTTTGTGTAGTGGTGTGGTGTGGCTGTGGGGTGCAACAGTCCCTCTCTAGTGGCTTTACTGGCGCAAGTAGTAGTCAAAACGTCTTGCGCACTGCATTGCCATATGCCATTTGTCACAATGCAGTTGTGATATGCGGAGCGGAGATTAGAGGGAATAGGAGTCGAATCTGTCTGTCTGACTTAGCGGGGCAGATTCCATGCTGTTGTGGTGATACGCCGGAGCAAAATGTGCGTGATGGGTATGTACGCGCTGTGCAAGGTCAGGGCAGTCATCGTGACGAATGTCTTCGTGGATCTGCACAGGTGAGCTGCCCATCCAAGAGTCATACCAGTATGTTTCCGTGTGTCGATGTACGGAGAATGTTGTATACTTCCGTGTGATGCAGGGTGTGACATGTTCAGCTAAGAGACTGGTGAACACGAACTCACACACCTGATATTATCACACTCTGGCGCTGAGCCGCTCCTTGCACGCTGAGCAGCCATCGCACCATTTGCGACTGATCTTGATGCCCGCCAGGCACCGCCGCAACAGTCACAAACATCCCTGCACATGCAATGGCCGTTAGACCACGCGAAATAGACGGAGGGTCTGGTGTGTATGTGCAGTTGATGATTGCTGCAGACCGTGGTTGCTTTGCATGGCATGCGTGTGGTCTGCCAAGAGCATGGCCTCCAGGGTGCACGTGTGGATGCCCCGGCCATGACTATTCCTACTAGGGCACACTGATTACTCATTAACCTCCAATCAATCAGCTAAGAGGGTGTTGTCTGTCGGGCGGGACAGGGGGGTGGGAGGACAGGGGCTCTGATAAGTGATCCCAGAGACCAGACTTGTTTTGTTACACACTGTATCAGGGCAGACTCTTATGTGTTTGTGGTGCGTGCTGTATTGTATGTACACTGGTACGTATTGGATGTGATGTGGTCGTGGTGGTGCCAAGTGGCTGCGGTGGTGTGGTGGTGGTGCGAGGCCTCGTGGGGGTGCTTGAGGCGGGTGGCATGCATGGCTGTCCTCGTGGCTTGCGGGCGCAATGTTACTGGCTGTGAAGATCTCGCTACTAGAATAGACTACGTTGCTATCTTGCTATTGCCCTCACAGACGGGACAATGGAAGCAATGATGTCCGGGAGTCCGAGTCATCATGATGTACTTCTTGATGGGGCCTGTGGTAGAGAGGTATTGCAACTCTTCTCTTCGCAAGACTGCGTAGTGTCTCCCCTGGGGCTGCGCGTGCAACGTGCACGGAATACGGGCCGATCAATCATGTCACAGCTGAGCCTTCACACGTGGCCTTTACGCACGTGTTCAGACGGGTAGCAGTGGCGCCACACAAGCCGTGGCAGGTGCAGGTAATTGTGCTGTAGCTTTTGCCACCGTGCATCCATTGCGCACAGCTCTTGTGCACAGCTTGCCTGCGCTTGTGGATGCACATTGTGAGTCCGTACATGAGAGCTAGCAAATGGTCCTACATGTACTGACGTCCGCTAGCACAGGGCCCCGGTGCAACTCCACACACGGCCAACACTCGCGGACGGGATGCGCACCATGGCAGCGTTGGCTCGTTCGCTGACGCAAGAGCTGCGACAATGAACCCCAGCGCCGCCCACACTGTCACCCCAACAGCACTTGCAAATTCTCGCCCCAGCTCACCCCACAGTACTCGCTCCAACTCACCCCAACAGCACTCCTGGGCCGGGATCCAGGTCTCGCTTATATGCTGTTCAACTGGTTGGCCTTTAGATTGCCGTCATGCTGATGTGCCTTCAACCAGCTCTACATTGTCAATCGCTGGCCCTGTTTCACGTCCCCATGTAGGTTTACACTGCGTGGCGAACGGGGTTCAAAGGCCCCGGCTGGCAGTCAAGACTGAGGACTTGGTGTGTACATGCATCAGAGCATCCAGCTGCTCACAAGGTCGCCTGGGCATAATATGAACAAACAATATGCGCATGCCGATACTATGACAGCAAGACGCATGGTGTAGGTGGCCTGACTGCTACGAGGCGGCAATGTTGACGATTGCGGACAGCGTCAGCGAACTCCCTAGACGTCGCACTGAAGGCTCTACCAAATTTGCCTGAATCAGATGCAGCCGCATATGCATGTTCATGGACACTGGTTTGGCAATCACTGTTGAGGCAACCACGTAAGTCTGGCACATGTCTACAGTCGATATCGCAATACAATGTAGTGCCCATATTCCTGGGGACAGGTGTGGGTGCTGCTGGCACCCAGGCCCGGGCGGCAGACAGGGGTGGCGGGCCGCCCGTTACGAGCCCAGGTGGCGCACACTGTGAAAGGTCTCCATGCGGGGAGCGGCACCGTGTGAACCCCGGCAGCGCTTTTGAGGTTGCCAAACCCCACAGTTGCGCCGTGGAGGGCATCGGCGAAGTGCTTGCGGTCTCAAGGCATGACATTGTCATGTATGGCTGTGCGCCCTATGCTGGGCTTAACCAGATACGCCGAGCACGATTTGCATACACCACATGCCAAGGCGCTGGTGCACACCCTTGGCTGCGGGGCTGCCGTTGGCAATGCCAACTTGGCACACACGAGGAGCAAACCCCACGATACAGAAGCGCAGGCAGGTCTGCCAAGTGCCACAATGGTAATCATCAGTGGTTCACTGATGGTGCTCAAATGTATGTTCCAGCCGTTTCGTACAACAGCAGATGTCAGCTGCGTGCCTGACGGGCATGGTGACCACGTGGTGCAGCCGGATGTCACAGTGCACACCACTGGCGGCAGTGGCAGGTGGCAGATGCACCTCTACTGGCAGGTGGGGACACAGGTCACACTGGCCTCATAGGTACCGGGCGATGGTAGTGTCGATAGTGTCTGCACTACAGCTGTAGCAAGTGCTGCCAGAGCCTGCAGCTCTTGATCTGCGGAGATAACGAATATGTGGGTGAAGACAACCAAGATGGCTACTGATTGCAATGTTCCGGTACAATTGGCCATGGATACTCTACTTGAGATGTCATTTTACACGTAATTACAAATTTTACTTGTAATTTCACTGTGAGTGGCTTGTGTGCAAATTGCAATTGCGTGCAAGTGCAGCAAAATCCCTGATTACATGTAATCGATGTAATCGGTTCAAACGCCGTCCAGCGGCATGCAGACCGGCAGCTGCAGGCACCAGGGCGCACACGCATCGAGTGAATCATTGTCGCACCGTTCGGAAGGCTCGCTGTCACTGTCTGTTGCCCCATCACTGTCAGTATCACTCATGCTGCCACGCTCACTACTTGCATTCCCACTCACAGCAACAACGGCTACAACTTCCTCCTGAACACACGCTACGCATGCATGCGAGATCATGTCTGCAGCAATTTCTGGCCGGCCGCCATGCGGTAAGAATCACTTGTTTATGGGCACATGCACAAGCTGATTCTCTTAATGTTTGTGCCGGCCCTCTTGTGTGAATACTTTCCACGAGCCATCAGCAAACCCCGACAGTCTGAAGGACCACAAACGTGTAGGACACAGGTCAGGGATACGGGGAACCTCGGCTCGAGTGGCACATCATCTAATTAAATCGGGCTCGATGGAGCAGTTCTGAGTGTTACGCGGAGACCAACGCAGCTCTGATTGTAGAGTGAGCAGCGCTGAGAGTAGCACTGGTGAATGGAGTGTGACAACACGACTAGGAGACCGTAGCGGGCGACTGGAGCTGTACTGTTTCTAGCTTGTGTACTGCACGCGGCCATGATTCATGTGTTTGACGCTTTGCCTTGCTTGTCTGCCTCTGTGCTCTGCCACCTTGTGGAGCATACCTCAGTACCGTTTCACGCACTTACGCTTGGCTGTTAAGAGAAGCATGGGTTAGAGAACTGCGGGGATAGAGAATTGCACTGCATGAGTAAAACACGACATCACAGTAGGCTCGACATGACCACTGGGGCGACCAGTGCACAGGAGAGGAGCATTGTGTCTGCCTCCGTGAAGCTCCGCGTCGTGCACCGCAGGTCGCTTACAGTGTCAGTCGCCTACAAGCGCTCGAACTCGCTTACACAAAATTATGTGGTTTGAAACGCACTGTAAGTTGCCTTATTCGTAATTCACGGCCCTGGCCCTATCAGATCAGAAAGGGTTTCTCGTAAGATTGCACCGAAGCTGCGCCGAGTTTGCACCTGACAGCTATTGCAACCAGTACTAGTCTATTAGCAAGATGTGGTTCACGGCGAACGCATAGCAGGCATCCGGGCTGGTGCACGTGTGACAAGCTTAAGCACTTCGACAGACACAGTACTGAGACACATTACTGGGCAATTGAGAGCTTCCCTCCACGACCAGTCTCATGGAAGCGCGAGTCAAACGCGCAAGGTGGCGCTGCATGCCTTGTATAGGGAGTGTTCAGTGTACGCTGCCGGGGACACTTGGCAACAGCTGCAGCGCCCATCAGGGCACATGACGTCACTGGTACCGAGTCAAACTGCGCCGTCACATTGCAGCACACGCTCACCTGATGCGGCGATAGTCGAATAAGACGGCACCCACACTGGCAGAGTCACCGCTGGCAGATTCACCAGTGGCGGTGCCTGCTACTAGCTAGCTACAGACGGTTCTGTCATGGTTGCGTGCTACCCATGCGAGGCTCACGTGATCCAGCTGGCATTCCGAGATCCGAATGT